>VDFB02086081.1:332548191-333108031 GCA_007258455.2 Sequoia sempervirens | reverse complement strand
AGATCCACATGAAGATTTGATCGAGCTATGAAGATTTTCATTTTGATATTTTTTATGTTGCCTCAGTTGGTGTTTTTTATTAAAGATGATGCTATTTTAGTTAGTTCAGTTTTCATGGATGCTTCTCTAGTTTTTTTTGATGTTGTGGATATTTCTAGATCATGCTCTATCTTTGTTGCATGTCTGCATTGATCGTTGTGCTTGTGGTTGGCAATTTTCTCTTGCCTATTCATGTTTTTCTTGTTCTTGTCTGACATGGTGTTTTTAGCGTGTTGTGTATCTTTGAGGAGTGATTAATTGAAGTGTTTTCATGTTGGAGATGTTAATTTGAGTCTTCACTAAGTTATGCTCGACATTGGTTGATTCGCATTGAAAATTATATATTGTTTTGGGCTGAAAATTTGTATTCATTTTATTATTTCTTTGTGGCTGACTTGTAGTGATGAAATTTCTTATTGCGGATATATAAGAGTGATTATTTATTCGAATCAAAGTATGTCGAATGTGTGTGTGAGAGAATAATTGTTCAAATCATTCAAAGGAAGAGTAGAGAGTGAAGAAGAGTGAAGAAGTGTTCATGTGCTTAACCAGAGCTATAATTAGGCATTAGCAGATGTTATTTTCTCAATTCAAAATCCAGATGGTTGTAATCTGAATCTTTATGTAAGACAGTGTTTCTTCCTTTCTAATTGAGCAGTGAGCTCTAGGCAGTGCACCTAAATGCATGCGCATTCCCCATATCTCATTTTCATTATACTTTTAACAGGTTATAATCTTGTGGATTGACCTCTAGTGTGGTTTTTCCCCTAATAGGGTTTCCACGTAAAAAATCTTGGTGTGATGTGTGTTTTTGATGTGTTGATGGTTTATGCTTCCATGGCTAATTGTTAGATATGAGAATAAGGTTTATAAGTTGAATAAGTTTTGAATTTATGTGACAAATGATTCACCCCCCCTCTTAGTTGTCTGGCCTTGTGTTTCCAACAACGTGATCTCTTCAAAGAGTGTCTGGAACTAGGTAGCTATGTCTCAAAAAATGGATCAAGAAATCTAGTACTTCGGATGCGGATTTCCTTTGGAGAAATTAGGGTATGCTCATGTAGCCTCAACCTATTGTGGATTCTGATCTTATTATGCCTTCAACTTCTTCTCTTCATGTCCCTCCTTTTGTGTTGTCTCCCCCACTGGATAATATTTTTGATAATCTTGCGAAGATGAAGGTGGATAGTTCTAATTCTAAAGGAACTTTCCCTTTCATGAAGGATTTGGATGACCTACATCTTGATTGTTTTGAAAATGATTTTGTGGTGGCTTCCCCTCAAAAGCTTGTAATTTCTTAAATGTTGAGCAACAAAACCAAACCTGATTGTGGGTCTTCTAAGAAGGAGAAAGGTAGAAAATATGAGGCTGAGAAACTTTGTATTGAAGGAAAGGTAGTGGTTGAATAGGGATCTCAATGGATGACAGATGCTCTTCTTTCATGGAAAAGTTTAGTTTAGTTTTTTTTTTTTTTTGGTGTTGGGACTATGGTGGTTTAATTTATTTTTTTAATGTAGGCACTTCTTTCTAGTTGTCCTTTTCTGTTATCTTCTTTAGGAATTTTCTCTTTTGGATCCTTTGTTCTCTTTCTTCCCCCCTTCTTCTCTGCTTCCTATGTGGTAGGCTAGATGTAACTTGTTTTTGTTATGTTTTAATAAAAGGGAGTGGGCCCTTACCCTATAGTTTACCAAGTGAAAAAAAAATTATATATTGTATTATAATATAATATCATACTATTTATAAATATTTTTTGTTATAATATAAAAACCCTCCTGCTAGACTCAATCAAATGAAAAAATAACATAAACTAAATGGAAATCCATTCCAAAATGGATATCCCTTTTAGAATGGATATTCATTATAAACATATATTTATTTGGTAGTAGATATTGGTTCTAAATGGATATATTTTTATCTTGTGTGTTTGCTATGGCACCATGTACTTTCTTCCCAAGCCTATAAAAAGTCAAAGCATATTTTCATAGTTTTGGGAAAGTTAAAAATTCCTTTTTTTAACATTGCCACATTTTGGACCCACATGATCTTGCATAAACCCTCTTTTAAAGTGGTATGATTGTTTGAGATATAAGTACATCATCTTATAAATTATAATAGATCATTAATTGCTGATTTGATCTTCTGATCTCCCTTTCAAAGTAAGGTATACTTCTAAATATTTTACACTAATGATTTATTTGTCAAACTTTCTCTAAATACATTGGTTGAAGACTATAAAAAATAGCCTAAATAGAATTAATATGGATGAAAGAATCTCTATGATTAGAAATAATTGTAATGGATAACTAGTTCCTAATATGGAGATAAGTGCCAAAAGATGGGGTGCCATAAAGGGGGCTTAAGTGGTGACTTTTTTTCAGAAATCAAGAAATAATGACCTTGGACATGAAATTGAGTATAGTTACACTCAAGATTTTGATATGCAACAAAAACAAGGATCATAGTGCTCCAAGTCTATTTTCTAAACTACTAATTTATTTTAAAAATGGTTGAGATTAAGGAGTTCAAAAGAGGGACCCACATAAATTGGTACTATTTTTGTCAGATAAACATAACATAACAACTTTTGTGGGAACATAGCACAGTGAATTTTTTTTTAGTATTTTAAAAATCACTTCAATGAGAAATTAGCAAACAATATGTAGTTGATGCACAATTTTTCTGATAATTTTTTAATGAATATTTGATTTTTTACTAATTTTCAAAGTGAGCACTTCTTGAGAAACAAAATTTTGGTTGTGCTACCCCTACAAATTTTGGAAACTAATTGATTTTTTTAATATTTGTAGAATGGTGTCTAGTTTCTAAAAATGTAATTTATTTTAAATTTTGATGAATGGTTAATTTATAAAGAAAAAACACCAAACACTAGTTTTTTCTAAAAAAGAGACATACAAACAAAATAAATTATAGATCAAATGCTTAACTTTTTCAAAAAGTGAAAAAAAATACATCATTGGATAGTTAAGAGAGAGACAAAGATTACCTAGGTGTTTGATTTGTTCGACATTGAAACATGTGCAATCTTGATGGTGAGCATGAACCCAATTATGTGAAATATTGTAGAATTTACAAAAACACATCTTTGGTCATTGGGAAGGCCCTCCAAGCCTTTGGGTTGGTATTCCAAAGAAAATACCAAGCCCATGGCTTGTGGATTCCCAAAGCAAGATATAACATGAGTGCATTATAACACATTCATGTTATATCTTAGCTTTGGCATGGTTTTTGCATTTGTGCATGACATGTTTAGCAAGACATAACATGAGTGTGTTATAATGTGCTTTTGTTATGTCTTGCTTTGTGTTAAATGCTAATCTATTGAATGTATGGTTATATATTAATATGTTTTTATGTACATGTGTGCTTGTATTTCATGTATGTATGTATGCATGCATGCTTGTATGTATGTATGTATGCCTATATGTATGTATGTAAGATTTTATGTGCATATGTACATGTATGCTTGTGTATACGTGGCAATTTATGTACATATGTATTATGCTTGTATATATGCAAGTATGTATGTCTTTAGAGGGAGGGAGAATTTTAAGAGAGAGAGAGAGTTGTCTAGGTAGGGTGGGAGGGAGAGAGGGAGGGAGAGACCTGAGAGAGAGAGAGGTAGAGAGGTAGTGAGAGAGAGTCTTGAGAGAGGGAGAGGGGGTGGAAGGGAGAGACTAAGAGAGAGCGAGTGGGAGAGGAGGGGTTGGATTGAGAGGGAATTAGCTCGGTAGGGTGGGAGGGATAGGAGAGAGAGAGCAGGGGTGGGAGAGAGAACTGAGAGAGAGGGGGAGAGGGAGGGATGGATGGAGAGAAAGAGAGAGTGTAATTAGGGTTCCAGAAGGAGAGACTTGAGAGTGTGAGGGGGATACTTGAGATATAGGTAGTGAGAGGGAGTGGGAGAGAGGAGTGGGAGAAAGAGGGAGTGAGAAAGTGAGAGACCTAAGAGAGGGAGAGGGTTTGGGAGGGAATGACCTAAGAGAGAGGGAGAGAGAGAGGGGGTGGAGTGAGAGGGACTTATCTAGGTAGGGTGGGAGGGATAGATAGAGAGAGGAGGGTGAGAGAGAGAGAGAGAGTTACCTAGGAAGGGTACCATAGGGAGAGACCTAAGAGAGAGGGAATGGGAGGGAGAGACTTGAGAGATGGGGATAGAGATGGATTGGGAGAGGGAGGGAGTGATGGAGAGGAACTTAGAGGGAGATATAGAGAGATAGATAGAGGGAGTGAGAGAGAGTGGTAGGGATTGATTTAGTGAGAGGTACATAGAAATCGGGAGAGGGTAGATAGAGAGAATTAGAGAGGGTAGGAGAGAGGGAGGGAGAGAGATGAGATGGATAGATAGAGAGAAAGGGATAGGTGTTGAGGGTATAGGGTTGAGGGATTAGGGTGGAGGACCTATAGGGTTGATGGTTTAGGGTATTGGGTTGAGGGTATAGGGTATAGGTTTGAGGGTATATGGTTGAAGGATTGAGGTTGGGGTTCTAATGTATAGGGTAGAGGGTATAGGGGTTGAGGTTTTATGGTTTAAGGGTTGAGGGTTGAGGGATTAGGGGTTGAGGGTTGAGATTTTAGGGTTGAGGGTTTAATTTATAGGGTAAAAGGTAGAGGGTAGAAGGTTTAAGGTTTTAGGGTTTAAGGGTTGAGGTTTGAGGGTTTAAGATTGAGGGTAGATTATTGAGGGTATAAGATTGAGGGTCCATTGTATACGATAAAGTGTATAGGGGTTGAGGGATTAGGGTTTAAGCATTGAGGGTTAAGGCTAGAGGGTTTAAGGGTTGAGTGTTGAGGAATTAGGTTAGAGAGTTTACTTGGTTTTAAAGGTTTAAGGGTTGAGGGATTATGGTTGAGGGTAGAGGGTATTGGGTTGAGGGTAAAGGGTAGAGGGTTTAAGGGTTTAAGGCTTAAGGGTTGAGGGTTGAGGGTTTAAGGTTTAGGTTTGAGTGTTTAAGGGCTTAAGGGTTGAGGGTATGGATTTGATGGATTATGGTAGAGAGGGGGTATGGATGGAGATAGAGATGGAGGGAGAAGTGATAGAGAGAGAAGGAGAGAAGAAGATGGAGGGACAAATATATATGAGGTTTGAGGATCCAATGTATAGGGTAGATGGTCTAGAATTGAGGGTATAGGGTTGAGGAACTATAGCGTTGATGGTTTATGGTATTGGATTGAGGGTATAGGATTGAGGGATTAGGCTTGAGGGTAGAGGGTAAAGGGTTTAAGGGTTTAGGGTTGAGGGTTAAGGGTTGAGGGTAGAGTGTTTAGGGTATAGGTTTGATGGTATATGGTTGAATGAGGAGGTTTGAGGGTCAAATGTATAGGGTATAGGGTATAGGGGTTGAGGGTTTAGGGTTTAAGGGTTGAGGGTTGAGGGATTAAAGTTGAGGGTTTAGAATTGAGGGTTGAGGGTTTAATGTATAGGGTAGAGGGTAGAGGGTAGAGGGTTTAAGGGTTTAGGATTTAAGGGTTGAGGGTTGAGGGTTTAAGGTTGAGGGCAGAGTATTGAGGGTATAGGTTTGAGGGTTGAAGGATTAGGGTAGAGAGTTTACTTGGGTTTAAGGAATAAGGGATTAGGGTTGAGGGTTGAGGGTAGAGGGTTTAAGGGTTTATGGTTTAATGGTTGAGGTTTGATGGTTGAGGTTTGATGGTTGAGGTTTGATGGTTGAGGGTTGAGGGTTTATGGTTTAGGGTTGAGTATTTAAGGGATTAGCATAGAGAGGGAGGGATGGAAGGAGTAGTGAGACAGAGAGGAACAAATAGGAGGGAGGGAAAAACATATATGAGGGTTGAGGATCTAATGCATAGGGTAGAGGGATGAGAATTTAGGGCATAGGGTTGAGGACCTATAGGATTGATGGTTTATGGTATTGGGTTGAGGGATTAGGGTTAAGGGTAGAGGGTAGAAGGTTTAAGGGTTTACAGTTTAGTGGTTTAGGGTTGAGGGTAGATGGTTTAGGGTATATGGTTGACGGATTAGGGTTGAGGGTTCAATGTATAGGATAGAGGGTATAGGGGTTGAGGGTTTAGGATTTAAGGTTTTAGAGTTGAGATATTAAGGGTTGAGGGTAGAGGTTAGAGGGTTGATGGTTGAGGGATTGGGGTAGAAATTTTACTTGGGTTTTAAGGGTTTATGGGTTGAGGGATTAGGTTTGAGGGTAGAGGGTATTGGGTTGAGGGTAGGGAGTGGAGGGTTTAAGGGTTTAAGGTTTAGGGTTTAAGGGTTGAGGGTTGAGGGTAGAGGGTTTAGGGTGTAAGTTTGAGGGTATATGGTTGAAGGATTAGTGTTGAGAGTCTAATGTATAGGGTAGAGGGTATAGGGGTTGAGGGTTTATGGTTTAACGGTTGAGGGTTGAGGGATGAAGTGTTGAGAGTTGAGAATTGAGGGTAGAGAGTTTAATGCATAGGGTAGAGGGTAGAGGATTTAAGGGTTTAGGGTTTATGGGTTGAGGGTTGAGGTTTTAAGGTTGAGGGTAGAGGGTATAGGGTACAAGGTTGAGGGATTAGGTTTGAGGGTCCATTGTGTAGGGTAGAGGGTATAGGGGTTGATGTATTACAGTTTAATGGTTGAGGGTTGAGGGTTGGGGGTTTAAGGGTTTAGGGATTAAGGGTTGAGGGTTGATGGATTAGGGTAGATATTTTACTTGGGTTTAAGGGTTTAAGGGTTGAGGGATTAGGGATTAGGGTATTGGGTTGAGGGAAGAGGGTAGAGCATAGAGGGTTTAAGGGTTGAGGGTTTAGGGTTGAGTGTTTAAGGGTTTAAGGCTTGAGGGTATAGGGTTGAGGGATTAGGGTAGAGAGGGAGGGATGGATGGAGGGAGAGGTGGAGGGAGAAGTGAGATAGAGAGGAGAGAAGAAGGAGGGACAAAGATATATGAAGTTTGACGATCCAATGTATAGGGTAGAGGTTTTAGAATTGAGGGAATATAGTTGAGGACCAATAGGGTTGATGGTTTAGGGTATTGGGTTGAGGGTAGAGGGCAGAAGGTTTAAGGGTTTATAGTTTAAGGATTTAGGGTTGAGGGTTAAGGGTTTAGGGTATAGGGTCCAATGTATAGGGTAGAGAGTATAGGGTTTGAGGGTTTTAGGTTTAAGGGTTGAGGGTTGAGGGATTAAGGGTTGAGGGTTGAGGGATTAGGGTGGAGAGTTTACTTTGGTTTAAGGCTTTAAGGGTTGAGGGATTAGGATTTAGGGTATAAGGGTTAAAGGTTAAGGGTTTAGGGTTAAGGGTAGAGGGGAAAGAGATAGAGGGAGTGATTGAGAGACCTAAGAGAGGGAGAGGGGGTGGGAGGGAGATACTTGAGAGAGAGATAGATAGATACAGAGAGAGAGAGGGAGTGATTGGGAGAGAGATATAGGGTAGAGGATTAAGAGTAGAGGGTTGAGGGCCCACTAGCTTGCCAATTTGGTGAAACTAGTAATGTAGTGGCCTATTTGAAAATATGGGTTCAAGAAATGGGGTCTCTTGCATCACCAAGAGACCCCATTTTTCAAATAGACCACTACATTGCCAGTTTCATGAAATTGGTAAGCTAGTAGGCCCTCTAGCTTGCCAATTTGGCGAAATTGGCAACCTAACTTGGACTATTTGACAAAATAGGTCTGAAAAATTGGGTCTCCTAGTGATACATCACCAGGAGACCCCATTTGTTGGAGCCATTTTTTCATATAGGCCTAGTGGGTCCACTAGCTTGCCAATTTGATGAAATTGACAACCTAAATTGGCCTATTTGAAAAAAATGGGTCCAAGAAAGGGGTCTCGTAGTGATTTACAACAATTCACTAAAATTAACAACCTAGCTTGGCCTATTTGAAAAAAATATATCCAAGAAATGGGGTCTCCCAATGATGTAAATCACTAGGAGACCCCATTTCATGGACCCATTTTTTCAAATAGGTAACTACATTGCTAATTTCACTGAATTGGCAAGCTAGTGGGCCCACTAGCTTGCCAATTTGGTGAAATTCACACTATAGTGGGCTCATTAGCTTGCCAATTTGGCAAAATTAGCAATGTAGTGGCCTATTTGAAAAAATGGGTCCAAGAAATAGGGTCTCTTAGTGATTTACATCACCGAGAGACCGAGAGACCCCATTTCTTGGACCCAGTTTTTCAAATAGGCCAAGTTAGGTTGCCAATTTCACTGAATTGCCAAACTAGTGGGCCCACTAGCCTACCAATTCAATGATATTAGTAATGTAGTGGCTCATTTAAAAAAATGGGTCCAACAAATGGGGTCTCTTGGTGATTAAATTGTTGAAAGACCCCATTTCTTGGACCCTTTTTTTCAAACAGGCCAAGTTAAGTTGCCAATTTCACTGAATTTCCAAGCTAGTGGGCCACTACATTTCTTGGGCCCATTTTTTCAAAGAGGCCATTACATTGCCAATTTCACTGAATTGGAAAGCTAATGTAGAGGGTTTAAAGGTCTAAGGGTTTAAGGGTAGAGGGGAGAGAGATATAAGGAGTGATTTAGAGAGAGAGAGAGACTTGAGAGAGGGAGAGTGGGTAGGAGGGAGAGACTTGAGAGAGAGAGAGGGAGGTAGTTTGAGAGATAAAGGGTAGAAGGAAGAGGGTTCAAGGTTTTAAGGGTAGAGGATAGAGGGTAGAGGATTAAGGGTAGAGTGGAGAGAGATAGGAGTGAGTGAATGAGAGATGCTTAGCAGAGAGGGAGAGATGGGGTGGTGGTGGTGAGAGATGCTTGGGGAGAGGGAGGGGTGGGAGGGGAGACTTGAGGAGAGAGGGAGTGGAGATGGGGAGTGGGGTTCCCAAGGGTTTATGGGTGAAGTTAGGTTTAAGGGTTGAGGTGAGGCTAAGAGATTAAGGGGTGGGGGAGAGATGAGGTGGTGGGAGAAAGGCAGGAGAGAGAGAGAGAGAGAGAGGGTAGGGGGTTTAAGGGTTAAGGGTAGAGGGTAGAGGGGATAGAGATAAGAATAAGCGAGTGTGAGAGAGAGAGACTTTAGAGAGGGAGAGGGGGTAGGAGGGAGAGAATTGAGAGAGAGAGAGAGGGAGGGAGTTGGAGAGAGATAGAGGGTAGAGGGTTTAAGGGTTTAAGGGTAGAGGGTAGAGGATAGAGAGAAAGAGAGAGACAATAAACCTATAAAAATTTAACTTTCTCATAATGCAAGCATGTTTTGAAGTAGTAGAGATATGGACATTTGTTTAGAAAGACATAACGTGCTCGTGTTATAACAAACCTACTCTAAAAATGGTAAAAAAACTCAATATATCCATGATCTCAAGGCCCACATTCTGCATATTCTCTTGGTTATGTGTGTGTTCTGACAAATAAAAGCTTTTTGGTGATTTTGTGAAGTTTTCATGCAAGTTTTTCTGATTCAACCACCTTTTTCATGATCTTTCCACCACCTTTGCATGAAATACCATCATTTTCATGTTGAAAGGCATATAATGTCAATTCAAGTCTAAATTCCATTCAAGAGTCATATACAATTGAAGTTTGGAGGGGAACAATCTTTTGAAAAAGTTAAATTGTTGAGGTGTTTGAAGAAAGAAGAAGCAAAGGCTACATAATTGGGTAGAACTTCTCCATTCAAAACTCCAACTTTCTAGGTATGTGAAGTCTTTACACATTTTCTTTCATTCTATTTTGGCTTGCTTTGATTTTTTTATTTTTCATATTCCATGTTGATCATTGTTTGTTTTTCATTATAACCTTAGCCTGTTAATGCATGTTTGAAATTACACAATTATTTACACTTTCCAATTAGATTTTTAAACCACATCTCTTTGAGGCATTTTGTTAAAAAATTGACTTACCTTTTGTATGCTGGGTATGTGCAGGATTGCCATGGAAAAAATAGGCCCTTAAGTGGTGAAACTTCAAAAAAATAAGAGTTAGGAAACTTGACATAAAAATTTGAATAATTTATCTATATTATTTAAAAAATATGTAAGAATAAAATCTATAGAAAACTAAATGTAGTTTCTAAAATACTAGGTTTATTTTAAAAAAAAATTCTATTTGGTGAAAATTTGAAATTTCTATGTAGCAGTACTTAAATTTTAGGGGAAAAATAAGAAGTAGGTGTAAATGGAAATACCTAACCACAAATGATAATATTTTAGACATAGAGTAGAGGACTCATGTCTCGATGTGATGCATATTCTTTTGTAATTTTTTTCCAAGTAAATAATTAATTATGAATTTTTATTACAACTTTAAAAAATATAAAAACTCGTATGTCTAACCACCTTAACTTGGTCAAAAATTCATGAAATTCATTTTTATAATCCTATAGTATGCAAAGCATAGAATGTGATGCATGTTTCAAATTCAAAAAATGTGATGTTGTTTGAAAACTATATATGTTTTTCAATCATCCTATCAATTAGGACTTTAGTCGTAATTCAAATAGAAAATGAATAATAATTCTTTATTAAATTCAAGGTAAAACATAATTTATATTGGTGGAAAGCTAAGAATCTCCTTTAAAAACCATTTTCGTTTCATCAATTTTGGGTTAAAAAAGTCATCAGCCACATACCCTAAACATACCCATAATATCACCACTTTTTGGCCCATCATGATCCTGCACATACCCTGCTTACACATTTTGTATACAAATATATATGACAAAAGATATAATTAAGTAAAATAATACATCATTTCTCAATCCTCTACTATGGATGTGCATACCCATTTCCAAAGCTTTCGTTTTGGTATAGGCATGGGGGATGTTGGAAAATGTAGTGGAATTTGGTTTTGTACCCAGAAATTGCATATTCTTGAAATTTTCTAAATCTTTCTCAATAAATCTATTTTGTGCATATCCTATAATCATTCTAGTCCACAAGGACATATCTCATTGAGATATTTTTTCAAATAGTTATAACATGCAACTGATTTCCTTGTCTATGCTACGAAACTTTCCATACATGTCTACCAAAGCATTTTATCAAACAACATAGACAAGGAAATCAACTATTTGAAGAAATGCCTCAAAGAAATGAGTTCTCATGGTGATGTGCATTTTTTCAAATAGCTGATTACATTATCTATGCTACCAAATTTTCCATACGTCTCTACAAAATTGGAATATACTTCTCCCACATTGATAGAACTTTGAACCTATTTTTGTTTTCATCTCTCTTTATAAATTTACCTCATCACTAATGTTGTGAAATATTTTAATTTTTTCCTTGATTAGTCTACCTACAAGGGATTCTAACCCTTCTCTTCACTATTTCAATACTTTTTATTCAAGGATAAGTTAGCAACATGGGGAAAGGTGTAGCCTATCTTGTAATCATGGCATGCCACAAGACCACATTTCTTTAAGGAATTGGATCCAAAAATTCATGTGAGCATTGAAAATCTAGTGAGATCACTAGCTTCCCAATTCGATAGGGTTGACAAGGTAGGGGTAGCATGAGAAAAATCCTCATAGAAATGGAGTCTCGTGAATTACCGTGAGACCCCATTTCTATGAGGCATTTTTTCATGCTGCCCCTACCTTGTCAACCCTACTGAATTGGCAAGCTAGTGATCTCACTACCTTTCCAATGCTCACATGATTTTTTGGATGGAATTCCTTAAAAAAATTTGGTCATGTGGCATGCGTTGATTGCAAGATAGGCTCAAAATAGAAGCATGGACAAGGCATGTGAATTTTTTGAAAATAATGTTTTCGTAGAAATGTATGCAAAATGTGGTGCCATTGACAAGCTAGTGAGCTCACAAGCTTTCCAATGTGGTAGGGTGGTAGGGTTGACAAGGTAGGGGCATCATTAAAAAATACCTCATAGAAATCGGGTTTCATTATAAATCACCGTGAGACACTATTTCTATGAGGCATTTTTTCACACTGCCCCTACCTTGTCAACCCTACCACATTAGCAAGCTAGTGAGCTCACTAGCTTGACAAAGGTCACATGAATTTTTTGGATGGAATTCCTTAAAGAAATGAGGTCATGTGGCATTCCATGATTGAAAGAGAGGCTCAAAACTTGAAGCATGGACAAGGCATGTGAATTGTTTGACAATATTTTTTTCATAGACATGTATGCAAAATGTGGTAGCATTTGTTGCAAGTATGAGCAAGTTTAGTGGTGTTTTCATTAATGTTGTCATTGATTTCAATGTAGTAAATGTTGTTATAGATTGTGCATGTATATTTTAGATGTTGTGAGTGCATGAAGCTATATTTATGATGTATTAGATATGTTGATATGTTGGGTTACCAAGTGATTTCGAGAAAATTAATAAAGAGTGAAGTTAGAGTTATGCATGTGTTCAAAAAGTGCTTCAGTATGTGCTATGCATTTCTTCTATGTTGATCCTATACTTATGTGGATTTGAAGGGTTGTTTTTGGGATTTTTTTGGTGACATCTCTTGGTTTTTAGCTTCTGGTTTGATGGAGTGTGAAAGTTGTGTTCATCGGTGTGTAAACTGGTTTGGTAGAGTTGTTTGTCTATGAACTGGGAGAAATGTTTTTGCTCTGAAATTCTTTGTTGAGTTTTTTTGGTCTTTAAAATATGATAAAAGGTTTATTAAGGTGATATCTATATTATGACAAAGGTTTTTGTGGTTTGGTGCTCTAGAAGATGAGTTCTAGAGCTTTTGTTTGTATCTCTACACTTTGGTTGGACTGTTGGAAGGTGTTTTGTGTTTGAAGGTTGTTGCACTTGTTGTAGATGTATCTGAAGATATTTGAGATGTGTTCTCGTGCATAATGAAGCATGTTACATCATCCACATGTTTTCTTCTTGATATGGAAGTGTGCACTTCAATGTTCATTTGTGTTTTCATTAGGTTTGGCCAACCTGGTGTTTACACTTCATATGAAGGATTAAAAATTTAATTAAGGAAGCATGTGATTACTCTGAGACATTTCTTTTGGTCTTGTTTAAGTGTTTGGTGTGGTCCTTTGTCATTCCTTTCCACCACGGGAATGTTGAGTTGCTGACCTAATTTGAATTTATGAAATAAAGCATATGTTTCTGACCTTAGAGAAAGTTTCTAAGATTGAAGATGGTATAAATGTAAGATGGGTTGTTAAGGATTAGATTATACAAAGTAATGAAGTAAACCACAAGAGAAGTAGAGTTGTACAAAAGTGAGTTGAGGAAACAATTCTTTAATGTGTTAGATTCTTGAAAGTAGTGAGATGATGGTTTCTATAATCTCTTGATCAAGTCAGTGAATGTGTGTAATTTACTGCGGTGGATCTTTCTATTATCTTTTGTATTTGTAGGCAGTGAGCCTTTGTATCTGGATAGTGAGTCCTTTTTGGGTAGTGAGACTCTATGTATTTAGTTTTGCTATTACTTTATATTGTGAGTTAATCCTCACCATGGTTTTTCCCTCATTAGGTTTTCGACATCAAATATGGTGTTCATTTTTATTTATTTTTTTTCTATTATCTACATTGCATGTTCATACTTAATAACAAAATTATGTGGTTGTGAAGTTGATAAGTGGTTGAAATTTTTGTTTGAATTTGGAGACAACTGATTCACCCCCCTCTTAGTTGTCTTGCACCTTTCAATAGTTGGTATCAGAGCTTTGGTTGCTTGGTGAGGGGCTTAACCACTTGAGGTAGATCCAATGGATCACAAATTGGTGATCCATATGTTTGATGTATCTGACTACAATGACTGGAAAGTGCAGATGAGAGATTACATAATCTCTCTTTGTTACAAGATTTGGAAGGCTATTGCGACAACATATATTGCATAGACAAGTGGTCCTACTACTACATATTAGGTTTCTGGTTATGAGGAGTGTGAAAAAGTGAGGTATGCAATCTACAATGCTTCATCTCAGATAGAGCGAACTAAAGTTATTTCCTTGGGAACTGCACATGAATTTTGGAAAAATTTGGAAGATCTCTATGAAGGAAATGATAGAGTGAAATTGACAAAGAAGCTAATAGGAAAATACAAATATGAAAATTTGAAAATGGAAGAAAGTGAGGATATTTCTTGCTATTTCCAAAGGGTTGATCTTGTAGCAAATGAAGTTAGAAATCAAGGGGGCATTCTAATAGATGAAGATATAATTGAGAAGATTCTAATGACCTTACCAGAGTCCTACAATGATAAGGTTTATGTTATTGAGGAAACATATGATCCTAAGAAATATACTAAAGAACAACTATTGGGCACCTTGACTACATTTGAGATGAGAAAGTTCAGAAAGAAAGAGGAGAAGATAGAAACAACATTTAAAGAAACAAAGACTAAAGATGATCTAGATAGTGATGGTTTAGATGAGTTGGAAGTGAAATTTATAAGAAATTTGAAGAAAGGTACCCATAAGTATAAAGGCATGTTTCCCTTTAAATGTTTTAGTTGTGGTAATATTGGTCATTATGCCTCAAGATGTCTAGATAGAGTTGTACATAAGAAGAACATAGATCATAAAGATAGAAAGGATAAGAAATTCAAGAAGTTGTATTATGTTAGAGAAGAAGCTAGAATCTCTAATGATGAATTTGATTATGGGGGTGATCATAATGAATGCTTGTTCTTAGCTTTGGAAAATAAATATGTGTTTGCTAACTCTAGAAGATGTGCAAGAGAAAGTGATTCAATAAAAAAGAAGAATGAGATGGAAGGTACTTTGGTTACTATTTTTCATGTGAGATAGGATGAATACTATTGGGTGATTGATAGTGAATGTTTTAATCACATGACCAAAGATAAAAGTAAGTTCATTAAACTTGAAAAATATGATGGTGGTTTGGTCATATTTGGTGATGATTCTAGAGCAAAGATTATTGGGAAAGGTACAATTAGTTTTGATGGAATACACAACACTGATGATCTATATTATTTAAAAGGATTAAGTCATAACCTTTTGAGTGTTGGATAGATGGGTAGCAAAGGTTTCAAAATTGTGTTTCAGGATAATTCCTGTGAGATCAGAAAAGGATCCAGAGCTACGGTTGTTGTAGGAAGGAGAAGTCATGGAAACATCTATTAGCTTGAGGGTATTGATGGTCAGTCCCTCATATCTCAAGTTAATGAAATTTGGTTGTGGCACCAAAGGATGGGACATGTGAACTCTAATAATCTAGTCTAGATTAGTTCAAGAGAGGTTGTCCAAGATCTACCTAAAATCACAAATCATGCTAATAATGTTTGCAGAAGTTGTAAGTTAGGGAAACATACAAGATGTAGTTTTAAAGGAAAAGAGAAATCACCTACCAGAATGCTAGAATTAATTCATACAAACCTCTGTGGTCCTAGTAGGATAGGAAGCCTAAATGGTGATAGGTATTTCATGCTCCTTATTGATGATTATTCTCGAATGAAATGTGTTGCTTTTCTTAGAGAGAAGACTCAAGCTCTGGATATGTTTAAAGTGTTCAAGGCAAGAGTAGAAAATGAAGTGAACCTAAGAATAAAATGTTTGAGATCTGATAGAGGTGGAGAATTTACTTCTAGTGAGTTTAAGCATTTTGTGAAGAGCATGGCATAAAGAGACATTTTTCTGCTCCTAGAATTCCTCACCCAAATGGAGTTGTTGAGAGAAAGAATTGGACTATGTAGGAGGCCGCAAGAACTATGATGAAAGAAGCAAATGTATACTGGAGAGAGGCAATACACACTACTATTTATATTCTCAATAGAGTTCAGATTAGAGGCCAAAAATGCTAATGGTTCATTCAATTTAATGTTATTTGTGATGTTTTCTAACCTAAATGAAGCTAAATAAATGCAATTTACTAATCTAGAAGAATGAAAAAGAATGCAAACATGCAATTAAAGTTATGTTTGAAAACACATTGTGATATGCAAACAACTAAGTAAATGAAGAAATTATGGAGAACAGAAAGGAAAGGGATGAATATGAGTGTACCTGGATGAAATGTGATGATTCTAGAGTGTTCTAAATGCTGATGGAAATTATTGATTTTTCACAATGGGACTCATTCACCGAGGGTGGCATATTAGTCCTCCTCTTGGTGAAAAACTGTTGTAAGCAAGTTTATGTCCGACGGGATCTTGAATCTGACAAAATTCAGATTTTCAATCCTAAGGTGGGACTCATTCACCACAAGTGGTGAATCAATCCTCTTCGAAACTTTTGAAAATTTAGGAGACAACTCTCCAACACCAAATCTAGAAAATTCTGCTTGTCGGGTTGCCGAAGTCAATTCTATAGAAAATGGACAGAAAACCTTCTCCAAGCTTGAAATAATTTAAGTTTGACTTGAAGCACCTAGTTGACTTGTAAACCAATCTTCAACACCAAAAAGCTTGTCAAATTTTCATACCTAGGTCTGCAAACAAACATGAAATAGGGGAAAATGGTTTAAGGTTAGTGAATAGGGGTTTGCCTTGGTCAAACCCCATTTTGGTAATCAAACCTTCAATAAAATAATGAAATGCAAAGGAATGATAAACTAACAACATGAAATTGCTATTAACTTACCAAACCCTTGATGATGCAATTCTGAAGTAATGTCAAAGACTACTTCAAAGTGCTTGAATAGTGCTTGAATTGATGTTGTAAAATGGTTGTAGGAAATGTAAAATCACTTATTTATACACAATTGTGCCTTAGTTACCTATTCATACCTCATCATAGGCTGACATCAAGTGTTTTTGAATAAAATCCCAAAATGAAATTTAAAATATTTTGAATTTGGGGCCAAGGGGGACCCATTCACCACCCATGGTGAATGGGTCCCACCTAGGACCTAAAAAAAAGTGTCAAGAAATATGTTGTATTTAATGTTTTTTGTCAGGATAATACTCAAAAATACACTTAATTAAGCATATGAGAGCATAAAGGGGTTCAATAAAGCATGAGAAAGGGATAAATAGTGAAGATGTTCCTAGAAAATTTTGAAAGCTTGTTACAAGACTTTACAATACTTCAAAATAAGACTTGTTGATGAATAAAAAGGTGATTTTTGGGTGAATTGTAACTAATAGTGTCTAGAAGAATGCAGAAATGTCTTACAAAACTTCACAACACCTTTGCAAGATGTCGTTCTTTGAGTTGTAGTACCTAAATAAGCATGTTCAAGCCATGTTACGACATAAAATCATAGCAACATAGTTCCAACACCATGAAGCAAGACCTTAAAGGCCATGAAACTGACGAAGGGCCATTTTTCTATTTCATAGATATGCACAGACCTATTGAGATAAGTGAAGTTGAACTAGATGATCCTATCTGCACACTAGTACTTGAAGAGAATAAAGAAGAGGAAGAACATACTAAAGAAGAAGAAGAAGCACCGAAACTTGTTCCTAAGACTCCTAAGTATGTTCAGCAGAATCATTTGGAGGAACAAATTATTGGAGATAAGAGTGAAGGCATGAAGACAAGAAGTAAAGTAGCAACTAAGGTAAATATATGTTTACTTTCTAAAATAAAACTTAAGACTAACTTAAGACTATGTGTGAAGCATGTGAAAATGAGAGTTGAGCTAGAGCTATGAAAGAAGAGTTGCAACAAATAGAGAAGAATCAAACATGGGAACTGGTTCCTAGACCCATGAATAAAAATATAATTGGTTCAAAGTGGGTGTTCAGGAATAAGTTGAATGAGAATGGTGAAGTTGTAAGAAATAAAGCAAGACTTGTATGCAAGGGATACTCACAAGTTGAAGGCATAGAATTTGAAGAGACATTTTCCCTAGTGGCAAGAATGGAAGCTATTAGGATGTTTTTGGAATTTCTGCCCACAAGGATTTCAAGGTATATTAGATGGATGTCAAGTTTGCATTTCTAAATGGAAAACTAGAAGAAGTATACATGGAACAACCTGAAGGATTTTAGTTATTAGACAAACTAGATATGGTTTGTAAGATAGAAAAGGCATTGTATGGATTGAAACAAGCTCCCAAAGCATGGTATGCTATATTGGATAGATATTTGACATAGTAAAAGTTTAATAAGGGCTCTGTAGAAAACAATTTTTATTTCAAGATGGAAGGAAAAAAAATGTTGATAGTGGTAGTATATGTTGATGATATCATTTCCCGAGAGAGAAGGTATCGGATAATAAAGTTAGGCTAGAGTATGTGACTAAAAAGGAAGAGATCATAGATATATTTACTAAGGCTCTTCTGAAAGATGCTTATGAGTATCTTAGTGATAATTTGGGGGTCATTGGACCACCGAACTAGGTGCACATGGAGGTGCATCAATCCAGTGGATCCAAATTTTTTTCATTTATCTAGACTAATGAATGGGTCTACTCTACAAGGGGAGTACAAATTTTTCATTATTGTAGTATGAGTTGTATGGGTGCACTCCTAAGGGGGAGTGATCAAATCTTTTGATCTTTTCCATTGATGTCAAAAGGGGAGAGAGAGTCATGTGAAAAACAATAGAAGAGGAAGAGAAGGTCTTTGCTCAAAATATTGAGAATGCATGAATTTTGTGTAGGTTGTCTAATTTGGAAAATAAAGGAGAGTGTTGTCTTTTATGGAGATTCACATAATGTGTTTCCATCAATAATAAAAGGGAAGATTGATGCAAGTATGATCAAGTTTGGTGGTGTTGTCATTAATGTTGTCATTGATGTCAACATAGTACATGTTGTTGTAGATTGTCCATGTATAGTTGAGATGTTTTTGATATGTTGTGAGTGCATGGAGCTATCTTTATGATGTTGTAGATATGCTGATATGATGGGTTACCAAGTGATTTCGAGAAAATTAATAAAAAGTGAAGTCAGAGTTATGTATGTGTTCAAAATGTGCTTTGGTGTGTGCTTTGTGTTTCTTCTATGTTGATCCTATGCTTGTGTGGATTTGAAAGGTTGTTTTTGGGAATATTTTGGTGACATCTCCTTGTTTTTAGATTCTCGTTTGATGGAAGGTGAAAGTTGTGTTCATTGGTGTGTGAATTGGTTTGGTAGAGTTGTTTTTCTATGAATTGGGAGAAATGTTTTTTCTCCAAAGTTATATTTTGAGTTGTTTCTAGTCTTGTGGTTTGGATAAAATGTTTTTTAAAGTGATATTTTTATTACAACAAAGGCGTTCCTAGTTTGGTGCTCTGGAAGACTAGTTCTAGAGCTTCTATGTGTATTTGTACGCTCTAGTTGGAATATTGGTAGGTGTTCTATGTTAGAAGGTTTTTGAACTTGTTTTGGATGTATCTAAAGGTATCTTAGATGTGTTCTTATGCATAATTAATTATGTTACATCATCCATGTGTTTTCTTCTTGATGTGGAATCGTGGTCATTTGTATTTTCATTAGGTTTGGTCAACCTGGTGTTTACACTTCATATGAAGGATTAAAAATTTAATTAAGGAAGAATGTGATTGCTCTGAGACATTACTTTTGGTCTTGGTTAAGTGTTTGGTGTGGTCCACACTCATTCCTTTCTACCCTGGGAATGTTGAGTTGTTGACCTAATTTGAATTTATGAAATAAAGCATATGTGGCTGACCTTGGAGAAAGTTTCTAATATTGAAGATGGTATAAATGCAAGACAAGTTGTGACAGATTAGATGATATAGAGTAACAAAGTAAGCCAAAAGAGAAGAAAATTTGTGCAAGAGTGAGTTGAGGTAGCATTTATTTAATGTGTTAGATTCCTAAAAGTAGTGAGCTAATGGTTTCTGCAATCTTCTTATCAAGGCTATGGATGTGTGAAATTTGATGTGCTGGATCTTTTTGTTATCTTTTGTATCTATAGGTAGTGATCCTCCCTGTTGGAGAGTGACTCATTTCTATAGGTAGTGAGCCTTTGTATCCAAATAGTGAGTCCTTTTTGGGTAGTGAGCCCTTGGTAGTGAGCCTCTGTGTATTTGGTTTTTCTATCACTTTATGTTGTGATTTTATCCTCACCATGGTTTTCCCCTCATTCAGTTTTCTACATAAAATCTAGTGTTCATTGTGTTGATTTGCTTTTCTATTATCTACATTGCATTTTCATACTTATTAAAAGAATTGTGTGGTTTTGAAGTTGATAAGTGGTTGGAATTTTTGTTTGAACTTGGAGACAACTGATTCACCCCCTCCCCCTCTTAGTTGTCTTGTACCTTCGAAAAGAATTGACAAGCTAGTGAGCTCACTAGGTTGCCAATTCTCACGTGATTTTTTTGATGGAATGCCTTAAATAAATGTTGTCATGTGGTATGCATTGATTGAAAGATAGGCTCAAAATGGAAGCATGGACAAGGCATGTGAATTTTTTGACAATAATTTTTTCATAGACATGTATGCAAAATGTGATAGCATTGGAAAGCTAGTGAGTTCACTAGCTTGCCAATGTGATAGGGTTAACAAGTTAGGGGTAGCATGAAAAAATTCCTCATATAAATGGGGTCTCACAGTGATTTACATCATTGTGAGACCCCATTTCTATGAGCCCCATTTCTATGAGACATTTTTTCACATCACCATGAGACCCATTTCTATGATGCTTTTTTTCTCGCTGCCCCTACCTTGTAAACCCTACCGCATTGGCAAGCTAGTGAGCTCACTAGCTTTCTAATACTCTCATATTTTTTGGATGGATTTCTTAAATAAATTTGGTCATGTGGCATGCCATAATAACAATATAGGTTCACAAATGGAAGCATGGACAGGGAAAGTGAATTTTTTGACAATAATGTTTTCATAGACATGCATGCAAAATGTGGTAGCATTGACAAGCTAGTGAGCTCACTAGCTCACTACCACATTTTGCATACATATGAAAAAATTATTGTCAAACAATTCACATGCCTTATCCATGCTTCCATTTTTTATCCTATCTTGCAATCATGGCATGCCACATGACCACATTTATTTAAGGCATTCCATCCAAAAAATTCATGTGACCTTTGTCTATGCTAGAAATACTCCTCTACAACCAGATGACTATAAGTATTTTGTATGAAGCCTTCAATGACATATATTTAATTTATTTGTATGGATTTATTTTGTATGAACTAATATTTGTCTCATTACCATGCTACAAGTAAAATTATCCATCATGCCAAGGAAATGAAGAAGGAATAAGCCAACAGACAAAGAGTATGAAACCAATAAAGAATGGATGAGGGAATATCGTCAAAAGAAGAAATTGGATACAATTGATGAAAAAAATCCAATTGAAGAGGAACCTAAACCATCAAAAATAGAAAAGGAATTGGTGAAATAAAGGGAATGAATGCAAAAGCATCATGCTAAGAAAGATTCAAATACCATAGTTGGAGACACACCCTCTATTGCAAGCGAATATGAAGGGACACCATTAACCACAAGTGAATATGGAGGGACACCATCTACTACAAGTGAATATGGAAGGACACCATCTACCACAAGTGAATATGAAGGGAAACCATCCACAATATCTCAAGTTGAGAGTACATCACTCAGATTTGGCGAAGAAGGTACACCATCATCCCCATGTCAACCTCAAGGTATATTGTCTATTCTACCCTTGATCAAAAGTACATGATCTAGCCCACCTCACTTAAATATTGATTAAATTCCTAATGTTGAGATGTATGTACCTAGGAGAACACCACCTATAATTTTGCATAGAAAGCCAAAGTATTTGATTAATATTGATAAGGATATTTTGTAGCAAATGGAAGGTAAGATTCTAGCACACACTTGTAGAAGATATGTCGATAAGATTTGGAAATTGTTCTTTGAAATGATAAATGAGATCGCAAGATGTAAACTATTTGTTGAAATGATGCAAGGTGTAAAGTATAAAACATCATGAAGATTATTGGGTTGAGAACATCGAATGCTTCAAGTGAAAACACTATTATGAAGAATCTAATGGATGCTTATGAGAGTGTGCGTAAGACCTCATGATCAAAGGATAGTAATGTCACCTAATGTGTCATTACATCGAATTTGGTAAGTAGTCAAAAAAGGAGATCTCATCTCATTAGAAAGATGAGTGAACAATTGAGAATTAATAGAATTTTTTTATCAAGAGCCATTCAAAGGTGACAAAGAATTGAGGGCATCGACTAAAATGAATTATGGGAATTCTTGGGGAGAATCTCATGAATAGATAGACTAGTTGTTGAAGCATTGAAAACACTAATTGAAGACTATTGGAAGAATAACACAAGTCCATGTCAAAATAAAAGGGATGTGGTAAGAAGGAGAATTGGTATTCAGAACCATGAGCCACATCTGAAGCATTTTTTGGATATGACTCAAACCTACTTTTTTTGGTAAATTTCAATTGGATTATACTTAAATTCAAATTTATCAAATATATTTTGAAATTCTTAAACTTTTTTATGTGAAGATAAATGACACATGAACTACTTGTTGTAGACTACATATTGAATTCTCTAACCATTATGATGTCTATCGTTCTATATGTTTAGATTTGCATACTAATGATTTTTTTCAAGATTGTGGCATACAAGCCCCACCAACATCTTCAAGAGAGTTCTTATCAAAAACATTATGTGAAATAGAGGATGGCCAAATATTCTATTGGAAACTATGCTTGGATGGGTCATGTCAATGTTGTGGTGGCTTGCAATGGATGTCGATATGTCAACATATGGAAAGCACACATGAGGTGGGAAAGCAACTAGTAGAGTTCAGAAAGTATAAAACAATGGCATACACTAAAAAATATGGTAAGCACACAAAAATGTGTGATTTGGTTATTTAGAAGATTCTAGTGTATCAATTTATGTCTAAATTTTGTGATAATATAGTGTATGCATATGCAAGGCATACCTATAGAGCTTGATGGTTGGAATTGCAATTCAAGTTTTGTAAGGACACCTTTCCAATTCATAGCATAGTTTCAACAGTTGAATTTGCAGAGAACTACACTATCCAACCACAACGTGAGGTGTAATCACAATATTACAACTCCACATAGGTTTTGATATTTGTACACATAGCATTCATTCATGTAGCTAATAGTATAGAGGACCAAACAAAGGTATTGAGGGAGCATCACTTTTATATTAGTGATGATCACACACACTCTCCAGATTTCATGCAAGGTTACTTCCAATTGTTCTACAATGATTTGGCTCAGAGGGGCATAGCATATGGTCAACATATAATATATTTAGATAATTGTATAGCATAGTTCAAGAACTCACTCATGTTCTAATAATTGATTTGGATGCATGTCATTATAGGTGTTCAACATATGTGGAACTTTTGTGAGGTCGGGCATGTAAAGGGGGAGCATGATGATGCATGAGCATATGTGAAAAGAGAATTAGCATGAGAATAGTTAAAGTATAAATGGGTATGTGCAGGATCATGATGGACCAAAAAGTGGCAATATGATGGGTATGTGGTTGACGACTTTTTTACACCCAAAATTGATGAAATGAAAAGGTTTTTTAAAGGAGATTCTTTTCTTTCCATCAATATAAATTATTCTTTACTTTTGATTTAATAAGTAATTATTATTCATTTTCTATTGAAATTATGACTAAAGTCTTGATTGATAACCTGATTGAAAAACATCTATAGCTTTCAAACGGTATCACATTTTTGGAATCCAAAACATGCGTCACATTCTATTGTTCACATACTATAGGATTAAAAGAAAAAGAAATGTATTTCATGAAGTTTTGACCAAGTTAAGGTGGTCAGACATATGAGTTTTTTATATTTTTTAAAAGTTCTAATAAAAAAATTATAATTAATTATTTACTTGGAAAAAAATTACAAAAAAATATGCATCACATCAAGACATGAGTCCTCTACTTATATCTAAAATATTATAAAAAAATATTATCATTTTATTGTGGTAAGGGTGGTTAGATAGACACCTACTTATTTTTTCCCTAAAATTTAAGTACTACTGCATTGAAATTTCAAATTTCACCAAATAGAGTTCTTTTTTTCTTTAAAAAAACCTAGTATTTTAGAAACTACATTAAATTTTCTACAAATTCTCTTCTTGCATATTTTTTAAATAATATAAATAACTTATTCAAAATTTTACATCAAGTCTCCTAACTTTGATTTTTTTGATTTTTTTGCCACATAAGGGATTTTTTTCCATGATGATCCTGCACATACCCAAATACAATGCAAAATTGACATATGAAAAAATGATTATTGAGTGGTGTAATACTTCAATGGGTCTAGGTAATGAAGGTACATCTTTAGTTCATATATTTTTTTTGGTTGATGGATGATACTAACATTGCACCATATGAGGATTGTTGTATAGTGATAGGATCGAGTGAGCTACACTCTTTCCTTCGCTCAAATGTAGGTTCATGGTGTATCCATACATGGAAGATGGCATGATTTTTTTCATGTACAATGCAAGCCTGGGATGATTGTGAGTCAAAGGAGTGGATAAAGAAATGGTTGTTAAGTTATCTTAGCCCACTTCACTCGTAGCACTCTCCAACAACAATGTAACTAACACAGATGGAATCATCAGTTGAATTTGACCACATATCAAATCTAGTTCAACTAGGTAATATATCTACTTGCATAGTTTTTGAAATTCATATTGTTATCTTACTTTGTAGTGCATTTGTAATGTTCATTAATTTTATCTAATCTACTACACATATCAATGTAGGGCATGTTTATGTAGTTATTGTAGATGAAGACACCAGAGAGGGAAAAAATTATTACTTGTGTCATTGTGTTGAGGACAAAATGAAATTGGAGGCCCAAGTTATAGATGAAGAAAACATTGAATACCCTACAGACTCATTTTTTATTACTAGAACATGCCTTAGAAGGTACCCAAATAAAAGTGTTAAGTTTTTGGCTGTTTCATGATTTTGACATGCATTACAAGATTCTTCATTACTCAAACCTTGTTGTGGCCTCCAATGTTTGTTTGATCAATTATGGGGATAGACCTTTGAACAAGACCTCGTGGAAGGTGCGTGAGTCTGACCATAGGTAATACTTGACACAATAAAGAGTAGAGCAGACCTAGATGGTTCATTGGATTAATTTGTTAGTATGCACATTAATTTGTATGATTCCAATGCTATCATCTAATGTTTAAATCATGTATGTAGGTTATTGTTGAAGTTATCAGACTTAAAAATGTAGCACACTTTATGTTTAGAACTATGGAAAAGGATACAAAGTTCAATGGTATTTTATTTTTTCTCAAAAATATGCATAAAAAAAGATGTAGGATATTCTCAATAGATTAGTAAACTAAGTGGAAGATTAAATTGTCATTTTTATAATAGGTTACAATTTTCCAAAAATTTGGAAAGTAATAGATTGGTTGTGTTCTATTCATGAGAGGTTGTGTGCAATAGGTATCTTAGAACTCCCAATGAAGATGTATGGATAGGAGTGACAAAGTTGAGAGACTGACATGCCTATCCTTAATGGAAGCATCAAGATTTAAGCCTTGTTGTTCCTTACTTGGAATCAAATGGTGTGGATTTTTTTTTCTAGTGCCTTCCATCTGTTTTTGTTTCATTTCCATTTTGGATTCTCTTTCTTTTTCTTCTTTTACTTTTCCTATTTGTAAGAAAACTACTAAAAATTGATTGGTGTCTCCTTGTAGAAAAAATTGATTTATGAGACATTCAAGAGAATCTCAACCAAAAAATCAATGCAACATCCTTATTTTGATTATCTTGACAAATCTCAATTTTTATTTTAAGCGAGGGTTTCTGAAAATGCCCAAATTTCATAGAAACTTTATTAATATGTTCAAATCAAGTATTGGTCAGTGTGGTATATGGTTCTTTGAACATGGAAAGAGCTTATATTTGAATTTCAATATTCCTATACTTGGGAATTGGTCTTTTATGAATTCTTTGAGCCCATAATCCTTACTTTGAGGACCCTCTAAAGTGTAATCCTGATAGATGGGAGGTATGCTTGATATTCATATAAAAATTAATTTTTTAAGATATTCAATGGTCTAGATTGACTAGTGACAAGTTATAAGATATTGCATAACTAAGCACACAAGTTTTAGATTATTGACATATCACATGTTTATTTGAATTGATTATGTGATTCATAATATTTACAATATATTTTCTTTGTTTAGGTGGGAGCTAGTAAATCCAAATAAAGTTATAAAATATATGTCAAACCTAAGACTAGCAGATGGTACTAAATTATTTGAAGTTAATGTTATCATGACCACCCATGGTGTAGACATTTTGGACAAGAGAAATGGGTGCTTCACTTCATTGGGTTGAGGTATCTAAGGTACTCTTGAGTGTGGATATTGTGAAATTGAATCCCTTCCTTCCCTATTCCCCCTTTTAGTGTGGATAAGGAAGTCACCATCAAGTGTAAACTTGGAAAAATGCAAATGTTTGAAAACATAGTGTAGTATGCAAAAAGACATAAGAATGCAAGTAAATTGTAACAAAAACTTATGGGAATTGAAGTGTACACCTAGAGACTAGAGAAGGATGGAATGGAGTTCTAGAATTCTAGAAAATTTACTATTGCTGCAAATAGGAACTCATATGCCAAGCTAGGAAAATTAATCATGTTTCAAAAATACTTTATTGGAATAGTTTCAGGCAACTGGGTACTCAGATCTGCAAAATTCCTATTTTCAACCTTAGTAGTGGGACTCATTCACCACTAATGGTGAATTAGTCCACTTTTGGTCTTTGAGAAATTTAGAATAGGAAACTATAGTCTTCAATTTACACTTCTACTCCTAGTACAAATCCAAGTTTGAAATTGCAGAATTCAACCTGTAGGTGTTCTCCAAGCTTCTCTTAGGGTTTTGATCACTTTGAATAGCTTTGAAAAATTGATGACAACTTTTCCACTCTTTCTCTTTGATAAATCTGCAAACAAGATGCACAAATCACATGTAAAGAGAGGGAAAAATTGTTCAAGAGTTGGATAATAGGGGGTTTCCTTGGTCAAACCCCTTGTTGGTAATTAAACCCTTGGAAGTGAAATTAAATATATAAAGAGAATGATGAATGAAAAACATGCAATGATACAACTCACCAAACCCTTGAAGTACAAATATGAAGATATGCAAATAATAGCTCCAATGGATGTAGACTTGAGAGTGCTTGAAATGATTAGAATGCCTAAATGATTGATTAATTGCTTGGATGATAGATTGAATGATTGGGAGATTGGAAGAAGATGATAATGATTAGAAAAACCTTATATTTTATACACAATTATGCCTTAATTCCCAAAGATACTACATCATACGATGACCTTAGGTCTTAGAAAATAAAAACCTGTCTATATTTTGAATTTATTTTTATTTTTGTGCCAAAGGGGACTCATTCACCCCTAATGGTGAATGGGTACCACTTAAGGCATTTAAGTGGCTATTAGAAATTAAGTATTTTAAATCATGTTTATTGAGTTTATTTTCAAAGAAAAACTTAAATAAGGCCTGTAGTGGTAGAATGGAGCCAATTAAAGTATAAGGAAGGTACAATTATTGATGAAAATCCTAGAAAAGTGTGAAAGTCATTTACAAAACTTCACAAAACTTTTGCAAGGAATCATAAAATTCTTATTAATTCACAATGGCCCAAGACATAATGTGAATGTGGTATTCACATTACAACATTAAATCAAGGAGAAATTAAGCCAAAATCACAAGGAGGTCCTGAACGGGAAGAAAAAGTAGAAGGGTTACTTTTTTAGTGTCCACATATATTATAAAAGTGTGTGTGAAACTTAGCAAGGGAATTTCAAGTTATTAATTTGAAGTTAACCTCATCATAAGCACCTATTATTTAGACATTATAAGATCATCTCAAATGTATGAGTGACATTGTAAAAGATCTATGAGAATGAAGTACCTAAGACATCCAAACAGAAGAATTAGGACTGCCAAATAAATCTCATTTTATTGTAAACATCATATAATTAATATAGTGAGTGTAATAACCATTGATGGTTACCAATTATTCTTTTCCTTTTTTATTCTCTCCCTATTATAACTAGCAACAATTGACTAACTTATTATAAAAAACTTCATTTATTAAAAAAAATCAACCTAATGATTATATATCAATATAAATATACCATACCATCCATTCACATAAACATTTCTAATGATATTTACTCAAATTTTGAAATTTATTGTTGCCCTTAAACATTTGTAATTCATGCAATGTAATTCCTTAATAGTTCAAATTGCAAAATGGTAGCAATCTTTGACGGCTTGTTACCCAGAGACAATGTTAGTTGTGGGAATTATGTTTGAGGCATTGGGATCATGTAGGGACCCTCTACAATAACCTTTCTCAGTTTTTGTTATATCGAAGTTGTTTTCTTGTGGTGTCTAGTTTTCACTCAATGGAAAAAGTGTCAAATGCAAGCAGTGTAAAGTGATGCAATGCAAGGCAGGAAAACAACTTACCATCATCATTCAAAAAGATTTCAATCCACCTTTCACTCTCAAATTCAAATCTAGGCTTATTTCCAATTTTCAACCCAGTCTTCCTACTAAGTCATCCAACCTACTTTTCTTGAAAAAAATTACAAATCCTCCAAAAAACCTTTTCAACAAAACATCAAACTAGGCACCCATTAAAGCCTCTTTTCACATAATTCAAACTCACCTCCAAATCTTTTGAAACAACTATCTCAAATCTAGCCTTTTATGTTGAACCAACCCTTAATTAGGCCTCATTTTCAAAGAGACTCATCTCATATCTCACATACAAACTTGGAAACCTCTTGAAATTCAATGGAAAGCCAACAAAACTCCAAAATATCCAACTTTTAGGTTTCCACTCGCTCATTGAGATCCCATTACACTAAACCCTCACTTTCTTCACTTTTAACTAGGGCTTATTGAATATCATATGCCCAAACCTCACACAAACAAAAAACCACTTCAAACAAGCTTTATTATTCCTATAAATTCTTATTCAATCCTCAAATGGTACTGCCCCAAAGATCCTTACACTCTTCCTTCACAAAACCTCACTTTTCCACTTGTTTTCACCCTTATCCAACTAGGGTTTCATGCCCCTTCACACAACTAACCTATTCTAGCATCTCATACCTTCAAGAAAAATAAAATTACATATTCTCACATAGATTTCATCAAATCCTATCAAGTTCTCAACCCTCTTCTTCAAATCACCATCTTTAGCCTTGCTCCAATGGCTTAATTTCTGACTTTTCCACAGGGCTGAATGGAGTTCTTCACCCAAATATCTTTTCTTGGAACTAATTCTCTATTCCTAATCCTACCCCTAATCTTCTAATCCAATTACACCAAGAAACAATTGATACAAAAAGATGGAATGACCTTTTAGTACATTTTAAGCCTTAAACCCTTACTTCCCTGTTTTCAGACTAGTTCAAGAAAATTGTACACCAGATGCTTCAAACTTAATTTAAAACCCCCAAACCAATCTAAAAGAGAATTTATAACATAGTAATAATGATTCCTACTCATATTTGATTCAAGAACCAACTGTACGAGCTATATAGTGGTTGGAAACAATGAATTGCACAGAAAAATGATTAAAAACAAAGATATTCTATTGAATTCTTCTCTCAAACTCTTCAACAACTAAAAATTTCAATTCAAAATAGTATATTTATGCTTATAATATCCTAAAAAAATCACCTAACCACCTTCTATCTTCCAATTGACCATTGGAATTCAAAAACCTTTACAACTTTGCACTTTTTAAAAATGACCACAATTAGCAATTGTGCAACAATTTTCAAATTGACATTTTTTGCTAATAGAAATATTTCCCTAATAACCCCCATATTGACTAAAATTACCACAACCCCATTACAATATGGCTTGGAATGGCCTTATTTATCAACATCATGACTAAAACCTTTGATCTAGACCTAGTTTACTAAAGTGAAGTAACTAGGTGCTCTAGACCATTCACCTGGCCACAAGATTCCTTCCAAGTCCCTTGGAAGCCTTGATGCTTTGAACTTGAAACAATTCTTTATTCACCAACCTTTTATGCTCCTTTTGGTCCTTGAATTTGATTCATCTTGACCTTTGGTTTATATTTTTCCTTGCTTCTCAGCTCTTCTCCTCTTGCTTTGTCATCTTGAATCTACATAACTATGCTATGATTTGCTTTGACCAGCTTCATCCATCTACACTTTCTTTGTTCTTCCACTTTAATCTCTACAAAAAAATCTACATTCTAACAATCACCTTTCATCTTAACTCGTCTTAACTCCCTTCATGAGGATCATCAAAACAAGTAAGGTATGTGCATGATCATAATGGGCCAAAAAGTGGCAATATGATGGGTATGTGGCTGATGACCTTTTTTTTACCCAAAATTGATGAAACGAAAAGGGTTTTCAAAGGAGATTCTCATATTTCCACCAATATAAATTATGCTTTACTTTGAATTTAATAATTAATTATTATTCATTTTCTATTTGAATTATGACTAAAGTCCCAATTGATAGGCTGATTGAAAAACATCTATAGCTTTCAAACGGTATTACATTTTTGAATCCAAAACATGCGTCACATTCTATGCTTCGCATAACATAGGATTACAAAATGAAAAATTGAATTTCATGAAATTTTGACCAAGTTAAGGTGGTTAGACATATGAGTTTTTATCTTTTTCAAAATTTGTAATAAAAAAATCATAATTAATTATTTACTTGGAAAAAACTTACAAAAAAATATGCATCACATCAAAACATGAGTCATCTACTTATATCTAAAATCTTATAAAAAATTATTATCATTTTATTGTGGTTAGGGTGGTCAAACAGACACTAAATTCTTATTTTTTCCCTGGAATTTAAGTACTACTGCATTCAAATTTCAAATTTTCACCAAATAGATTTTTTTTTAAACAAACCTAGTAGTAAATAAAAATTACATTCAATTTACTACAAATTCTATTCTAACATATTTTTGAAATAATATAGATAACTTATTCAAAATTTTATGTCAAATTGCCTAACTCTGATTTTTCTAAAAAAATTGCCACTTAAGGGCTTGTTTTTTCCATGATGATCCTACACCTACCTAGTAGCAAAAGACTCCCTTCACTCTCTATCTCTTAACTCTTCTTTTCACAATCTTTCTCAGGTTCTCTATGCTTAGAACCACTATCATACTAGTATCTAAATGCTTCATCAAATTTTTTGTAAACCTAGGACAATCCACTATCCTAACCACATCATTTACTCTCTTCTCCATCTCATTTGGAGATTTTACCAATACTTTCTTCTCAGTCTTCTCTGGGCTAAAATTTGTCAACACATCATCATCAGTCCCTTTCATCATGGAGACCTTCTACAAACTCTTTACTTCCTCTTCCTCACCTTTCATGGTGACTAAAAATTCATCATCCTCTACAAACTCTTTCTCAAACTCTTTCAATGTCTTTAGCCATTTCTCTTAGCTTACTGTCCTCTCTCTTTTCTTGTCTTGCACCTAACACTCTTCATCAAGGAACTCTGTCCTATCTTTTCTCAACAGCATACTCTCACTCTGCTTCTCTACAACCTCTTTCATTTGCTCTTTCTAGTTTCTTTGGCTCTTTACATTTTATAACTTCTTGTCATTGACTAAACTCTTTATTATCTCTGAACTTTTAGAGTCTTTGACCACTTGTCCCTTCAATGGACCACTCACTTCACTTACCATGCTCTTCATGAGCTTGTCTTCATCCTCAACTATCTTGCAAATTTTCACCAGCCTTTTATCTTGGCCATATATGTCTTCCATATTCATATCCAACATCAAAACTTCTACCTTCTTGATCTTTATGTTTTCTAACTTAAATGCCTCTATTTCTATAGTGCTTGGATACTCACCATTCTCTTTCCCTTTCAAGGGACACACTACTTTTCCCACCATAATCTTTTCACTCTTTTCAAGCTTTTCAAGGATTTCAACAATCTTTTCATTCACTTTACCTTTTCTTATCTTCTCATCCCTCAATCTCTTTTCATCTAAGACCTCTTTACTATTAGGTCTTAAAACACTTTTACTTTCAAACTCTTGCTGCCTTCAATCTTCACTTTTATTAGACATTTGTTGTCCTTGTCCAATCTGTGGACCATATTCTTTATTCTTGGTGTCCTCACCAAACTCTTCTTTGTTCCCATTGTGTTGTCCTAACTTGTCTTCTTGCTTGACTTGTCCCTTTTTAGGCCTTACCACCAACTCACTATCCACTTTTCTCTTTACCATTTCATCTCTTTCAGCACAGACTGCCCCAACATTTTTCTTCTTTGCAATGGATGCTTCTTGATCATATTTTCTTTTCTCATTCCTCATAGTCTCTCTACTGCCCTGAATTAGTATTCTCTTTGTAATGCATTGTTTCCTATCCTCTTCTATCAAAGGAATTAAGTTAAAAGTAACTCCATCTCTCATGATCTTGTAACTTTTTTCCCTTCCATCATCTAGAGAAAATCTATCATACATCCATGGCATTCTAAAGAATAGATGGAACACACTCATAGGCACAATATTACACAAAATTTTATTTATGTATGCACCTATATGAAACTCAACCCAAGTTTGTTCCTTGACAAACAAAGCATGCTCACCATTCACCCAAGAAATAGAATAAGGTGACTCATGAGGTATCCTCTCTAATTCCATTTTTTCTACCATTTCTTGAGATACCAAATTGTCTAAACTACCTAAATCAACCATCATAGTACATACCTTACCTTGACACTTGTAGGTGGTCTTGAAAATTGCATTCCATTGTGTTTCCTCTCTGATCTCCATTTCCATGTTGTTCCATCTTTTCAACTTCCAACTACAACTTTCAATCAATCACCTTCAGGAATCTTCAAGTTGTGCTTTGATGCCAACTAATACAATGCAAGGAAAGAAAACAACTTACCATAATCATTCAAAGAGATTTCAACCCACATTTCACTCTCAAAATCAAATCTAGGTTTGTTTCAAAATTTCAACCCAGTCTTCCTACTAGGTCATCCAACCTACTTTTCTTGACAAAACTTCCAAATTCTCCAAAAAAAAATTTCAACAAAACATCAAACTAGGCACCCATTAAGGCCTATTTTCACATACCTCAAACTCACTTCCAACTCTTTTGGAACAACTATCTCAAATATGACCTTTTATGCTGAACTAGCCCTTAATTAGGCATATTTTCAAAGAAACTCATCTTAGATCTCACATCCAAACTTGGAAACCTCTTGAAAGTCAATGAAAAACCAACAAAACTGCAAAATATCCAACTTTCAGGTCTCCACTCGCTCATTGAGACCCCATTACACCAACCCCTCACTTTCTTCACTTTTAATTAGGGCTTATTGAATCTCACATGCCCAGACCTAAAAAAAACTCAAAACCACTTCAAATAGGCTTTTGTATTCTTTTACATGCTTATTCCATCTTCAAATGGTTTTTCCCCAAAAATTCTTACAGTCTTCCTTCACAAAACCTCACTTTTCCACTTGTTTTCACCCTTATCCAACTAGGGTTTCATGCCCCTTCACACAAATGACCTCTTCTAACCTCTTATAAATTAAAGAAATATAAAATGAAATCTACTCTCACAAATTTCATCAAATCCTATCAAGTTCTCAACCCTCTTCTTCAAATCACCATCTCTAGCCTTGCTCCAATGGCTTAATTTCTAACTTTTCCATAGGGCAACGTGGAGTTCTTCACCCAAATATATTTTCTCTAGCCTAATTCTCCATTAATAATCCTAACCATAATCTAACAAGCCCATTACACCAAGAAAAAGTTGATACATAAAGATGGAATGGCCTTTTAGTACATTTTAAGCCTCAAACCCTTACTTCCCTATTTTCAGACTGGTTCAAGAAAATTGCAAACAAGATTCTTTAAACTTAATTTGAAACCCTCAAATCAATCCAAAAGAGATGTTAGAACATATTAATAATTATCCCTACTCATATTTGATGCAAGAACCAATTGTACGGGTCGTACAGTGGCTAGAAACAATGAATTGCATAAAAAAATGATTAAAAATAGAGATATTCTATTGAATTCTTCTCTCAAACTCTTCAAAAAACAAAAAATTTAACTCAAAATAGTGTATATATTCTTCTAATATCCTAAAAACCTTACTAACTACCTTCCCTCTTCCAACTAACTGTTGGAATTCAAAAACCTTTACAACTTTGTACTTTTTAAAAATGACCACAATTAGTAATTTTGTAACAATTTTCAAATTGACATTGTTTGTAAATAGAAATATCTACCTAATAACCCCCATATTGAATCAAGTGACCAAAATTACATTACAATATGGCCTAACATGGCCTTATTTATCAACATCATGACTAAAACCTTTGATCTAGACCTAGTTTACTAAAGTGAAGAAACTAGGTGCTCTGCACCATAAAGTTGCAAAGTGGTACAACTTTCATTCTGCAACTCATGTGACCAATTTTTTTTTTCCAACACATCTGAATAGGTACATTTACACTAGGAATGGTTCTCTTTCTCACCCAAACACATTGAATCACTCTGAGTTACATTCAACCAGCTTGATCTCGTAAGGGTCCAAATTATAAAAGGACAACAATATTTGAAGGCCTGTTACTTAGAAACTATGATGCTTAAAAACTATCTATCTAAGTATATGGGATCATATTGGACCCATATTTAATAACCTATCTCAATTTTTGTTATCTCAGAGTTGTTTTCTCGTGGTGTCCAGTTTTCACTTGATGGAAAAAGTGTCAAATGCAAGTAGCGTAAAGTTGCAAAGTAGTGCAACTTTTGTTTTGCAACTCGTGTGACCAAATGAACTATTCCAATACATCCAGATGGGTACGTTTACACTAGGAATGGTCCTCTTTCCCACCCAATCATGTTGAATCACCATGAGCTATGTTCAACTAGCTCAATCCCTTAAGGGTCCAAATTGTAAAAGGGTAGCAATTTTTGGCGACTTGTTACTCAGAAACTGTGATGCTTATGAAATCTTTGTCTGAGCCTAAGGGATTGCATTGGGCCACTATACAATAGCCTTTCTTGTTTTTTATTATCTCGGATTTATTTTCCCATGGTGTCCAATTTTCACTTGATGGAAAATGTGTCAAATGCAAACAGTGTAAAATTGCAAAGTGGTGCAACTTTTATTCTACAACTCATGTGACCAAAAGAACTATTCCAAAATGTATGGATCTTTATTTTTACACTAGGAATGGTCCTCTTTTACACCCAAATATTTTGAATTACTCTGAGCTACGTTCAACTGGCTCGATCCCTTAAGGGTCCAAATTGCAAAAAGGTAGCAATCTTTGACTATTTGTTAGTCAGAAACAATGATTTTTTCAAACTTTTCATTTGAGCCTATAGGATCATGTTGGGCCCCTTTACAATAACATATTTTGATTTTTTTTATCTCAGAGTCACTTTCTTGTGGTGTCTAGTTTCCACTTGATGGAGAAAGTGTCAAATGCAAGCAGTGTAAAGTTGCAAAGTGGTCTAACTTTCATTTTCCAACTTGTGTAACCAAACAAACTATTCCAAGACATCTGGATGGGTATGTTTATGCTAAGCATGGTCCTCTTTCACACCCAAACACACAAAATCACTCTGAGTTACGTTCAACTAACTCGATCCCTTAAGGGTCCAAATTACATAAAAGAAACAATCTTTGATGGCATGTTACTCAAAAATTGTGATGCTTACAAACTCTCCATCTAATTATATGGGATCATGTTGGACCCATCTATAATAAACTTTCTTCTTGTTTTTGTTATCTCTGAGTCATTTTCCCGTGGTTTCCAATTTTCACTTGATGGAAAAAATGCCAAAATGTAAGTAGTGTAAAGTTGCAAAGTGGTGCAACTTTTGTTCTATAACTGATGTGACCAAAAAAACTATTCCAACACATCTACAAGAGTATATTTATGCTAGGAATGGTCTTCTTCACACCCAAACACTTCAAATCACTCTGAGCTATGTTCAACTAGCTCGATCCCTTGAGGGTCCAAATTTTAAAAGGGCAACAATCTTTTATGACATGTTACTTGGAAATCATGACACTTACAAACTCTCCATCTAAGATTATAGGATTGCATTAGGCCCCTCTACAATAACCTCTCTTAACAATTTTTTTTATATCAGTGTCATTTTCTTATGGTGTCTAGTTTTCACTTGATGGAAAAAGTGTCAAATGCAAGTTGTGTAAAGTTTCCAAGTGGTGCAACTTTTGTTCTGCAACTTGTGTGATAGAATGAACTATTCCAACACATCTGAATGGGTACATTTACACTAGGAATGGTCCTATTTTGCATCCAAGCAAGTTGAATCACTCCCAACTACATTCAACTGGCTTGATCCCTTATGATGAAATGCAAAACAATTGAAAAGAGAAACATTCACACAATAGTTGAGAAGTTTGAGGCTTGAACCCTTATGATCTACTATGAATATTATGTTTTGCAAGTGTTGTGAAGATTATGTATCCTTTGCTTAATTGAGTTGTTCCAATCAAAAGATTAAATATACTAGTGAAATCTTTTTATGAAACATCTCATGGAATACCAATTAAAAATATGTTTTTTTCTTTTAGATAAATAATTTGATTGAACTCTTTGAATTAAACTAAATTGAGATATGTAAGAACAAGGGGGCACTAGAAAATACATTTCTCAAAGGTCTTAAATTAAATTTCTTACCAAATTTGAAAAAGAATGATAAGTGCATGGTTGAAAATTTTGTAGTGATCAAAATGGGTACTAATTCTATATTATATAGATCATAATTCTTCTCTATCTTTAAGATCTTCTAAGTTTGGCAATGGTTTCAGCAATCTGTGAAGGGTGAACTATTCTTTATTCAATTATGCCTATGTGGGTTCATTTTCCTTATCTCCCATTGCAATTTTGGGTGGATTACTACTTTCAAACTATTGAGAATGCTTTGGGTAGATTTATATCCATTGATCTAATGGACATAGAAATATATCAAGGGGGTTTCTTAACAAAATTTGGCTGATAGTTGGGGAGCAAGCATGGAAACAAGACATTGATTATGAAAATGTTAGTGTATAATATTATGCCTAAATTATTCCTTTAGATATGTTTGCTAGTTGTTATATTTTTAGGATAATGATTTCTTAGTTTTGCAATATTGCATGGAGTTGCATACCTATTTTCTAGCTGGCAGTTTAAATTCTAGAAGGCTTATCTCTTGATATATATATAATACTAATTCTTAAGCAATTATCAAGTTAATAATCAGTGCATTTATTTACAGTTAATCTTTTCTTTTCAATTTGTGCAATTTTTTAATTTGTAACTCTACTAGTATTCCTGAAAATATTGAAGGTTTTTAGCATCAATCAATAAATATTCAAGAAAAACCATGAAGAAAACTAGGGTTAACCAATTAATAAGTATACATGTGAATAAGTCAAGAATATATGTGAAAAAGTGAAGCACAAGTAATCAAATAAATGTAAGCCTTGAAGTATACACATGAATACATAGTATATGCATTAATACAAAGTATATGCATGAATACAAGGTATACAGATGAAAACACATAATTCACAAAGTATACTTTGGAATACATGTAAGTCACAAAGTATACACATAAGTTGTAAAGTATACACTTGAATACACATAACTCATATCTATTGAATTGTGGATTTATAATACAAATATGGACACCATCAATAAAAAATATTTGTATTAACCAAATAGCCATGTAGGCTTATGATAATGTCATATAGGCATACAATGTAAAATATATGCAATAAAAAATATGTAAAAAAATGCCATATAGGCATACAACAAATGGCTCTAGAATCAAAAGTCATTTCTTTCCATACTCTCGAAATAAACTCTTTCCCTTTGCTTGTCGATCAAATGGTGATAGTTCTGTCACTCATTTATTTTGAGGTCAAGTGCTCCTGGTACTCCTCCTAGGGTGTAGTTCTTGGTCAAGCGTTATCTATTACAATAACAAGTAAAGACATTAATATATAGAAATTACATTATAAAAAATGATATATTTAAAAAAATAATCACTTACCATCATCTAATGTTCACTCTCCCTAAGGGAAATATTCAAATGCCCATGTTGTGGCATGTTGAATCCCTAGAGCAGCCATCCAAAGAGAAATTAAACTAAGAATCAATAATGGTTTGATTTTTCACTAACTAATAGCTATAATAATGAATGCAAATTGAAATTTAGTAATCTTCCTCATACCTCCATGAGAGGCATTAAGGAGTATATAGAAGAAGAAACACCAATCTCCATATCCCTATGAACATTTGGAGGTGTATCCACTTCCAACATCTTAAAATAAAACAACAAATTATTCAATCATGAAAACTAGAATAGTGATGCATGTCATGGCTTATAATTTATGAGATCATGAAAACAAATTTGAGTACTTATTGAACTATATATTTTTTACTATCATGGTTACTATTTTCCCTATCCATAGCTTGTTCAAAAGCATCTGTTTTAGGCTTTTATCTATAGCAGCAAGGCAGTGAACCATTTGATAAAATGCTTTGGTAGACATGTACACAAACTATGGTAGCATGCAAAAGGCAATGAATTGTTTGAAAAAATTCCTCAAAGAGATGTGGTCTCATGGTGATGGAATGTCATTAAAAAAAATGTGTCATGGCATTCTATCACCATGAGACCACATTTCTTTGAGGCATTTTCTCAAACAGATCATTACCTTCTCTATGGTATTATATTGGGATGGGGTGGATTGTATAGTATGGTCTTGGTTATGAGATGGAGGGAAATCATGACATGAAGAGGGAGAGGTGGGGATATGAAGAAGTAGAATAAAAGGTGGAAGGTTCCATGGATTGGTAAATTGAGGATGAGGATGAGGACCTTGAAAAGAATTTGGAGGGTAATTTTGGTTAAAGGCTTGGTTTCTATTCTTCAGGAAATGAGTTGTTTGAAAAAATGCCTCAAAGAAATGTGGTCTCATGGTGATGGAATGGCATTCCATCAATATGAGACCACATTTCTTTAATGAATTTTTTCAAACTACTCACTACCTTGACTATGATATTGCTTACTATTATGCTTTGATAAATTTTTTCCAAGCATCCATAGTTTGTTGGAAAGAACCTATTTTAGGCTTTTAGCCATAGCAGCAAGGAAGTGACTAGTTTGATAGAATGTTTTGGTAGACATGTATGGAAAATGTGGTAGCATAGAAAAGGCAGTGATCTATTTGAAAAAATTCCTAAAATAAATGTGGTCTCATGGTGATGGAAAGACATTCCATCACCATGAGACCACATTTCTTTGAGACATTTTTTCAAACTACTCACTACCTTGTATATGTTATTGCTTACTATTATGCTTTGATAATTTTTTTCCAAGCATCCATAGTTTGTTGGAAAGAACCTTTTTAGGCTTTCAGCCATAGTAGCAAGAATGTTCAAGTAGTTTGATAAAATTATTTGGTAGACATGTATGGAAAATGTGGTAGCATAGAAAAGGATGTGAGATGTTTTAAAAAATTCCTCAAAGAAATATGGTCTCATGGTGATAGAATGGCATTCCATCACCCTGAGATGATATTTCTTTGAGGAATTTTTCAAAATACTCATTGTCTTGTTTATGTTAATGCTTACTATTATGATTTGATATATTTTTTCCAATCATCCAAAGTTTGTTGGAGAGCACCTATTTTAGGATTTTAGCCATACACGCAAGGAAGTGAGTAGTTTGATAAAATTCTTTGGTAGACATGTATGGAAAATGTGGTAGCATATAAAATGTGGTGAGTTGTTTGAAAAAATGCCTCAAGGAAACATGGTCTCATGGTGATGGAATTCCCATGAGATCACATTCCTTCAATGCATTTTTTAAAACTACTCACTGCCTTTTCTTTGCTATTGCTTACTATTATGCTTTGATAGATTTTTCAAAGAATCCATAGTTTGTTGGAAAGAACCTATTTTAGGATTTTAGCCATAACAACAAGGAAGTGAGTAGTTTGATAAAATTCTTTGGTAGACATGTATGGAAAATATGGTAGCATAGAAAAGGAAGTGAGCTATTTGAAAGAATTCCTAAAAGAAATGTGGTCTCATGGTGATGGAATGGCTTTCCATCACCACAAGACCACATTTTTTTGATGCATTTTTGCAAACTACTCACTACCTTTTCTATGCTATTGCTTACTATTATGTTTTGGTAGATTTTTTCCAAGCATCCATAGTTTGTTGGAAAGCACCTTTTTTAGGCTTTTAGCCATAGCAGCAAGGAAGTGAGTAGTTTGATAAAATTATTTGGAAGACATGTATGGAAAATGTGGTAGTATAGAAAAGGTGATGAGTTTTTTGAAAAAATGCCTGAATGAAATCTAGTCTCATGGTGATGGAATTTTTCCAAGCATCCATAGTTTGTTGGAAAACACCCTTTTTAGGCTTTTATCCATAGCAGCAAGGAAGTGAGTAGTTTGATAAAATTCTTTGGAAGACATGTATGGAAAATTTGGTAGCATAAAAAAGGTGGTGAGTTGTTTGAAAAAATGTCTAAATGAAATGTAGTCTCATAGTGATGGAATTCCATCACCATGAGACCACATTTCTTTGAGATTTTTTTTCAAACTACTCACTTCCTTGTCTATGCTATTGGTTACTATTATTCCTTGATATATATTTTTCCAAGAATCCATACTTTCTTGGAAAGCACCCTTTTTTAGTCTTTTAGACATAGTAGCAAAGAAGTGAATTGTTTGATAAAATGCTTTGGTAGACATGTATAGAAAATGTGGTAGCATAGAAAAGGGGGTGAGCAGTTTGAAAAATGCCTCAAATAAATATGGTCTCATGGTGATGGAATGGAATTCCATCACCATGAGACCACATTCCTTTGACACACTTTTTACAACAACTCACTACCTTTTCTATGCTATTGCTTACTATTATGCTTTGATATATTTTTTCCAAGCATCCATAGTTTGGTTCAAAGCACCTATTTTAGGCTTTTAGCCATATCAAAAAGGGAGTGAGTAGTTTGATAAGATGAATTTGTAGACATTTATGGAAAATGTAGTAGCATAGAAAAGATGGTGAGTTGTTTGAAAAATTGTCTGAAAGAAATATGGTCTCATGGTGATGGAATGGCATTCCATCACCATGAGACCACATTTTTTTATGCCTTTTTGAAAACTACTCACTACCTTTTCTATGCTATTGCTTACTATTATTTTTTTGGTGGATTTTTTCCTAGCATCCATAGTTTGTTAGAAAACACTTTTTTCAGGCTTTTAGCCATAGAAGCAAGGAAGTGAATAGTTTGATAAAATTCTTTGGTAGACATGTATGGAAAATATGGTAGCATAGAAAAGGCAGTGATTTGTTTGAAAAAATGCCTCAAATAAATTTAGTCTCATGGTGATGGAATGGGATTCCATCACCATGAGACCACATTTCTTTGAGACATTTTTCCAAACTACTCACTTCCTTGTCTATGTTATTTCTTACTATTATTCTTTAATAGATTTTTTTCCAAGAATCCATAGTTTGTTGGAAAGTACCCTTTTTTAGGCTTTTACCCATAGCAGAAAGGAAGTTAACTATTTGATAAAATGATTTGGTAGACATGTATAGAAAATATGGTAGCATAGAAAAGGGGGTGAGCATCTTGAAAAAATTCCTAAAATAAATTGGGTCTTATGGTGATGGAAATCACCATGAGACCACATTTCTTTGAGGCATTTTTTCAAACAAATCATTGCCTTGTCTATGCTATTACTTACTATTATTCTTTCATTTATTTCTTCTAAGCATCCATAGTATAGATAAGGTAGTGAATTGTTTGAAAACATGCCTCAGTAAAAAGTGGTCTCATGGAATTCCATTACAAGAAAATGCAATTGGAAATTTCTCCTAGTTATTACATATGTTATGTGAAGTAATTGTATCACTGCTTATGTTGACTTTCTAAACAATTATATTGTAGTTGAAATTTTGTCATCTATCAACATCTAGTTATTAGTTATGGAATGTGAACTAATGCTTTGAGTTTGAAATATGTAAAATGCAATGTAATAAATGATATGAATACGAACTACACAAATCTATTAAGTACAATTCATTAGTTAAACTCTTTATTCTATTACTTGCATGTAGGTTTGTCTAACTCCATTGGCATTGGGAGGTGTTCCCACAAAACATCCAATATTAGCCTATTCAACATCCAAAATTAGATATTAGAATACCATTCATATAAAAATGCTATTTGCATGTAATAAATTTATAATTTTTTACTAGTTACATACCTAGCAGTAGATGTAGTTGAGTAATAAATGAGTGTAGGGATAGTGTATCTAGTATCAACACTGTGACCCTAAAATTTTATTACAATAATAAAACTAAATTAGCTAATCTTGCATTTCAAAAATGAAATTTAATAAATTAAATTCAATGAAAATTCTAACATTTACTTGAGTATTGATTCCAAGAGCCTCATGGGTATGTGTAGGATCATGATGGGCCAAAAAGTGGCAATATGATGGGTATGTGTAGGGCATGTCACTGGCGAACTTTTTTTCCCCAAAATTGATGAAACAAAAAGGGTTTCTAAAGGAAATTCTTAGGTTTCCACCAATATAAATTATGATTTAATTTGAATTTAATAAATAATTAATATTCATTTTCTATTTGAATTATGACTAAAGTCTTGATTGATAGGCTGATTGAAAAACATCTATACCTTTCAAATGGTATAACATTTTTTGAATCTGAAACATGCATCACATTCTATGCTTTTCCTACTATAGGATTAAAATAATAATAATTTCATGAAGTTTTGAGCAAGTTAAGGTGGTTAGACATACAAGTTTTTATATTTTTGAAAAGTTGTAATAAAAAAATCATAATTAATTATTTACTTGGAATTTTTTTTTAAAAAAAATGCACCACATTAGGACTTGAGTTCTCTAATTATATCTAAAATACTATACAAAAATATTATCATTTTATTGTGGTTAGGGTGGTCAGATAGACACCTAGTTCTTATTTTTTCCCTGAAATTTAAGTACTACTGCATTGAAATTTCAAATTTTCACCAAATAGACTTTTTGATTTTAAATAAACCTAGCAGTTTGGAAACTACATTCAATTTTCTACAGATTCTATTCTTACATATTTTTGAAATAATATAGATAACTTATTCAAATTTTTATGTCAAGTTTCCTAACTTTGATTTTTCTAAATTTTTCACCACTTAAGGGATCATTTTTTCCATGATGATCCTGCATGTATACCCTCATTCAAAATGTCAGCTACCCTCACCATCTCTATAGCTGTAGATGTATCTTGCATAGAAACCACCTGAGTGTCTATGGGGTCATATAAACAATTCACCCCATGAACTGGACATGAATGGGGTGGAAGCCTACCACTCAAAGACTCCCCTAGATAGCATTGTAATATAGGATTGGCACGTTGGATGACACTCTGGGTCAAAGTGTTGAAAGAATGCAAAGTGTCTACCTCAACACTCTCCTTTGCAATGGAAGGGATAACGACGTGCTCATGAGATGGCCTAGCAAGAGCTTGTCTCACTTGCCATCGAGGATCCTATCATGTACAGGTTTATCTTGTGTTGATCCCCCACCTCTCCCCTGATAGTCCCTTTTTTGTTGAGGATGAACTCACCGTAGAGTTTCCTTAAGATATATTGTGGGACTTTACAATTGTTGCATGGTGGGTAGTCAAAAACCTTGTACCACCTATCCCAAAACTAGTTCCTAATCCCTTGGTGGTGACACCAATGGATAGGAAACCTCTTGTTATTAAGGTCAAGATTTTGATTTGTGTGTGGGTCAGTGAATAATGAGCACAAATGATATTTTGTAATTTTTTCATCTCTAAATTCTTTATATGATAATTTATCTACGTAAAAATTTCTAGTTGCCTACCTCCTATCTGCCCATCCACTTAATTTTTTTTTATTACATCTACATGTTTTAGCATTTCTTTAAGTGAAATTGCAAGTGTTCTTCTTTCCATGGTTGAACTTACTAGATCGTTGAACCTCGTGATTAACTCCTCAATCTATTTTTTATTATTCTCAATTACCCCCATTAAATTTTTTTGAATGCCAAGAGGATGTTGTGGAATTGGTGGAGGAGATTTTTGTTGTTTTTGTTGAGGATTTTGATCATGTTCTTGTTGCTCTGGTTGTTGAGGATTTTTAGGAGGGTTTTTAGGATCCTTCACATTTCCTACAAATTAAACAGATGAATATCAAAAACAACGTAAAACTACCAATTTAGCAATAAATTCACAACAATAAACAATCCTTACTTATTTGACCTTCTTATTGACATGGAAACATCCTAGTGATGAAATTGCAACAAATTGATGAAGAAAATGCAAAAAATCCTCCTTCCAGAATGTGTGCATGCAAAAGCAAGGGTTTTAGCCATGGGCAGCAAAAAACACAGTCACAAACAAATGATTTAATTTTTCCTTTTTTTTTTTTAATAACATATAATGTGATCTCCTTATAACATGAGCACATTATAAGATTGATGTGGTTGAGCCTTAGGCTTGGTCACACCAAGCCATAACACACTCGCATTATAATGTGCTCGCGTTATAACCTATCAAATATTTTTTGAAATTTTGGCCACAATTTGGCCCCCCATCTTTTTGCATCCACCCATGGTAACTAGAAGAAACACACAATTAAGAGGCAGAGAAAAAATTATTCCTCTTAGAGATCATGAAAATGATTTAGAAGTAGGCATATATCTTATAACTAATTTACTAGTTAGGATAACTCTTCAAAAGTGAAGGCCAAATATTATAATTGAGAAATTAATGCATGGTTATAACTAAATAATATTATTCAATTGAAAATTAAATTAAATAGATCACACAATACTAAACCAAAACATCCCTCATAGAGAAAATAAATTGCTTGCAACAGAAATGAAGCTCTAGTTTGCAACTTGCAACCAACTATCACAAATTTGATTAAACTTTATAATGAATTACAATCAATCCAAAATGGGACATAGGTTGCAATAAGAGCTTAAAAAAATCTTGGTAAACACAATAAAAATTATTTCAAATCAGAAAATCAAAGCTTTGTAACAAAGCTTCTCTCTAGCACCTGCAACAACAAACTTCTCTCCACAATCACAACTCTTCAATATACAACTATTGATGATGTTTATGCCTCTGTAAACAAAATCCAATATGTAAGAACACCATCAAAAACCATTTTTTGAGGTATTCTATTCCCTCTCTTCTCTTCTTTTGTATTTTGGAAAAAATTCCCTCAAAAATGAAATTGTTTTTCATTAAAAAAACTCCAATCCACACGAAATCAAAATGTGTGTTCATTTCAGTTGAATTTCATTTCATTTAAAATCCACCTTCAAAAATCAATTCCCAAATCTTGTACCCCCAAATTAAATTAAATTTCATTAAATAAATTGAATTAAATATGCTTTTCAAACTTCAAGACCTATTGTGAATGGATGAAAGTACTTTTGTTGCATTCTTGCTTTCTTGAATAAAGTAAAAACCAAATTTCTCTAATCCTGGAGTCCAATTCCAAGATCCATATTTTTTTAGAAGTCATGGAATTTCAAATTTGTAGTTACAATTCAAATTGGAGGTCTCCAGGAAACCCACACCCTCACTTGCTTTTTCTAGATTTTTTCTTTTAAAACATATTCTCCACTATCTCCACATATCCCGCTTTCTCCAAATTCACTCTAAATTTCAAATTCAAAGTTTCAACATGGAATAACATCAAAATACACTTCAAAATATGAATTTCACATGAAAAAGCATGAAATTCAATTCACACAAAAAATTGAAATTAAAATCAAACATCATTTGTTGACATGTAGGATAGCCACTATACCATGGATGCTCCTACATCAAATTCCCATGATAGAAAAGAATTTTTTCATGAGTGAACCTCATTAAAATTTGTGAATTTTATGTTTTAATTGGATCGATTTCTCCTCTTTTCTCATTGGAAATATCTTGCTCAACTGATTCTACAACTTCACATTAGTAGCCACTCTCAACTTTCATCATTTTATGCTCTTCATTAAACTTGTGTTATCAAAATTAACTTCCCACCAATGTGATTAGTAAAAATTAGAATAATAAAATTTATTTATATCTCCCTCTTTAGTTAAAAAAAAATCATTTATTACCTCTCTTGTTGTTATACCTTTTTCCTCCTCCTTTACCTAGTTTGCAATGTGGGTTGTCACTCCTATTATGCCTTTAGAAAGACATACTACTGCTGCAGTTTGATCTTCAACACCCAATTCAGTGTTAGTACCACAAACCATAGATTCATTCTCCACATTTTGTAACAAATTTTCAAGCTATGTTATCAAGGAATCTTCATCTTCAATACTTCCAATCAAACAATCATAAGAAAACTTCATTTTTGCCTCAATTTGTTCACCAATATCATCTACGTCCAAAGGATTTATTGTTGCAACCTTTGACTCTACTTTTACATTCTCAATATCATTAAAACATGTACTAAAATCTGAAATTACCTCTTTATCTTTGGCTGCAATCTTTGCATTAGCTAAAATTTTCTCATTCCAATCTCTTTCAATTGCTTCCAATCGCATTAGCAAATCATCTTTCTCATCTTCATCATGATTAGTGTTAAATTCAACATATTCATGCTTCAAATCATCCAAAATTATTATTTCATCAACCAAACAAGACCTTTCATTTCTTCAAACCTTACCCATTTCTTCTTTCAATGGCTTCAATTTGTGTGTCACCCCATCCTTCGTCAATGTGTATGTATTGGCATAACCATCGTGCATCGCCTTCCTGTCAAATTTCCAAGGTATTCCTAGAATAATATGAGAAGCATAATAGTCTCCTATCTTAAATTTTACCTCACATTGGTTGCTGATAAAAAGCTTCTTGTCATCTTGTACCCATGCTATTTGATATGGATTCGGGTGCTTCTTCCTTTCTAGCTGTAATTTTCTTACCATTTCATCAGACACAAGATTGTCTGTGCTTCCACTATCAATAATGAAATTACATTATTTTCCTTCACACTTTCATATTTTCCTAAAAAAATATCTCCTTTGAATTTATTTGTCATCTTCATTCAAGAGGGTTCTCCTCACCATCAAATTTTCACCATCTTTCGCTTCTTTAGAATGTGTTCAGTGTGCATCTTCTCCATTTATGTTTGCTGCTCTATTCTGATTTTTAGTTCTTCTTCTTGGTATTTCCTCTTCATGAGGACAGTCATATATTCTATGATCCTCTTCCCCACATCAAAAACAAGTCATTTTGTAATTTCCTCTTCAAATCCACTACTCGATCTTCCTCTTCCTCTAAACTTTTGATCACAGGACTTGCTTGAGCTTTAACTTATTTCATCCTTGCTTCCCTTAATGTCTCTAATCTGTTGCTCATCCTCTTTTTGCTTCACATAAGCTCCATCCCTTCCCTTCTTTTTATTCTCAAACTTCTTGTTCATCCTTTCTTCTATCTTCAATGCTATTTGATAAGCATCTTCCATTGTCACAACTCTAACAAATGCCATCTCTTCTTGGATACTTGATCTCAACCAATTTATGTATCTTGCAAAATTTTCCTTGGTTTCCTTTGAATTTATAATCCTTATAATAATTCTATGGAATTCCTTAGTGTACTCTTAAAAAGTCTTGTTTCTTTGCTTCAAACCTTGCATCCTCTTGAGCAAGTTCAATTCATAATCTACAAGAATAAATTGTCTTTGCAATCTCTTCACCATTTTATCACATTTGATAATTTTATATTTTCCTCTTCTTCCCCTTTCAAATTGGACCTCTCTCCACCATATTGAGGCATGTACTTTCAACCTTGTCTTGGAAAATTTTACTCTATCAAGATCCTCTATCTCTTCAAATCCAAAATACTCTTCACTTTCATTAAGCTAATCTAAAAATTCCTCTAGATTTATACTTCCATTTGTTCCAAGGTGTGACCCTTGGTCTTCCTTGTAGCACTAGTGCTTTGGTTTGTGACATGGTCTAACCGCCTCCTGTGGTTCTTAACCGAAGCTTGTATCAGGCATTGACAAGTCAATCTTTTGGTGCAACGAAAAGTCCAACAATTGGTATCAGAGTAAGTCACAAGTTCAAACCCAAAACTTGTGCTAGGGGGGATTGTTTCAAGGTGTGACCCTTGGTCTTCCTTGCAGCACTAGTGCTTGGTTTTGTGACATGGTCTAATTGCCTTCTATGGTTCTTAACCGAAGCTTGTATCAGGCATTGAAAGGTCAATCTTTTGGTGCAACAAGTCCAACACCATTAAATGTAGGAACCTCCATTTTTGGTCGCTTCCCCATTTTTATTAAACTTATCAAAAGTGGATCATTTTCAATTCCTACAATTTCCTCTCTTTGCTTAGTATTTAAACTAGCATTCTCTGTGCTTTCATCTTCATCATCACTTTTTGGGTCTCTCATTCTTGTAGATCCTCTCCTTATCTTATTTTTTAAAGTTTCAACCTACCTTCTCAAGGCTCTAAAATCATCATCTCTCACAAAATTATCTCCTCTTCCACTTCCACTACCCATACCATGTGGGGATCCTTTGGCATAGATCTTTGCAACACCTCAACTTACAAGTCTTGGTGTAAACTTCCTCTCCAGTGGTCTATTTACACACTCAAGATCAACTTTCTTTGATAACACTAATACATGGTGATAATTAAACTATATTATTCAATTGAAAATAAAATTAAATAGCTCACACAACATTGAACCAAAAAATCCCTTATAGAGAAAATAAATTGCTTGCTACAAAATTGAAGCTCTATTTTGTAACTTGCAACCAACTATTTAAAATTTGATTAAACTTTTCAATGAATTACAATCAATCCAAAAGAGAACATGGCTGAAAAAACCCTTACAAAACTCTTGGTAAGTGCAGTAAAAATGATTTGCAATCAAAAAATCAAAGCTTTGTAACAAAGCTTCTCTCTAGCACTTGCAACCCTTCAATCTGAAATTTCCAATGATGTTTAGGCCTATTTAAACAAACTCCAATCTGAAACAACACCATCAAAAACCCTTCTTGGAGGTATGCTACACCCTCTCTTCTCTTCCTTTGTATTCTAGAAAAACTTCCCACAAAAATGAAATTGATTTTCATTAAACAAACTCCAATCCACATGAGATGAAAATGTGTGTTCATTTTAGTTGAATTTCCTTTCATTTCAAATCCATCTTCAAAAATCAACACCCAAATCTTGTAACCCCAAAACTAGATTAAATTTCATTAAATAAATTGAATAAAATATTCTTTTCAAAATCCAAGACCTATTATGAAATGCTTTTATTCCATTTTTTCTTTCTTGAATAAAGAAAAAATTAGATTTCTCCAATCCTAGAGTCCACTTCCAAGATCCCTATTTTTTAGGAGTCATGGAATTTCAAATTTGGAGTTACAATTCAAATTGGATTTCTCCAAGAACCCACACTCTCACTTTATTTTTCTGGATTTTTTCTTTTAAAACATATTCTCCACTATCTCCACCTATCCTACTTTCTCCAAATTCACTCCAAATTTCAAATTCAAAGTTTCAACATGGCATAACATAAAAAGGGACCCCTTATTTCATTTTAAAGGTTTTCAAGATTCCTTCAAAACATGATTTTCCTTATCAAAAACATCACAATGTACTTCAAAATATGAATTTCACATGACAAAACATGAAATTCAACTCACCAAAAAAATGAAATTAAAATCAAACATCTTTTGTTGACCTAGGATAGCCACTATGCCATGGATGCTCCAGCATCATTGAATGCTAGAAAATTTTTGATGAGAGGATTTTTATTTTGAATTTTAAAGGATTTTAGAGCTCTAGTATTGGGACTTAACTTTAATGACATAAATTTTTAAGTTGAGAAAGAGAATATTGAGGAGGTGTTAGAAACTTTTGAAATTTAAAAGGAAATTCATCAAATTTTATGATGTTTATTTTAAAAATTTAATTTTGTAGCCATGAAGTATTGTTAACCTTCAAATCATGAGGCAAATTAATATTAAGGGTAGATACAAATTCTCATTGTCTCGTCATTTTTTATTTTATAATAATTTTAAACACTTTTTTTATCATTCCCTTGTACTTGATTTTGTCTTTAGAGAGTTCAATGTAAAATATTATGTCTAGTATAAATGTTCTATTATTCTACACCAAGTTGTGATTTTCCTTTAGAGTTTTTGTCAAATGTCATACCTTATTTTTGTTTATGATAACTTTGCAAGAATTTTTCACATAATCTTTGTGCCTTCTCTATTGAATTCATTCACACCTTTCTAAATGGTATCCTCAATTTTTCAAACTTGTCCTATTTTGGAAAGGTAATTTATATTTTCAATTTTCTGGTTTAGTTGTTGCTCAATTATAATATTTGAAATCTAGAAAGAGAGAAGCCCAATATATTTTCAAGTCATAGTGATGCTTGAGGAATTATTCTTCAATAAATAAGACATGATTATTGTTGAATTGGTTAACACTAGAGCTCTACTTTAGTCATCAAAAGGGAAAATATTATCCTTGTGGGATGATGATATGATAAATTCATTGAATGGGCTTAAAATTTCCCCTAGTTATGTGGTTCAGATTGTTGATTATTTGAATCCAATAGAATGTATCAAATGTTCTCCTCCTCTTTATTAGTCGATGAATTTCAATTTTTGGAATTTTTATAAAGAGAAACACTATAATTTTTTAATTCAAGATGATATTGATAGACTAATTGGTGTCACTTTTAAATAAATTAAAGATGGCACGAATAATGAAGTTGAAGCCTAAGCCTTCATCGTTAAATATTATAAATTTTTGAACTATATGGAACTTTTCATGTGGAGGTTGAAGGAGATTTGATGGTGATTGTTAATGTCATTAAAAATAGAAAATAAAATAATTGGAAGATCAACAACATCCTTCAAAGCATTTCACCTCTTTTGGACTCAATGTTGAATTTTACCATCAAACATATATATAGATAGATTAAAGGGGAGGTATGAAAATTGGCCAATTGTACCATTGATATGACTTTGAAATGTGAAATAAAAAAAAAGGTGGATACTTAGGAACCACTTAAATAAAAACTTGATTTATATATCTCTAGCCTTGAATCCCCCTTATATAACGCAACCTTAAATATTTGAGGATGAGGCTATTGTTGGGCCAATATTTTGTAAGTAAATAATTTATTACAAAATGGTGATATTAGCCACAGTATAGTGACATTAAATCTCTCCTCTCAATAAGGGGAGGCTCCCTTCTTATTGCTAGCTAAAACAACTAGTATTTAACTAAGCTTATGTACACTAAAACTAACCATGGGTGTTTCTATTCACCCTATTCTGTTTCTTTAGAATAGATGTTTTCCTCTTACAAAAATTACAATGATATCCTATGATAATTACAGGTAACTCACCACAAAGTACTATCTTTAAGAAATAATAACCAATATCTAGTTTGATTAAACAAAAGAATAATGAAAGTGATACCAATGAAAGTTGGTAGCTAGAAAACCCACAAAAGCACAAAGTTTTTTGTTTATTTCTATGATGATTCAAAAATATATAGAATCATATATGTTACACCCAAAAGTCTCCAATATATGCCACCAAAAGATGAAAAAAACATAGATAACAACCCACAGCCCAAAGTATTCAAATTACCAACAAAGTGCACACACATGAACATAATCTTCAAAGATAATAATACTATTGCAAGTATAAGCAAGTTTGGTGGTGTTTTCATTAATGTTGTCATTGATTTCAATATGATTCAGAATGTTGTAGATTTTGCATGTATAGTTGAGATGTTATTGAGATGTTGTGAGTACATGGAGCTATCCTTATGATGTTGTAAATGTGCTGAAATGATGAGTTACCAAGTGCTTTTGAGAAAATTAATAGTGTGAAGTCAAAGTTATGTATGTTTCCAAAATATGCTACGATATGTGCTCTGTGTTTCTTGTATGTTGATATTATGCTTGTGCAAATCTAAAGGGTTGTTGTTAGGGATCCATTGGTGACATATCTTGATTTGTAGATTTTGGTTTGATGGAGTGTGAAAGTTGTGTTTACCGGTATGTGAATTGGTTTGGAAAAGTTGCTTTTATGTGGACTAGGAGAAATGTTTCTACTCCACAATTCTCTACTGATTTTTTTAGGTCTTTCAAATCTAGAATATGTCTTTGTAATGGTGCTCTCTAGGTTCTAGCAGAGATGTTCATTGTCTGCTGCTCTAGAAGTTGAGTTTCAGAGTTGTTGTGTGTGTTTGCATAGTCTGAATGGACTATTTGAAGGTGTTCTATGTTTTAAGGTTGTTTCACTTGCTATGGATGTATCTAAAGGTATCTGAGATGTGTTCTCAAGCATGATAAAGCATGTTACATCATCCACATGTTGTCTTCTTGCTGGGAAGTGTGTACTTCAATGTTCATTTGTGTTTTCATTGGGTTTGGCTGACTTGGTGTTTACATTTCATATGAAGAATTGAGAATTATTTGAGAAATCATGTGATTGATCTGAGACATTTCTTTTTGTCTTGGTTAAGTGTTTAGTTGGTCCACACCCTTTCCTTTCCACCATAGGAATGTTGAGTTTCCAACCTAATTTGAATTTATGAAATGAAGCTTATGTAGCTAACCTTGGAGAAAGTTTCTAAGGTTGAAGAGGTATAAATGAAAGTCAAGATGTGAAGGATTAAAGTATACAAAGTAACGAAGTGACCCACAAGTGAAGAGTAGAGTCATGCGAAAGTGAGCTAAGGAAACAATACTCTATTGTGTTAGATTCCTGAAAGTAGTGAGTTGAAGGTTTCAGAAATTTTCTAATCAAGGTTGTGGATATGTGTAAATTGTTGTGGTAGATTTTTCTATTATCTTTCATATCTATAGGTAGTGAGCCTCCCTTTTGGATAGTGAGTCCTATCTATAGGCAGTGAGTCCTTGGAAATGAGCCTTCTGTATTCGTTTTTTCTATTACTTTATATTGTGAGTTAATTATCACTGTGGGTTTTCCCTTATTAGGTTTTCCACTTAAAATTTGGTGTTCATTGTGTTGATTTTGATTTTTGTTATCTACATTTCATGTTCATACTTAATAATAGAAAAATTTGGTTGTGAAATTGATAAGTGTGTGAAGTTTTGTATTTGAATTTTGTGACAACTAATTCACCCCCCTCTCAATTTTCCTACTCCTTTTAACAATTAGTATCAGAGCTTTGGTTCCTTGGTGCAGAGCTTAACCACTTAAGGTAGATCTGATTGCGCATAAGTTGGCGATCCCTATGTTTGATGGATCTGAATATAGTGATTGGAGAGTGTAGATGACAGGTTATATTATCTCTCTTTGTTGCAAAACTTGGAAGGTTGTTGATACGAAGTATGTTGCACTAGCAAGTGGCCCTTCTATTGGAGATGAGGTTTCTGCTTATGAGGAGAATGAAAATGTGAGGTATGTGATTTACAGTGCTTTATCCAAGACTAAGCAAACAAAAGTCATTTATTTAGGCACTACTTATGAAGTTTGGAAGAAGTTGGAAGATATTTATGAAGTAAATGATAGAGTGAAATTTAAAAAGAAGTTGACAACAAAGCGTAGATACAATAATTTGAAAATGGATGAAGGTGAAGATATTGCAAGCTATTTCTAGCGGGTTGATCTAGTAGCAAATGAAGTTAGGAATCAAGGGGGCACTCTGGCTAATGAAGATATAATAGAAAAAATTCTAATGACCTTACTGGAGTGTTATAGTGACAAGGTTTCATTTATTGAGGAAGCATATGATCCTAAGAAATATACTAAAGAACAACTATTTGGCACTTTGATTGCATTTGAGATGAGAAAGTTTGGAAAGAAAGAGGACAAGAAATAAACAACATTAAAAGCAAAAAACACTAAAGATGATCTAGATAGTGATGGTTCAAATGAGTTGGAAGTGAACTTTACAAGGAAGTTGAAGAAAGTTACTAGTAAGTATAAAGGTATATTTCCCTTTAAAATTTTTAGTTGTGGTAATATTGGTCATTATGCCTCAAGATCTCCAAATAGAGTTGTACATAAGAAGAACAAAGATCATAAAGATAGAAAGGATAAGAAATTCAAAAAATTGTATTATGTTAGAGAAGAAGTTGGAATCTCTAATGATGAATCTGATTATGAGGGTGATGATAGTGAATGCTTGTTCTTAGCTTTGGAGAATAAATTTTTGTCTGCTAACTCTAGAAAATGTGCAAGAAAAAGTGATTCAAAGAAAAAGAAGGATGAGATGGAATGTACTTTTGTAACCACCTTTCATGCTAGACATGATGAAGAGTATTAGGTGATTGACAGTGGATGTTCTAATCACATGACTAGAGAAAAAAGTAAGTTTACTAAACTTGAAAAGTATGATGGTGGTTTGGTCATGTTTGGTGATGATTCTAGAGAAAAGATTGTTGGGAAAGGTACAATTATTTTTTATGGAATATACAACACTAATGATGCATATTATGTAAAGTGACTAAGGCATAACCTTTTGAGTGTTGGACAAATATGTAGCAAAGGTTTCAAACTTGTGTTTCAGGATAATACCCGTGAGATCAGAAAAGGATCTAGAGCTATGGTTGTTGCAAGAAGAAGAACTCATGGAAACATCTATAAAATTAAGGGTGTTGATGTTCAGTGCCTTGTATCTCAAGTTAATGAAAGTTGGTTGTGGCACTAGAGAATGCAACATGTAAACTTTGATAATCTGGTCTGGATTAGTTCAAGAGGTTTTGTCCAAGGTCTGCCTAAAATCATCGAGTATGCTAATAATGTTTGTGGAAGTTGTCAGTTATGAAAACAAACAAGATGCAATTTCAAAGGAAAAGAGCAATTTACTACCAGAATGTTGGAATTAATTCATATAGACCTCTACAGTCCTACTAGAATAGGAAGCCTAAATGGTGATATGTATTTCATGCTCCTTATTGATTACTATTCTTGAATGACATGGGTTTCTTTTATTAGAGAGGAGACTCAGGCCTTGGATAGGTTTAAAGTATTCAAAGAAGAGTAGAAAATGAAGTGAACCTAAGAATCAAATTTTTGAGATCTGATAGAGGTGGATAATTCACTTCTAGTGAGTTTAATGCATTTTGTGAAGAGCATGGCATAAAGAGACACTTTTTTAATCCTATAACCCCTCAACAAAATGGAGTGGTTGAGAGAAAGAACCAGATTGTACAGGAAGCTACATGAACCATGATGAAATAAGTAAATGTACCTAATGTGTACTAGAGAGAGGCAATACACACTATTTTTTATGTTCTTAATAGAGTTTAGATTAGGGGCAACAACACAAAGACTCCTTATGAGTTATGGAATGGTAAGGATCCTACATCAAAGTACTTTAAGGTGTTTGGAAGTAGATGTTACATTAAAATAGATGATGAGAATATTGGGAAGTTTGATGCTAGATGTGATGAAGGGATTTTCCTTGGATACTCAACTACCAGCAAGGCATATGCATGCTTCAATAGAAGATTGAGGAAGATTGTTGAGAGAACTAATGTGAAGGTTGATGAGGATATGAATAGACCTATTGAGATAAGTGAAGTTGAACTAGATGATCCTATTTGCACACTAGTACCTATAGAGAATAAGAAAGAGGAAGAAGAACAAACTAAAGAAGAAGAAGAAAATGAACCGAAACTTGTTCCTAGGCCTCCTAAGTATGTCTAGAAGAATCATCCAAAGGAAAAAATAATTGGAGATAAGAGTGAAGGTGTGAAGAAAATAAGTAAAGTAGTGGCTAAGGTAAATCTATGATTACTTTCTAAAATAGAACCTAAGTCTATGTGTGAAGCATGTGAAGATGAAAGTTGGGTTAGAGCTATGAAAGAAGAGTTGCAACAAATAGATAAGAATCAAACATGGGAACTAGTTCCTAGACTTGTGAATAAGAATGTAATTGGTTCAAAGGGGGTGTTAAAAGATAAGTTGAATTGCAATGCCCCGCCATGCAACCCTAGGGAAAGTTGTAATTTACTAGTCAAACACAACAATTTTTTTTTGTTTAAGTACAAATTACAAGTAAGTTCACTACGTATTGCCAGCATTCCCTAAGGTTACGAAACTGAGATTATTTAAACCCAACAAGTTACATGAATTAAAACTTAACATTTAATTACTTACCAAATTATTTGCACATACATTCCATACATGATATAAATTACATCAAAAGCATATGCGATTCCGCATAATTTTAATAAAATGAATTACAATATGATTACAACACTCATTCCCCGAATGAGGTAATTCCAATGTCCAAAGTTACAATTTACATCTTCCACCTTGATACAAAGAGGGGTAATAAATTACATTAATAACTGAAAGGAATAAAGCATGAACGATCTCAATCCCACGAGCTCTCGAACTCGAAATCTCATCCACATGAACTAGAAGACAACCCAACAGACTAAAATGCACGTTCCTCCCAACCATGTGATACCTAAAGGCTCACCCCCTATGCTAGGAGATAGTAACAAGGAATCCTAGCCAAGAGCATCTATCTCTAGACACAGGCTAACTTACGCTAACTCTCCCAATCACAAGTACTAAACAGCCATATGAACAACTCAAGTACGACTCTCACATCACTGACATAAGTCACATTGCTTCTAGAAATAAAATAGATCGAGAATGTCATGAAGACCAAACTCACAAAACCAAAGACAACTTGTTGACTTATAAAGAGTGCCATCACATAGCTCGTCAAGGGATATACTCTAGGAATCTTCCTAGGCTCCGACCCCCACTATGGGTTATCCTGGTGGCCTCTACCAAATCATGCACCCATGCTCACTCATGCGGAATCAAATACCTCTTGTGAAGACAAGATAGATGACCTTACCATTCCAGGCCTTCTTGTCTCATCCCAAGTCTATACAAGCCCTTGGGTCCATGAGTGGGGAATAATTAATCTTGTTTAGTGTTTGATGCAACCCAAGCTTCTAAGAGTTTGTTAAGTTATCACTTAATTAGCTAACTTGCTAAGAGTTATCCTGACACCACTCTGTGTGTCGGCCCTCATTGCAAGCCACTCTTCTAAGACAACACGTGGAACAACTCCACACTCAAGGGTACACATGTGTGACCTAAGGAGAATGACTCCTAAACCATACATCAAGTCCATACATCCCATTCACATTAACCGGGTAAAATTCTGGACACGTTTAGACGCACTACCCAAGGTACCCAAAGGTTGACTACAATAACGAGAACCCATACCCAAAATTGAAACAATCATTTGGAAGACTTACGTATACACTGACTCATTTTCCCCACTCCAAGAATGAACGCCACACATCATAATGAAGTATTTCAGACAATTCTTAACAAATAAAACTAATATTAGGATTTCGTAAATCCAATTCACTCAATCATCATGGTGCATTAAATAATTCATTTACTATGTACATACTCGAAAATAGAAATCTATTCACATAGATAATCATTGCGTAATTCAACGATAAGCATTTAATTTCCTTGCTCGATCATACTAACTGATTAAATACAATCTTTAAAATAAATCATCTAATTAAAATAAAATAATTTTTATTTTAATTACACTAAAAATATTTAATTTAAAAAACAACTATTTAAATACCCACATATATTAAATATATATATAATTTATATACCTCTAATGTATATTCATTTTTCAATATATATATATATATATTTAATTATTTAAATATAGCTAATCTTAAATTTACTAATTAATTTATTTAAATATACATTATATATACATATGCAATATATACATATTATATATAATATATATATATAAATTATATATTTAAATAATTAATTAAATAATAAAATAAATTATATATATATTAAAATAATATATATATATATATGTATATATATATAATAATATATATATATATATAATATATATTTAAAACATTTAAAAAAATAAAATTAAATCATGTTTGTATTGGGCCGCGGCCCCCCATATGGGAGGAGCCCAACCTCCTTTAGGGAGGTTGCACTGCCTATGGCAGCACCCTCCTTTGGGGCTGGGGTGCGCAGCCAAAGCTACCCCTTCCCCTAATATACACAATTATATTTTTTTTATTATATTCTGCTTTAAAAATAAAAACTCTGATTTTATAAAAAAAAACACAGTTACAAAGAAATTTTCTGTGTTATCAGAATTTTTCCTAGAACATTACAAAAAAAACAATATATTTATAAATATATTTGTTTATATATATATATATATATATGAATATATGAATATATATATAGGTATATTTATAAATATATACCAATAATTTTCATTTCTACTTAAATTATGCAAATAAACAACATAATTTTGCAATAATAGAAATTAGTTTGACAAATAATAAATGGTTTACATTCCAGTTTAACTTGAAGATTTTGTTTTTTTGTTTTTCTTTCAATTTAATGTTTTGTTTTCAATTTTTTTTGCAACAGAATTTAAGATGGTTTTCATTGAAACTTTAAATGAATGAATTCATTTCTAAAAGCATGAACAAATTGTAAATTGCATTTCAAAAAGAAATAACATAATCAAGCAAGGAACTTGATGTTTTTTCCCAAAGCTTGAAAACTAGATAATGGTGATTCAACCCTTGTTCTGATTTTAGCTCAACCAAGAAATCCTCCTTCAAAATTTCAACAATACAATCCAATTCCAGAGCTTTTCCCCAAAATAGCAATCCTCCAAATTAGCAATCTCTCAAATGATGAAATTTAATTTGCTAAAATAGAGTTTTCACCCAAATTTTAAATTCTTAAAAATAATATCTCATATATATTATTATAATGAGATTTGGAGATATTTCATTTTTAAAAAATTTAAAATTCAAAATATTATCTCATATTAAATATTTTAAAATTAGGAGATATTTCATTTTTTTGAATTAAAAATTCAAAATAAATATCTCAAATAAAATATATTAAAATTTGGAGATATTTCTTTTTTTTGAATTTAAAAACTAAATTATTTTCCAAATGAAATTTTATGCATTTAAAAATTCTTTTACCAAAAAGAATTCAAAATTGTGAAAATAAATTATTTTACTTAACAATTTTCAAAAAAGTGAATTTTAAAACATAATTCCATTTTCAAATTTAAATCTAAATATCAATAATGCCAAAACACTAACTTAACTTAATTTACCAATATTAAATTAATTAATCAATAATTAAATCTAATACAAAATTATATTATTTTATTAATTAAATTAAATTAATCAACAAAATAAATAACATTTCAATATTGAAATTAGATAAATTTAATCATCATTTTAACTACACCCTCCATTTAATAACCTTTATAATTTGAAATTAAATAAGCACCCAAGGTGAAATGGAAAAAATTCAAGCGACTATTCCCGACTACAATCCGACGACACACTACGGCTAGGATGACGACTTGACATGGAAAACCTAGCTACTATCTCCCAATCATTTACCATTGGTCAATGGACATGCTCAAACCTGTGAAATCAAGTGGAGTCGATGTCCTGTACCTACCAACCTGCGAACAAAGAGTATGTCGAACATGCATATATCTGATATATTAAAGCACACCGTGAAGAGGAAAATCTCAAAATCATAGGGTGCTCACAAGCGAGTGATACAATCCCGTCTCCTTCACTAATACAAACTTTCTAACTGACAAGTCTAACATTATTAATATAATAAAAGCATAAGCATCATTAATTAAACATCAACTACACTAATTCAACACATGTCATAATGATAACCTCAAAGTAAAATATTATTACATCAAAATATTCCATACACATCGCTCAACAATTGCGATCAAAAGAACCAAGTACATAGTCAAGGTGCTAACAAAAATAAAACATACATATTCAAACACTGTTCAATCAAAGAGCAAAATGGAGGGGTACTACATGAATGAAGATGGTGAAGGGTGATCCCACAATCGTGGTTTACAATTTTTGGCCAAACTGGACACTGAATTTTTTTTTAACTAAATCTTCACATTCGGGCACCTATAGTAGTTAAAATGTGAGGAATTTGAAGATGATGCAAACTAGAGTCTTGTCACATTTTGTCTTTAGATTCTAAAAGTATATTTTTCAAAAATTTTGGAATCAGGTTGCACTTTTTTATCCATTTCCTACAAAAATTGATTTTTTTTAAAAAAACAACATTTTAAAAAAGTGACGCACACTATGAGGCCTACCACTATGATACACCTAGTATTTAAACTATTTTGAGTTGTGTTTATTGATTATGCTTAGAGATACTCTTGTTGACATGATACTTAGACATTTGAGTTCTTATGATGATTTGACCATGTTGTTTAGAGATTTGAGTTCTTATAATGATTTGATTATGATGCTACATGCTTAGTTAGATGACTTTAATGGTTGACCTGAATTTATGCTAGTTACTATGGTTGTTTAATTGAATTTTGAAATGATGAACAAATGAAATATGTGTTGTGAATAAACCATGTTATAATTTGATGAAATTGAAAATTAAGGTAAAAAGAATTGGGTATAATATGTGATTAGTGTTTGTTCTAGTTATGATGTGAGATATATATACTATGTGAAATTATGAAACTTGATTATATGAAATGATGATTCAATTGTTTTGATATATGATATATTTGATGGATTAATGTGTGCATCGAGTGTGCAGGTACACTTTCCATGGCCAATGAAAATTGGAGGTAACCTTTGGGAACCCTGAGTAAATTTACCAGTGAAGCCGAGCTGTAGTCCATATGGAGGGACTATAGTTCCATTTTGTAATGTATTTTCTTTGTGATGTTATTTGTGCATGTTTGTAAAATGGTTTTAATTTCCATGTTAATCCATTTAAGTGATGAGTTGTCCACCCAAGTGGACAAACTCGGATTTGATCTTTAGGGAATTTTTTGAGGGTTGAAAAGTTGAATTTTTAAAGTGTTTTTATTGATTTAAGGTCCCTAGGTCAAGTACCTATGGGTTAGGTACCTTTTCAACCTATAATTTTGAGTTAGTTTCATGATTGGGCACCCTTTTTGAGGCCTTAAAGAGGTTTGAAGAAAATAAGGTTTTGAGAAGTGGGATGGGGACTAGTCCCTTTCCACTCCCACTTCTCTATGATGTCTTGGAAGTCCCCCAAGTTCTCACACATGTGAGAGCACACATGGGTGAATGTGCTTTGGAGGGTGAATGGGTGAGTGACAAGTGTCGCTTCCCCATTCAAAGGAGATTCAAACTTGAAATTCTATAAGAAAAAACTAAGAACAAGGGTTTTGGGGATTCTCTTTTGGCATTCTTTGTTTGGAGTTGTGATTTTTTGGGAGCTCTTGGATTTGGCTTGAAGGATTGGAAGGCAAGCTTGGAGAAGGAGTTGTGCTCACCCTCATCACTTGCTTCCAAATCTTGGATTAAGGTAGGATCACAAAGCACTTTTTCTTCTTATGTTTTCAAATGTGTATGCTATGTACCTGTAATTGTGTGTTTGAAACTCTTTCCCTTAAGTGTTGTTTTCTTTTGTTTTGTTTTCTTTGTATGAGTGTTGGGAAAAAGGGTTGTAATGGGATAGGCTCACCCAAATTTGGGAAGAGCATCCCAAGTTTGGGGATGGTTGGAGTAGGAACCTCCATGGGGGCAAGTTATTCATCCTTTAAAAGGAGAGGTTAATAATAGGGTATGAGTACCCATATGTTGTGTGAATTGTGAATGATGGTTGGGTTGGATGAGGAAATGAGAAAGAAGGGTTGTAATGAAGGGTTTTAAAAAAACAAAACTTGGTGATTTTTATTCATGGTGTTTGCTTTGAGTCCCCAAAATGGAGTGTGTATTCCACGGTCCTCCATTCCCCGTCTTGGGTTCAAAATGAACTCTTTGTTATGTGAAAATCCCCTTGGGTGGGTGTGTATAAATTTATGTGTGTTAAACATATTTGGCTTGTATGATTGTACCCGGTTCCCAAGGTGCCTCCTAGCTCGGGGGTGGTTGGTTTTCCAACCAAAGGTTGGGAGGTGAGCTTCCCCATTGGCCTCTAGAGAAAATTTCATGTGTATTTTGCAGGTTAGAAGAAGCTAAATAGCCTTTGGTATAGCTATGTTCTTGTGGATAAAGTTGGTGTTACTACATCAAAGTAAATATTCCTTTTGAAGTTGAGTGTCATAGCATTGGAAGGCTATTGTAAAGTGTCTATATGTAAAACTACCTTGGTGGAGTGTTGGGTTTGATATGAGTTTAATGAGAAAGAAAAGAAAGATAATCTCCTATCTTGTATGTTAATGTCAATCTAGTTACGTATATTGCAAGTAAATATCCTGTACATGTGAGAAGAGGAAATTTTCCTTGTTGTATGTAAGAAGGAGATGCATATGTAACCTCTAAGAAAGCAACTTTTATTCAATTTTGAAAGTAGAAAAAGAAACAAAAGAAAAAAAAAGGAAATACTTACATTTCATGCTATGATTTAAGATAGGAGCCATGCATTTAATGGTTAAAGGATAAATGCCTTATTCTGTTGAAAAATTCCCTATAAATGATTTCTGGTTTTAGAGAAAACTGTGTTTTTTTTACTTTAGGTATTCATTCAATATGGACATAATCAAAATAAAAGTTTGTTATTCCACTTTTGATGAAAAGTGGTGTTTCTCATTAAGCATTTATTCATTTTCAATATACTCAAAAATATAGAAAGGTAAATGTCTTTTTGTTTTACTAGTTTAAGGAAAGAAAAAAGAAAATAATGTTAGTATTATGTTCAAACAGATTCATGGATGTTTCTTTTACTGCATTTTCTTTTAGAGGTCTTTCCTCCCACTGTTTTGTATGGTGGTATTTCAGTCCTTCAAAATATCAAGATAATTTTTCCATAGCAGTAAACGTATTTACATGGAAGTATAGGCATAATATTTGGTCATAGGAAACTCCCACATTTTACACCCTTTTTGAGTTAAAAAAATATATATATACGAGTTAATACATATTTAGAAATCTGGAAAGTTTTATTACATTAGGTATTTTGAGTTATTCAATGCAGTGTTACATTGACTATGAAATGGGAAATGCCTCAGATATAGCACAAAGTAACACTTTCCTATGCAACCATAGGTGACCATATACAAAGGGGTAAGAAGTCACCCCCCTCTTAAATTAGAGATCTTGGCCAGTTAGGTCACAAACAGGTAACCTTAGCATGGGTTGCTATAGCACTATTGACGCCCTCCACCCTACCTGTGCAGTGAGCCTATCATAAATATTTCCTGCACTAAGTTCAATATTCCATAAAAAACCAAAATAATAATAAAATAAAATAATAATGATAAGAATAATATCATGCTCTGCATGATTCACTGTACATCCCCGACCACTCTGAATCTGCTTCCTAACCCCACAACCATCCCTTGCATCCCAGCTATGTGTTGCATAAACAAACAGTTGGAAATATATTTAACTCCTTACACTTAAATATAAAGAGATTTACAAATCTACTATATATTGCTAAATCGGGGTTGCAACCTCAAAAATAAAGAGAGAATCCTACATCAAATGAACTAAAACAAATAGATATATCTTAGAGAGTAAAACAATAATGTGTGATATAACATCGGTCTATTGTTTTGCCCTACCATGTTTCATTCTGTCTCTAGATTCTTTCTTTCAAAGTAAAAGAAGGATGAATAGGGGTAAGCGTGTGTTGACGGTTTTAGGGTTGAATAGTTCTTGATGGAACTGGATGAATATCAAATTTGGATCACTTAATCTACAACCTCTTCTATCTTTTGAATGCCCTAAGTTAGATTTTACCACAGTAAAATAGGATGCTATGCCGTCAGAAATAAATAAGAGGGAGTGTCCTATTAAAGAAACCCCCCCAAAAAAAAAATACATATATGAATATATATGCAAGAAACGAAAAAAAAATGAAACAAACAAAAAAATAAGCTTTGAATGTGCAATTCACGGAGAAAAAAAAGACACAGTCAGATTTGGGTTATCTTTTAGGGTTTTCCTTGAGATAGGCTCGCTTTTGTTTAGTTGACTCTTGTCTATTTGTTGAGCGCCCAAATGAAATTTTTAAAATGGACACCAAAACCATTTAAATTCCATTGAATACTGTTCCATTTGGCTGAGTAACGTTTAACACACATAATAGAAATAAATTCGTTTTCATGTGAGAAATTCTATAAAGGTAATATTCATATTTCTACTTCAATATTCGTTTAAAAAAAATGGTGCTTCATAATTCCATTGTGAGCAGACATTGGAAGAGCTTCTTTATGTGAAAAGAAAAGAAAAACAATTAAAAGGGAACCTTCATATTTCGAGGAAAACCCACGCTATCGTTTGACGTATTCATTTAAATGATATATGGCAATCACGCACTTCACACTTAAATGATATATGGCAATCACGCACTTCACACTTAAATGATATTAGTTATGTCTAGAGCGGTACTAGATAAATTATGTTGCAACCTTATCTTTAATTTATCTCCATATGTTGCTACTTTAGTGTTCACTTTATCCCTCCCACGTAAGTAATATCTTTTCCCTTTATCTTCATCCCATTTTATCTCATGTTTAGTTACCTTATTTTAAAAATGAAAAGAAGGGAATGTATTCCCATTCCCTTTAGAGAGATTCTTTTAATTTAAATAAGAAAATAAGGAGGGATTTTAAAAACACCTAATATTAGGGGTTCTTAAAAATATAATACTTTATTATCTCTTCCTTTCCTTTTAAGGAAATTAATAATAGGTAATTATAAAGGTATTTTTAAATGTATTTATTTGTATTTTAATCTTAACCTTTAAATTTATTCTTAGAGTATATATATATATTAATAATTAAATTAATAATAACTTAAATAGAGGGTGATAATAAATAAATTAAAAATAGGAATTTTATAATTAACATATTGTTTACAAATATTTAAATTTTGTAGTGAAAGGTTTTATGTGATTTTCAATAATATCGTCAAGATGGTTGAATAGGGTAGGGCAATCAAGTAAACAACGTTCCATTAATTGATCCCTAGGGTTTCTAGTAAAATAAATTGATAATACCTATAGTCTTCCCCATGTGAGAACCCATATTATAGAAGTATAACAAGGATATTAGCTACTATACCAAAGTAAGCATCAACTTCTAGTTGATAGTTAAGTTTTATAAACCCTATGATTGGGGTCAACCCAAACTCGTTTTCATTTCCTTACCCAACTCTTGAGCGATGTGTTGATGACAATGTTGCACAATCAACGTCACCCAATGTGCATTGCCTATACTATGCACATGTATGATTGTTAAAAGTTAGTATATTGTATTGTTGTTTAAAAAAATAAAATTGTTAGTTGCATTTTTACCCTAGTGTAAATTATGGCATTACACACACCGTATAACAAATAACCTTTTTTCCTTGAAAGATAAAATTCTAATTCTTTCAAATTTAGATTTGTAACTCTGATATCTAGTGCTTCCACTTGGTTAGATAGTTTTTTATTGAATATTTTTTCTTAAATCAAGTTTCAAAGTCAAATCAATTACAATTCAGACATAACATGACCGTATAATGCATAAATTTTACTGTATGTATCAAAATTCTTTTTTTTGTTGGATCAAGGACTCCAATATCTCGTGCACTCATTTTTTTTTTTTTTTGATAATCTTCTATATTTCCACATGTATAGAATAAAGAGTTTTGTTTTTGGTGAAAAACCTATATTTAATAAAACTTATAAAACAAATAGATAATATAATGAAAACATATTAAAATTATATTAATTGGATAGCTCGTTTTGAGGGAAACCTGATACTAGTTGGGTTTTTGATATCTCCTCCATTTTCATTCTCAAATCAAGCTTCGAAGTGCAAAATTTTGAGCAATTTTGGTGCCTAAGAGGATGTGGGTGAAAATGAGGGGGTTTGGTCGAACCATTGTTCGGTTGAACGTAAATTAAATGTTTGGTCGAACCCCCTTTATTAAAATTTAATATTTAATATTAATATAAATATAAATTATATTCTTTTTAAATTATAATAAATAATATACTTATTATTGCAATATATTTTAATAATTATATTATTATTATAATATTAAAAGTATGGGTATGTGCAAGATTATCATGGAAAAAATAAGCCCTTAAGTGGCAAAAAATTTAGAAAAATCAAAGTTAGGTAACTTGATGTAAAAATTTGAATAATTTATCTATATTATTTAAAAAATATGTAAGAATAGAATCTATAGCAAATTGAATGTAGTTTCTAAACTACAAGGTCTTTTTCAAAAGAAAAAATATATTTGGTGAAAATTTAAAATTTCAATGCAAGAGGTAAATTTTAGGGAAAAATAAGTAGGTGTCCTCACCACCCTAACCACAATAAAATAAAATAAAATAATATATTTAGATATAATTAGAGGACTCGTGTCCCGATGTGATGCATATTTTTTGTAATTTTTTCAAGTAAATAATTAATTATGAATTTTTATTATAAATTTTGAAAAAATATAAAACTTGTATGTTTGACCACCTTAACTTGGTCAAAATTTCAAGAAATTCATTTTTCTTTTTAATCCTATAGTATGCAAATCATAGAATGTAACACATGTCTTGGATTCAAAATGTGATACCGCTTGAAAGCTATAGATGTTTTCAATCACCTATCAATCAAGAATTTAATCATAATTCAAATAGAAAATGAATAATAATTACTTATTAAATTCAAAATAAAGCATAATTTATATTGGTGAAAGATGAGAATCTCCTTTAAAACCCTTTATTTCATCAATTTTGGGTAAAAAAAAGTCGTCAAACACATATCCATCATATTGCCACTTTTTGGCCCATCATGATCCTGCACATACCCATATATAATTAAAAACTATATATATTATTATTATAATATTAAAAATATATAGTTAAAAACTATATATTAATTTTTTCTAATCATGACTTTTCAAATCTTGGATTTTCAGGCTCAACACGAGTGTCATGAAAACACTCTCCTTAGGAAAGATAATGAGAAGCTTCGCTTGGAGAATATGGCAATTAAAGAATCCATGAGAAATCCCATATGCACCAACTGCAAATCACATGTTGTTATTGCAAAATTCAGTCTTTAGGAGCAACAACTGCGTATTGAGAATATTCGGTTGAAAGATGAGGTTCGTTTGCACAACCTAACTAATTTGATGATCTGCATATTCCAAATTTTTGTATTCTCAAAATGTAAACTGTGGTTAAAAGGATTATGAGTCACTCCTTTTTTAGTTGTTCCTATTATGATTCTAATGTATTTAAAACCCTACGAACCTCCTAGATTTTATTTTCTCTAGAAATCTTTTTAGTGTAGTGATTTTCCCACAATAATGAAATTGTTTCATATCATATAATGTATAAGATTTAGAGACCCAAAAGGTTATTTTATTTTGATGCTTTAAATAACCTGAGCAATGAAGTTGAAGATTCATTAGCTTTGTGCTTATGGGTATTCTTTAACTATTCTTATGTTTTTTTTAATGGGTCTGCATGGATTTTTTGAGCTAGAGAGAATGGCAAGTATGGCTAGAAAATTTTACAGAAGGCCCATATCATTGAATTGAGAGAGAGATATGGAGGGAGTGGGAGAGAAAGGGAGCGTGGGGGTAGGAGGGAGAGACTTGAGAGAGAGAGAGGTGGGAGTGGGAGAGAGATAGAGGGAAGGGGTATAAGGGTTTAGGGTTTAAGGGTTAAGGGTAGAGGGGAGAGAGGGAGAGGGCGTAGGAGGGAGAGAGCTGAGAGAGAGACTGGGGAGGAGAGAGATAAAGGGTATGGGTCCTAGGGTTTAATGGTTTAGGGTAGAGGAGCTCGAGAGGGAGAGTGGGTAGGAGGGAGGGGAGAGAGATAGAGGAGGGAGAGAAGGGTTTAGGGTTTAAGGGTTAAGGGTAGAGGGGAGAGAGGGAGAGGGGGTAGGAGGGAGAGACTTGAGAGAGAGAGGGGGGAGTGGGAGAGAGATAAAGGGTAGGGTTTGTTAGCTCTCAAAAATGTAGGCGAAATGCCTCAATAGGTTGCCAATCTCTTGGTACATTTCAGGGTAATAAACAAGGCCAAATGGTTTAGACCTTCTTCTCTTTAGGTGCTGCCAAACCTAGGCGGGTGTACCTATGTGAATGAAGCAGACTTAAGGTTGTATGACTTGGCTGAATTGATGGATCTATTACAATGGCACGAATGTAATAGATAAAAGCTTGTAAACTAATCCTACTCCTAACGTTAAACTTGAAATATGAATGTTTTGAACAAAGATCTTATAGAATTCTAAGATGTGGATGGTGTGACTAGTGCCTACTTCTGTTGGGCTAATGGAGTCAAGAGTTAAATAATGTGTTTCCCCTTTTGGCTTAACTCTAGTTGCTAGGCACTTTGAGAATGAGGTTCTATGACTGGCATGAAACTTCACTAAATTTATGACTTGCGTAAATTGTGCTGGAATATTTTCTTACCAAGTTCTTCTTCAATTATCCAAAAGAAATCTTTAAATCACTGTGATTCATTCAAAAGAATTTAAATCTAACTTGCAGACACCAATTGATTAATTCACACAAAATGGGAATACATTTCAATAAATCAGAGATATACTTGATATACTTATTTAAATGTTTAAAATACCTCAAGTTGGAGACAACCAAATAAAAGTGTAAATAATTTCATCACAACAACTGAGCACTAATAAAGGATTTCACAAAATTCATGCATTCCTCTCCATTATATAATTTGAAAAGATTTTACAATATACGACATGATGTTTTATTTTCGGCAATAGTTCACCCTATCCAACTACCTAATCTACTTACTTATTTCTCCTCTATATAATCTATTCCTTTTATGACATGATTTTATTGTACATATATACATTGTTTCTTCAGGGTTGTGACTCTTCACAACATCTATTTGGTGCAACTCTTCAGTTATCATCAGAAAACAAAATATTTAATTAATTTCCCCTTTTGGCAAATTAAAATATTTTAATCTTCGTTATCTTTGTCCCTTGTGAAAATTAATTCAATAATCTTCCTTTGCTAGAAAACTTCACTTTACTATTTTATCGGTATGTATCTCCAATATGTCCTTCGGGTAAAAATAATTATCCCATTTTGTTTGGGTCTTGATGCAAATTGATTTATTTACGCTTTCACATGAAAATATTTTTTAGGTAAAATAATTACCTAATTGGTTAATTCTTCCATAAAAATATTTTACCTCCCAAAGCACTCTTACACCTTTGGTAAAAAATATCTTTCCTTCTAGTGCAAATATTTCATAATCTTTTACCCGTTATGCTTCCCGTGAATAAAATAATTCTCCACTTTTAAATCCCTTCGATAAAATGAATAAAATTTATTTTTCCTCAAAGTATTATCGATTTCCACCATAAGCATATTTCGTTCAATTTTTCATTTGCATTATGACCATACATATTCACATATGGGTGACATAAAGCATCAGGAAGCATTATTTTATCTTACATTGATATTAGAAAGTCTTGCCAATTCAAATTGTTGTAGAAAGATTGTATCGCCGAGACATCATTCATGTCTTGCAGATATCACCAAGACATCATTCATGTCTTGTAGATATCACCAAGACATCATTCATGTCTTGCAGATAGCACGGAGACATATGAAGTTGCCAAGACATATGAAAAAATCATTCATGTCTTGCAAATATCGCCAAGACACATGAAGTCACCAAGACATTTGAAAACTCTTGCAGATATCATTGAGACATATGAAGTCACCAAGACATTTGAAAACTCTTGCAGATGTTGTCAAAACATATGAAGTCGCCAAGACATTTGAAAACTCTTGCAGATGTCATCGAGATATATGAAGTGTCGAAGACATTTGAAAACTCTTGCAAATGTCGCTAAGACATATGAAGTCGCCAAGACATTTGAAAACTCTTGCAGATGTCGCCGAGACATATGAAGTTTCCAAGACATTTGAAGACTCTTGTAGATGTCATTGAGACATATGAAGTCACCAAGACATTTGAAAACTCTTGTAGATGTCGCTGAGACATATGAAGTCGCCAAGACATTTGAAAACTCTTGCAGATGTTGCCAAGACATATGAAGTCACCAAGACATTTGAAAAATCTTGCATGTCTTGTCGATTCGGCAAGACCTCAAATATGTCTTGCAGATTTAGCAAGACCTCAAACCTATCTTGTCGATGAACTTTTTCTTTGTTGCACAGTGACGAAAATGAGTCACGTAGCCTCCAAAATGGCTTTTGAAAACTAATCAAATAATGTTGAAAAGCCATGAAAATGCACCAGTATGTTGAGCCATGATAGGGGAACATGTTTACGAGATGATTTGGCACAAAATGATCCAGATTGAAAACTATTAACGCTCAAATTTTCCCATTCAACATTTTTTTTTGAAAAATTGCACCTGTCAAACTATGTAAAACTCATTTGATTTTGATTTTGAAAAAATACCAAATGAAGTCCAAACACCCTAAAAATTGGTGTGGAGGTAGACTTTGATGTAGAGAATTGAAGGTACCAATCTGTTTGTGATTATCATTATCCATTTTCTTAATATTCACCTTCAAAGTTGACCATTTTAATAGATTCCACTATGCTGACAAATTTTCTAGAAAACCCATCAACTTATTGCTTCGAAACTTTGTCAAATAGAATTGTATAAGGCTGAAAATTGGCATGCATACTCCCATGTGATAAATGAACATGTATAAAAAGTGATTTCACTTGAAATTGTACTGAATTCATTATGTGATTTTTCAAAGTGAGCCACTCGACTAGATTTTTCAACTGTACTCCTGAGTGTTAAAATCAATTTTTTCAATATGGGGACCTAGAATTTGCATTAAATTTTAAGTCCCAATAGGGTTTAAGGGTTTAGGGTAGAGGGGAGAGGGGGAGAGGGGGTTGGAGGGAGAGACTTGAGAGAGAGGGCGGAGTGGGAGAGAGATAAAGGGTAGGGTGGAATAGAAGAGGGGGGGGAGTGGATAGATAAAGGGAGGGAGGGAAGGAGGGTGGATGGAAGGAGGACTGGAGAGATGGAAGGAATGGTAGGGAGAGATGGAGGGGAGGAGAGATCAGGGGGAGGAAGGAGATAAAGGAGAGAGGGAGGGTAAGGAGGAGAGAGACCGAGAGATAAGGGAGAGATAGAGAGAGTATTAGAAGGGGTAGAGGAGAGAGAGGAAGAGTGGGTAGGAGGGAGAGACTTTCAAGAGAGAGAGGGAGGGAGTGGGAGAAAGATAGAGGGTAGAGTGGGAGAAAGATAGAGGGTAGGGGGTACAAGGGTTTAGGGTTATAGGGTTAATGGTTTAAGGGTTAGGGTTTTTTTTTTATTTGCATTGATTTATGTTTTATATATGTGTACAATAATTTTATAATTAGATAATACTTAATTTTAAAATCTACATAATTTCCCATGGAACAATTTGATGGAACAATCTATATAAGTTGTATATAAGTGTATATCAAATTCTTGAACTTAAGAATTCCATGAAACAAATATAAGTTGTATATAATTGTAATTTAAGAAAAAATATTTTAAAAAACTTCACTAAATTTCAAATAAGGATTGAAAACTTACATATATGGGTTTACATGCAACCAAAAAAAGTGAGAGATGATGCTATCAAAGATTCTTGAACTTAAGAATTTTCCATGGAACAAATATGTACATATAATTGTAATTTAGGAAAAATTATTTTGAAAAACTTTACTACATTTCAAATATGGATTGAAAGCATATATGTGGGTTTACATGCAACCAGAAAAAGTGACAGATGATGCTATCAAAGATTTTTGAACTTAAGAATTTTCCATGGAACAAATATGTACATATAATTGTAATTTACACAAAATTATTTACAACTATGTACAAGTTACTATAAGTTCTCATTTGAACATGTATAGGGTTACAAGTGAACTTGAAAACCATGGATATAATCTAAGTCAAAAATTCTGGTTCAACCTGCTCTTCAATAACATGTAGAATTTTTTAATGATCATCACTATCTAGTCTCCATTTTCTTCGGCCACATGCATGTGGAACTATATGAAGATGTAGAGTGGTAGCAATTATTAAGTGACTATATTGATATACCTTGTTATCAAGTTGATAGTCAAAAAAATGAATCCCATGCTGAACAACTTTGAATTTTTTTAGATATGTCCCTTGCACTACAACAAAACCTGCATGGTAAACATGAACCTAAGGTAAGATGTATGAACGTGTGCAAAATTTTCATGCTCAAGGTTTGTACAATATATATTTAATGTTTATAATGTAATGTGCACATATGAATACAATGTATATAAAATTTTAAATTCAAACTCACCTGTGGGAAATGGCATTCCATCACTTGTTTCAAGTTGTGTTAGCTTATTCCTCTGTTATGTTCAATGCAATAAATAATAGCTAACACCTTTGATGTTTCTAGGCTCTGCTATGACTGCAGAAACATATCCTGTACACCAAATTTACTTTAAAAAATTCTTAAAAAATTAGAAATGTCTCTAAAGATCATTAACTAGATATATATAATATTTAAATTATTTAAAACTTATACATGTGTACCTTTTCTAAACAATCCTAAAATATGGTCATAATCAATTGAAATCAAAGGAATGTCTACAAATATTTCTTCCTCGTTTTCATCATATGTTTTTTAAACAACTAGTGGCACCGTATCCTATTTACCAACATATCCAAGTTCTTGATTGTTGCACGCATAATCAGAGTTTCCCTCAATGCACTCAGTGTAAAACAAGAGTAATCCCTTGTGTCTAATATCCATCCATGGCGACTATGTGAACTCCTAACACAATGCAAAGATCTTGTTTTCTCTACCCTCTTGCATCCATGCATTGATCTTCTATCCACACCTGGATACATATGTACAACAAAAAAATTATGTGAACAAATATGTATATGAAGATATATTTTAAATTTAAATATATTCAAATTTTTGATTTAATGTAATTTATACATACTTGATATCTCCCAAAATGCTCTATGTGGAATGTGTCGGTTTGTTCTTGAAGATGTGCCAACCACATTTGATGCAAAGTGCTTCTTGCACCATTCAACAACATCATGTGCATTGTCTAGATGATCTTCTGGATAACTCATTTGATGCTTTCTTAAAGCTCGTTTGATGCAAGCTCCTACTCCATCATGCTCACCCTTTCCATGCCCACTCTAAAAAAAACTCCAAACATGTGGTATTTTGTAGATTTTATGATACCTACAAAGTGCATAGAATGGTCGTGAATATTTGAATTGTGCCACACATCCATCTGACCATACAAAATAATTTTCAAATTTTACACCCCTACTCAAATTCTCAAAAAATATTGTAAAGCAATGTTGGACAAAAAGTGTGTCATTCTCTTTATCATCACTAATATAAAAGTGATATTCGTTCTTAATGGCTCATTCTTCATCTGTACTCTTAACAACAATTCTGATTGTGCATGTTGATAACACACTTGAACCATAATAGTGATCTTCTTTGAAAAGTAATGCTCTAATTGAATCTCCTTTTGATGTACAAAGGAGTAATTTTCTGTAAAGTCAACTATTGATAGAACTATTCCATGTGGGAAAGTATCTCTCAATGTTTGGAATTTTTGTGCTTGCCACTTAGCAAAAAAGGAATGTTGTATGTATGGTTGTATCAATTTTCAAAAATCTTCCATAAATTTTCCAATGGAAATCTCCTCTTCTACATAGTTCAAACTTGTGGATTCTTTCCCAAAATTTGTTTGCAACTTTACATACTTGTACCTATGTGAGTAAAATATGTGAATAACTAATAAACCACACAATCAATGAAACATTACATCAAAGAGAATCCAAATAACAATCTATAAGAAATTGAAACAAATAAACTCTCTAAAAATAGTACTTACCTCTTTCAATTTATTGTCTTTGTCAGGTCAATATCCTCAATTCTTGAAGGAAATTTAGCCAAATTTCCACGTCTCACAAATTCCTTTTATGTAGTTTATTTGAGGTCCATTTTCATGATTACATAATATAGACTTTATGAACAAACTTTCCTATTTAGGAGGTGCATTTTTAAACCCACATATTCTCTCATCTTTCGAAACACCTGATAGTAGAGATCAAATTCAATATGATAACAACAACAACAAGAAGTTTCATAAAACTTGTTTATCTTCACATAATATGGCTTTAACCTTTGAAACATTGTTTTCCCAATATTTATATGAGGATATGCATTACAAAAGCTCATATACATCTCAAATTGTGTTATGTCTAGCCAATGTTTGATATGATTTTCATAAATACTAGGTCCAATCTTGTGTCTCATAACATCTCTAGTATTTGATGATGGACGAGTCTGATCATGCCAAAAACTTGAGACCAAGTTCCTAACAACATCTTCAATCTTGTCAGAATGGGGAGCTCTACACATAATTGCCCAATTTCCTTCTAAACTCTCATCCAAAAACTCTTTTTTTCTCATATTTTATCAATGTGGTTCTACTATAACCAATTTTAGTTGAAAGTGTAGACATTTTTCTTTTTCTTGCTATATCTTGATGTACAATAGATGTCAACATCACCCTTCTTGTAGTGGCCTTATCCACTAATCGAGATCCTTTCTCAATGGAATCTAAACCCTTTTTTAACATCTTGAACAATATCCTTTTGTAATCCCATGTGTTTCTTCTTATTTGATGTCGAATGTACACCCAACAATTATAATGACTCTTTGAGCTCATCACTAAGAAGTAAACATGATAACAATTGTTTTTTTTCAAGTGTATCAAGATTATTGAAATGATGATTGATCATTCCATTTATATATTTAGTCATTGACCTCTTTTTCTTATTATAAGGCTGGTTGGCATAATATTTCAATTTCTCCATATCCATTTCAAGTAAATGATCTAAATTTCTATTAGAAATTTGTTTCCTCAACTTCTCAGCTAGTTTTATATGCTCATCCATACCATTAGGAGGAAGTGATCCAGACCCCTCTCCAACATACATTTTTTGAACTTTTGCCTCCTTCTCGTCTTCAAGGACCATGGGTTCTTGAGCGGATTCATTTGATCCAATGTCTAGATTTGGATCGACTTGAGCATGAAAACTTCTTGCTTGTTGAGCCCTTCCTACATGTCACAAATTTTTTTTCAACAAAAAGTGAGAGATGATGTTATATAAGTGAAGTTTATGTATGCAATCAAACAAACTGATAAGACATGATGCTATAAGTGAGAGAAGTTTCTACTAGTTTTATATGCTCATCCATACTAGTAGAAGGAAGTGATCTTGACCCCTCTCCAACAAGAATTTTTTGAACTTGGGTCTCCTCCCTAACTTCAAGGTCCATGTGTTCTTCAATGGATTCCTTTGATTCAATATCTAGATTTGGCTTGATTCCAGCTTGAGGAATCCCTAGAGCATAAAACATAAAAATAATGAGAACATTGAAGTGATGAAAAGAAAATATGAAAGACACAAAAAAATACATGAACATGTATGAAAACAAATCCTTAAATGCATAGCAAAGGATAGGATACACATAGGTCAAACTCCATTCCAAGCATCAAAATTTGAGGAATATGCATACAAGTGACTTAGAACTTTTAGGCTAGTGATATAGCAAAGGAAACCCTTAGAGTATAACAAGGTAATCCAAAGAACCCCAAAAAAATTGGGCTATAAGATGTTTCAAGGTTTCAAATAAATTTACAATATCATGCTACGATGAAAAAAGTTAAAAATTTATGGGACATAAAACACAACCTAAATAATCAACTAAAACCAAACACAAATATTGAAACAAAAAGAATTGGCTTAAGGAATTGGAGTCAAGGATCAGATAAACATTGAAACTTGCATGACCAAGATGACTTGAAGAAATTTAAAAGTATTTATAGTCATTCAAGTGCAATAAAACTTGAAAGTTTGAAAAAGCACAAAATAAGTTCAAAATGAAGAAGAAAAGGAAGAAAATATAAAAATAAGACCTAATAAAAATGAAAAGGAAACAAAGAAACAAAAAATGTAAAGGGGAGTCTTTATATTGTCCAAGAAAAATGAGAGATATGTGCAAGGAAAAAAAATGTCTCCTATTCTTTCAATTAGGATTTCCTAGTCTTGGATGTATATCTCCACAGTGAAATTTTATAAAAACTTCAAGATGGATAATTGTAAACTAATAGGTACTCCAATAAATGATAGTAAGAAACCTTCAAAACAAATCTGTGTTAAGACATAACAATAATAATCTATCATATAACTATTACTCCTTGGCACCATATAACTTGAGTTTTGATGCATACATGTGTTAGTCTCTAGAAAACCTGACACTGCATTGGCTTTAAGTATAATTTGAGTTCTAATTTTCAAATAATTCTAGAGCTTAGAATTGGGCATTTATTAAAATATTTAAAAAATATTTTTAAGGAACTATTGATCATTAGATTAAATTCAATGGGAGTTTAGAAAAATCTTAAGCTAATTAGATGTTGCAATGTAAATTGGATAGGGGATATTGATCACCAAATATCAACATTAGAATGCTACTTCATTGTACATGAAGGTGTAGTTTCATGAATAATTAAGAAAAAAATGGTTTCTTTCAAAGTGAAAAGTTAGAATATATAGGAATTTGCAAAGCCATAAATAATTAATGTGGTTAAAAAAATTATAAAAATCAAAGTGGCATAGTGAGGGACACAAAAATTAAGGTTTCATTGGAGAAATAAGCATGTATTGAAGTACACTATCATTTTCTTCATGAACAAAGTAAAGAGAGAATTGTGTAGATGCAATACTCAACAATGATAATGTGATGACAAAAACATTAAACAAAAGGTATTGGTAAAAGATAAGTGTAAGGTTTGTAGGGAAGGATTTAATGTACAATATTTTAGTTTAAGAGTACATTTTAAGTTGGGGTATTGTAAGTTGAAAAATGATCATACATTAAACATTTATAATTTTAATAAGAAATCCAATGCAAAATGTATGCACATACAAATTAATGTTTAGGTGTACTAACCAAATTATTGGGTGGAGTAATGCACATTATGGATTCCATCCCATCAAATGAATACTCATGTTTTTTCAAAGTAAAAGTCCTAAACACACACTTGCGAGTGAGAGAGAGGAGAAACAAGCATGTACCTTGTTTCTTTCTATGATAATTTTCCAAGTTTTGTTCATGCCTCTTTTGTTCTTCTTCTTTTGACAATTTTTGTTAAGACGCATTTTTTCTTTTTCTTTGTTGTCGCATTTTCCTCTTCAACCTAAAGATGACTCAAAACAAGTCCTCTACTAGCTTAGTTAAATTCTCCTTCAAAATTTTCCTTCATTGATAAAAATGAAAAGTTGTTGAGCTCCAATATTTGCCTCCTTGATAAATGTGTAAAAACTGTTTCTCCAAAATCTGCGCTCCAAGTGATATAAATGAGAATTAATCTTGCAATTTGATATCTAGAATAATGAAAAATAAAATTCTATTTATATGCATATGGGATGGGATAAAAATTATTCTAGTGTACATGGAATAACTAGATCCTAGTTTAAATGAATCAAGTAGTAAACAAACAAGTTATTTCATTGTGGAGTTTTTTGTTATTTAATTCATAGATATGCACAACATATCTAGTAATTTTAGAATTTTGTTAAAGTGTCAAAAATGTATAATCTAGAGGTATAATTTGAATTGAATTTTCTTAATTATATTTGAATTGAATTTCAAGTTACTTTTCAAAAATATTATATCTTGTTCTCAACTCAATGGTTCATGTTGCTTAAGTCATTTAAAAAAAATAAATTATTGTGATCAACATGAATGAACTTAATTATAAAGTGGCATTGATTTCCCTAAAATTCTACTAGAGATCAAATGTATATTGAATATAAGGAAATTCAAGTTGTAAGAGATCATAAAATAAGAAAACATGTATGTATATTGAATATTTAAAGCAAATACATACATATATTACGTGTAAACATGTTTAAAACATAAGCAAACACATGCACATACATGTAAAGTGATTCAATGTATAAACATAACACATATTATAAGCAAAGAGGAAAATGTATGTATATATCATATAAGAAAATATATGTAAATATCATATAAGAAAAATATAAATTAAAGATCAAATGTTGAATACTAAAGATCAACAAATAAGAAAATGTATGTATATCATATAAGCAAATGTAAGTTAGAGATCATCAAATCTTGAATACTAAAGATCATCATATAAGAAAATACATGTGGTAACGATCATAAATATAGTATGTAGGGCCTAATATGAATGTCTACTCCTAGTCAAACGACCATCTGAATGAGAACGGTCCTACTTTGATGGATGTCTGAGCCCTACAAATAAAATTGTGTACAAGATGTGTTAAATACATATAATTTATATTAAATAAATTTTATAAAAGTTATTTTTAAATGAACTTGCATTTTTAAATATCAATCTAGATCTATGCATACATAAATATTGCATGTACATATACACGTGTGATTATATAAAAATGTAAAACTCACATGTCCACTAGCAGTAGATTCATCCACAGAGTCACATCAATCATGCACATGATTTGGACCAAGGCTATGAGTGATATGAGGTATGTCCACCTGTAACAATATATATACATATATTTATCAACTTAAATGAATATCTAGTTAAAAAAAATTAAAAATAATGAAAAAATAATTGAAACATGCACATGCACACATACATGCACATCATCTAATATTGGATGACCTAAGTCCTCTGCAAGGGCTGACTCCACCATATCCACCACATGGTCAAGTGGCGAATCAACATTTGCATCCATCTAATTTATCCCATGTCGTGCCATAAATGATGAATGTAGAGGACTATGAAGGTGAGATGTCATCGGCAATGATGAACCGGAACCAATCAACATATCAATAAAACCCATAGTCAATGCAGTTGTCGAATGATCTCTAGGTGGATCTTGACGTGCACTAGTGTTAGGCTGAGAGTGATGGGATCCTAGAACTGAGCAACCTCTGCATCTCAAATGATCTCTAAGATGCTCTATATTGATCCCATTGTTTGATGGAATGTGGGAATATGCCTCCAATAGGTCCTTAGCCAAACAATGCAGAGTTATGCATGCCATATCTCCTGTAAGTGCACCAAGCTGTGTAGGAGTAGGGATGTCGACCATTGTAAAAGGATCCATGGTGCTCCACTATGCTAAAAAAGGCATGGATCAAGAATGTTTGGACATCAAATACTGGCCTACACGATCATCAAATATCCTAGTGGTGGTAGCTGCAATATCACCTACAGTGTTAATTGCTTCCTTTTGGGAAGCAATGACAACCTCATCTGCTATGGGGGCTAGAGCTGGGATGAGAGCAAGAGACCTCTCACCAACCAATACCCTAAAAATTTAGGGTGGTCTATCTACTCGATGATAGGTGGGCCTATTAGAAATCCTACCATGCCTCTGACCAACATATGGTGGAATGCACAGGTAGTTGACTTTGAGGCCCAAATGGACCTTAGCATACAATTGCTGAACAAAATACAATGGAATCTGGTCATTGTTTGGGTATAGACCATGTGTTGTGAGAAATCGTGCATAGATCAATGAGGCCATAGCATGATCAACACATCTAGTGACCTGGTATCCCCTAACCTTATGCACATTTTGATAAAATGGAAAAAAAGTGACTTTTATCATTTCTTTGGTCACACTATCCTGTATTTGTTTAAGGCGAACGTCATCATGTACTTCTTCCCACATGCGGGAAAGAATAACAGCTACTCTATCTAGGGAATATGCACTAGTCCTCTCAAGTTCATCTTTTAGTTTTTCTATACTATGCAATATTAACATGCATGGTTCACTATATATCCTCGGGTTTGCACCCTGTGCTAATGAATCTCTAAATTTTTTAATCTCATTAGTGGTATTTGCAAACAAAGAATTTGGTGTAGTTGGAACATGATTTGCATAAAGAGTAATGAGACTTTGGTAAATAATATATCTAGATAAATGGAATACAAATCTAAAATAGTTATAATAATTCATCTACTCATCAATAATATTTTCATACCATTAACAATTTAAAAAGAATTGGAAGACAACTATAATTTATAACATAGCATCCTTAAATGGTTCAAATTTTAAATGAAACGATGAAAGAAAGAATAAGAAAACAAGGATTAGTGTAAAATTATTTGAAAATAATTGGGGATAAAATATCTAATCTAATAGTTGTTAACATAAATGAACTTCAAAATAGGATTATGTAAGTGAAAAAAAAGTTCTATTGCCTTCATTGAACCTAAATTTATCTCGTTAAGATATGTCTAAAATTAAGAATTCATACTAGAATATCAATATTCCCTAAGAATCTCATAAAGATGATGAATTAAATGGAAGATAATATAAAATCCTCCATATGAGGATGAATTTTATCATTACATTATGAGTGAATCATCTCAATTATATAGCCAAGAACATAAAAAATTTATAGATTGGAAAGAAAAATAATCAAACATTTATCATATTTTTATATGTATAAAGTTTAGATACCATCAAAATATTTAAACTTATAGATTGCATAAAGCTATAAATTGAATCGTTAAAACTAATTTATTAAGAATCAAATCTAATAAAGTTTTACTTCATATTGCATACTTGTTATAAATATCTCACTAATCCAACCATACATTTTATATATGTTAAAAAATATATAATTGTTATGTCCATAATTTTTCACTAGAAAAACCCAATAATTTTTTTTTTGAATCCATTAATTACACTAATTAATGCTTTAAGCCATTATGATACAACAATAACCATCTCCAATAGAATTAACATCCTTTCTTTAATTAATTTGTTGGTTTAACTTGCTAATGTGATAATATTATTAATGCATCTCTCACTATTAACTATACTTTAAATATTAAATTTGCAAGTATCACAATTTAATGGTTACACTAATAATATTCTCATTATAATGGTTATGTCATCGTAACCCACAATGAGTTGTTCCTACTTCTATTTCTTGTTGACAGTAAGGTCAATATGATATTATGATTATTAGGATAGTTCCTCATGACCCAATGATGACATTTAAAGTACTAAATATGTAACTTTTGATGGTAATAAAAACATGAATAATTATATGGTTTGCAATTATTTATTTATTTTCCTCTCATATTTCAACATCTATAAAAGGATTTTCCAAAAATGCTATCCAATTATTGATGAGAATTAATAAGGTTAAGTATGCTAACATTATTATTAAGGTAACTATCAATATGAATATATTGATAAGAGTAAATTAACAATACTTGATGATATTAAGGCTCCCTCTACAATTAATACAAACATTTTATCAATTTTATTACTCACAAATAATATTAAACTTTACTCATCATAGAAATGTTAATGTGATAGTGATATCATGTTTACATATACCCTCATTTATACTATTACAAATACCATCCATTAATACCCATATCAATACTATAATAAACTTTATTAATAATATTAATAATATATATATATATATAGTTGCTTGCAAAACATTTATTACCATCTTAGCATCCCTAATAAGATTATCAATAAAATATTTTTCTTACTCGGGCCTTTATATTACCCTTAATAATAGTATCACTATTTGTTATTAATATATTTAATTTTAATTTTTTTTATCGAACTCTTATATATTTTTATAACATTTATTTAATTATTCATCTCTATTACAAAAATAATTATATGATTAAATATATTGCATACTTGTTATAAATATCTCACTAATCCAACCATACATTTTATATATGTTAAAAAATATATAATTTAAAAATTTATACACCTTCTAATTATGATAAAGACAAGAATCTTAATCTATAACATTATTTTGAGTTTGGTTTAATAGAAATTGAAAAAAATCATAATCATAAAAAAACAATGAATAAACAAAGGATCATTTTAACAATGGTGAATTAGTGCCTAAAGATTGGCCTAAAAAATTACAATATTCAACATTCTCATCAAAAATTATATATGAAAACTAAGGATCATTTGGTTATATATATTTTTATAGATTTAAAATTTGAATATTTATTACTATAACATGTTCATTACAATTAGATTTTTAAATAATATTGTAATAATTTATTATGTCTCTTAAATTTGTTTTGTGGATTTTAATATTGTTTTTTAAATTTAAGTTAGAGTGAGTAGAATCTAATGAGATACCTTAAAAAGATTCAAGTTTTATAATTTAAATCTCCCTCTTATATAAATATAGTTTTTTCTAGTCTTACAATTTCTTGTGTCATCTGTTCAATTATTTTAGCTTCGCAATCTTGTAGGAGGTATTAAGAAGAGTAATTAGTAACCACCCTTAGATAAAAAAAATATTTTTCCTTTAGGAATTAATATATCAACCCTTGATTAATAGAATTTAAATGATGGATCCCTTTGATAAAGCTACTTTTTATACCTCATATAGTCCTCCTCGATGAATGGACATATTTTTTTAAGGAATTGTGTAGCCAAACCATCTATTCCAAGAATTTTAGAGTATTAAAATCCTTCAAGGAAATATCAACCTCGTCAAGGGTGAATAAATTATCTAAATGTGCCTTTTTTTGAGACCAATTATTTTGGGTATGCAAGTGCCAATCAATTCCTCAACTATATCTTAAAGTGGATCTCCTTCAACTAGATCAATTTAAAATTATTTGTAATGTTGGAGGAAAATGAATTTAATATCATTACAGTTGTCATGGAACTACCTCTCTTGATCAACGATAGATATTATCCACTCTTGAGAATGTACATATGTTCAAGATAACTAAAAAATAGTTTGTATCCCTTATATCCTTTCATCCAATGTAGCCTATCTCTTAATTGATATCCTCTACCACAATTAAGTTCAAATATTCTAAGTTTTATTTCAATGGAAGCAACCACTAATTGTAGAAAAGCTATTAGTAAGTGCTGAAGCCAAAACAAGTTTATTTTTTTCTATTTGGATCCATATTGTTTTTCCATTCTAGATCTATTTCTAGCCATATTCTTATTGTAAGATCATAGTAAGGTAGTGTACAATAGATTTAATTGCATCATTCCACAATTGTATCCACTTACCATTTTGTTGAGGTCTAGGAACATCAACCAAAGGGATATTAGGGAAGCAAGGTGATCAATTTTATTGACGTGGGAAGTGTTGAGCTTGAAGGATAGATTATTAGGTATGAGGAATAAGAAGTTTGAAAAGTTTAAAGAATTGGGAGGTGATATGTGAGATAGGTTTACTATAATCTACTTAAATAAGGGTGTTTTGTGGAGAGGGGACAATGGAAAGAGAAATAACTAAGTCAAATCTATCAATACAACTAAGTTTCCCTTAGTTCACCATCTCTTTAGTTGGTCCAAGTGAACTAGTGATGAGTATAAGAATATTTTTTGTCTAAAATGGGATCTAAACCCCTCATGGTATTTCTAGTTAGGATGTAGGAATTCAATTAATTTTTAGAGAGTTTATGAGAACTAAACCATTTTCTATCTTGATTTTTTCCACCATATCATATTCACCTCCTTGTAGCCATTTAGTCATAGGGAGGGCATAAAAATCCTTTACCACAATTTAACTTGAGATGAGGAGTCATTAGGCATACAATAAAGAAAAAATGAATAAGTATTCCTTGGATTAGTAGTAAGCACTAAGCACAATTGTTGTTGGGATCCACTCCTCAATATATGATAAACTTAGCCAAGTGTTGGGAAAGGTGGGTCAACCTTGCATCTTAATATTTTGATTTATTATTTTGTCCTCATATTAGGAAATGAGGCATCTCACTTTGTGTTGGTAGTTATTTTTCATTTGTTGAATGCTTTGGGAGCTATTTAAGATGTTCTAAGAGAATATAATATCATTATAGCTTTATAAGATCAAACCCTCTTATGATATATTCTTATGACATTTAAGAGCATGAATATAGAATATTTACAATAAAATATTGACCAACATTATGAAAAATCATAAGAAATATTTTAATGGTTTGAATATATCAAAGTGGAATACAAAAATTGTTGTTGAATTATTTTCACTCATGGTTTCAATAAACCAATTTTAATGTATAGTTTCAAAACATCCCATTTATTAGTGCTTGAGTATATAATACCACATGACTCATATGATTGGCTTGTAGGTATTGTTAGTGCTTGAGTATATAATATCCTATTTATTAGTGTAGGAATATTTTTACACGACTACATTCTTTCATTTGGTATTAAGCCTTGGTCATCTTACATTCTAGGTGTTACGGGTATAGTTTTTTGTACTAATCTTGGAGTGAGTGGGACCTTGCATAAAAGAAAATCTTGTTGTAGGAAAAATAGCAACTGTGTCAAGGAAAAAGATGTGTACATTTACAAGAACTTTTTTTTTTAAGAAAAAGTGGGAGACCACTTATAATTTTATTTATATATAATATTTTACATATAGTTGGTTCAGGCGAACATACTGGCAGGGAAAACCAGCAAGAAAACCCCTAGTTGCAATCCAAGTAAAAAAATTTACAAAATATCAAAAAGACCAGTGAGGTCCCAGTACAAATGACCAATTGTCTAATTACAATGTTACATAAGAACATTGGTTGAATACATCAATACACATGCACATTCTCTTATGCACCCAAAATACCCAAAAGAAGACATCATTCTAGATATACCTGTGACCCGAATACATAACATTGGAGATTACAAAATATTACTAAACATAAGATTGATAAGCTGGGAAGCCACTTTCAAAAAGATGTAAATTTTCCACCAACATGCTGAAATCCATTAATCAAGCTTTCTTCTATTTCCACTCATTTACCTTTGTGTTGGCGATCATGCTCAAAAGAAGGTTTTGATTTGTTAATATCAGACACATAATAGTAACATAATTTCTTTTGGGATGAAGATGGAAGTTGCAAATCATGAATGCAAACATGAGTTCTCAAGAAAGAAATGGCATGATATTTTATTTTAAAATCATCAATCTCCTCCATGAAAATGGAAGATCTATATCTGTTTAGAACTTGGTAGAGATGTGAAGAAGTTTCATTCATTATGGATAATAACATGCCTTGGAATATGTCAAAATACCTCTTCTTATGAAACAAAACCTTCTTTCAATAATTAACATTATAAATTAATACTTGGCTTACATTGTATAATCACACTAGAAACCAACAATGGAAGATTGAGAGTCTCAACTAAGAATTCCACCTTATAGATAGAATTCATACTAGAAGCCAACAACTAAAGAACAAATTTCATAAATAAAGAACTTTCATGTGTTTTATATCATGCCTTTGAGGGGTCTGTTAGAACTATAAAATTTTGACTGTTTTACAAATTGTTTATACCCATGAGTTTTCAGATAAGTCTTGCCATAAGCACAAAATCCTCTTTTCATAACATTTTTCCCATACTTTTCCATGTGGTTCTAAAAAATCCATCTAGCCCTGAATATTTCATTGTATAATCCATATTGGTAAGAGAAGGTTAGGGTATCGCTAATCCATAATGCATTTTTGCTAATTATATCTATTGTAGTCTATCGGCAAGAAATTAGGAATATCATTCTGATCAAAATTCATTTGCAAGCACATATCAGCAGGACATAATTCATTTTCTCGGCGATGGAAAATATCATATCGGCAAGAAATTTATAATCACAATAAGTGATAACAAACTCACATATGTCTTACTGACCGACGCATAAAGAAACATATCGGCCAGAGTAAAAGTTATCAGAGCAAAGTCTTACTGAATGCATCAAGTCTTGCTAACAAAGTGTAAGAGGACTCTATGAATAGTTATCGAGATGAAGATATGTAGTCTTTTCGACTCATATGTCTCACCCAGTGTTGCTTTATTGGTGAGAAAGTACTTGTGTCTCAATGATCAGAAAGTATCAAGTGGTGTATTTCGATAAGACATAATATGATCTGCATAACATCTCCCTGACTTTAAAATGTCACAGTGATATACATAAGACCAAGAGAATAACTATTGGTGAGACCCCAAATATCGATGATACTATAGGACATTATAGCAATGTTCAATTTGTGAGTTGGTAAGACTTCAGGGTGTCAGGGAGACTATAGGATCTTATAACGAAAGGCTTAATGAACGTTACAAAAGGTTATCGCCCTAGATTTGAAAATGTCTCACCACCAATACATTTGATGTGATAGTATGAGTTTCAAATAAATACTTCACTTATGCTTCAACTGGCACATTAATGGCACGATGGAACGTAACAAGGAGAATTCAATCGGAGAAATTAATGTGGAATTGCTAGCGGAAGAATTAGAGAGGTGAACGATGAACCATGGCATTCTTTCTGAAGTCTTCAAGAAAATATAGTAAGTTCTTGCACCTCAGCTCCTCTGGTTTTGACTTATGTAATTTTGAGAAAAATGGAGTCCCCTAGCTTAGGAAAATCAAAATATAGAAAGCATGGTGAAAGCAGTCACCCAAAAGGAAAAGAGCAAAAAATTGAGATAGAACATGAGAGCACTAAGCGAAGACTAAATCAAGACCTCATAGAGCAGTTACCTGGCTCTGGACCTAAAGCCAGACGATCTACTCAACTTAGGGAAAAAATAGATAAACTAGATGATAAGTGTAAATTGATAGGAGATGTTTGGACTCTAATAAGGGGGTATGAATTATTTAATTTTCACTATCATAGGCAAAATCGTTTTGATCCAGTATGCAACCCGTGGAAGCTTAACTTAGGAAAGCTGGTATGCCCTAATGTATTTGTTAATGTTTAATTGGTGAAATTGTTGACTGTCCACTATAATTCAAAATTCAAAGCTATATGTGACCCATCCAGGAAGCCAAAAATACATTTATCAGAAGAGGAAATAGGGGAGGTTTTCAATTTGGAAGGGGTTTGCAATGAAAGAATAATATGTGACGATTTGGAATTGGAGGTCAAAAGAATGGACACAATCTATAAAGGTTGGAGGTTTCCAATTCACATGATTAAACAAGATGGAAAACCAGTTCCTCTACAGGATAGTGATGGAACTGCTTTTCATATTGACTTATTTGAACCTTATATAAAATACACTTATTTCTTAGTTGGCCAAGTATTGGGAATGGATGTCTCAGAATATATGTCAATTGTGCTTGTGCTAATCTCAGCAGATATGCAATACCACAACTCTAGGCCATTTGACTATGCCTCATACATTTCTAAGGGGCTTGATTATGGATTGATGGCAATGAAGAGTGGAGCTTCTATTTTTCACCTTAGGAATTATTCACTATTGATGCATATAGTGTTATATTTTGGACAAGAGTTGGGACTATGGCCAAGGAGATGAGAATTTCTCAAACTGATAAGGAAGGTGTAGCATTACCTATTTAATTATGGACTATTGTCTAGGACAATAGATTTTCCAACTCCAGTTTTGTTCATTTTGAAGAATAGTTTGTAAAGACATTGTACAAATTATACAATCATTCATATGATTATTCTTTATCTGAAGAGATAAAGAAATTTCTTCGGCCAAAGGATTTCAATGGGCTAATTGATCATCATTGGGGAGATTGGTATTACTTGGAGGGAGCTACTATGATTAGAGTTTATGGGTTTGAAGATTCCCCATTCACTCTACCAAATATGGTCCTCAACATAATTGCATATTTGGAAATTGTCAGACAGATGGATTACTCTAGTGTAATGAATTTCAACTCCTTTGGAAAGCAGGATTTTATTCCTAGTACATTATGTTTTAGTGATTTTACTGTGCTGGCTAAAGAAGGATACAATTTGATCCTTGAAAACCTATTGTAGTACAATATGAAGAGAGGACCACCCAGAAAATTTTTTGACCTGGAGGGGTACATTAATTCTGCTAGAATGAGGATAAATTTTGGAGGGTATCAACATGTGCCCTATCACTTTGATGATATGATTCAGAATCTAGAAGAAGAAATAGTAGAAATTGTGGTTGAAAGATATAACCAAGGGTTGCAAGATGCAGAGTAGTTGTCTTATGGGGAAGAGACACCTGAAGATAATGTGCCACAAAGCCTACCAAGTAAAATGACAAGATAAAGAACTCAACAGTATACCTACCCTATTAGAGAATTGAGTACTGAAGAAAATGTGGAGGCAAATGCAAGGAATATAGAATACAAATTATTTGTTTCAGATGATGAATTCATAAACTGTCCAAAATTTAAGGAATTCTTGCATAAACAAAAGTGAAAAGAGATAAGGGAAAAGGTTTGTAATATTACTGCAGGTAATGAAGAGCAATTACTGAATGATTTAAGGAGATGTGTGGATGAGGAGATGATGGGTATAACCCCTGAAAAGGGGAGGAAAATTTTGGAAAATTTTGGTGTCATGATCTTTCTTAGGATTGATCTCAATTTTGCACTAATCTTTGATGGTTTCCTAAAAGATAATAATGCTACACATAAGCTTAGCCAAGAAAAGGTAACAGAAGTGTATGCAAGATCTAAATACAATATAGATGAAGACTCATTAATGATTTGGGCCTTATATCCACCCCATAGGAAATCAGTAGTTATTGATACTGAAAAGGAATTCAAGCATGTCATGAACTTAAACGTTGGAGAGGCTAATATTGTGCCTACAACAAAATTTGGAATTAATATTGCTAAAATAAACAAGGCTCAAATTCAGATGTTGATTAAGGAGAGAGAGATGTATAAAACAAATAACGAAAGGATGCTGAGAGAAAATGATCACCTAAAAGATTGAGTAGGTATTGCAATGAAGTCAACCAAGATGCTTACTCAAGGTGAAAGCTCTCAGTCAAGAGACTATTGGGAAGGATCAAGCACTTACTCTGAAGGAAAATATGATGCAATTGTAGCAATAATCAAGAAAAGGACGACTAGTTTAACATCTTGGTTGAATAAAATCTGGGGAAAATATTCACATACCCTTGTTGCGTTAAAAGAACATAAAAGGATGGATGAACAAATTATGGAGAAGTTTAAAGAAACAAACTAGAGAGATGTTTCTAATAGTGCAGTAATTGAAGCTACAAATCATATTATGAATAAACATTGAGACTTCTATGAAGAATTGCAGAGGGATGAATAGGGATTGATAAATGCCGCCAAGAAAAAATTGATTACATTCTCTGATGATAGAGGGGAACTAAAAGAAAAGACCAAATGGAAAGGTGAGAGTGAATCAATACTACATGAAATCCCAAAGATAGCTACTGCAGAGGATACAACATTGGAGGAGGTGAGCAAGCAAAATGAGAAGATGATAAAGATGGAGATCACAATCCATAACACAATTGGAGATGCAGATACGTATGAACGTCAGATTATTTCGATCATCTTTCTAAAACTCATTTGTGGCTTAACAAAGCTTGATTATCTTCTAATATTTTGTTGTTTAAACATATGATTTTTCTGAAAGGATGTGTCCTTTCAAGTTTTGATGTATAAATATTTGTTTTGGTAATGAAATAGGATATACGTAGGATATCGAAGATAACATATAATAGAAAGAAGATATAGTAGAATATAATGTTTCATAGATATGAGACTCTGATGCATGTTTAAGATTATGGAGATATCAATGAAAATCTTTTAATGTGGTGGCGTATTTCTGGTGTCAATTGTCTATTGTGTTCATTGAAAGTATTACTAAAGTTGTCTCCAAGGTTGGTGCTTTCTGGTTATTTAAATTGATATAACAATTTTATATTCATTTTATCAGTGTACATTTTTTGTATCTATGTGGTTGATTAATTGGGTCTTTCAAGAAAAGATTAAATCCTTTTAATTGATCATAGTAATTAGGGAAATTCATTTGGATCATTAAGAAGAACTTGGTAGTTATAGTCTTGCATGTTTATACAAGTTATAAAATAAAATATATGCCAAACAATTTGAATGTTTTCTAGAAATAAGTTGCTCATTTAGATTTCATTTGACTTCGCATACCCAATAAGGCACTAGTCTCTGCAATTTCGCTATTTAGTTTTACTCATTATTTACACCTGTTAACTAAACATATTAGGTTTAAGTTTTAAATTTCTATACAATCAAGTTTTATTGTCCACTCCCATTTTCCATTGTCGGAAAAACTCTTTAAAAGAGATAAGCACAAGTTAATTCTGCCTCACTCATATAGGTAAACCCGCCTGGGTCTAGCAACACCTAAAGAGTAGAAGGTCTAAACCATTTGGCCTTGTTTGTTACCCTAAAATGTACCAAGAGATTGGAAACCTCTTCAGGTATTTTACCTACGTTTTTGAGAGCTAAAAAATTAGCGACTCTACTAGGGAACAATTCAAAATCAGGGCCTTAATCATAGAGTCAGAAACCTTGTACAGACTCCGCTGGGAAAAAGAAATAATAAATACTTTTCTCAATTTTAAGAAAGTGGGTGGCAACTCTGACAAAAATATTGCAACATGAATGGAAGAAGATCCCAATATAAAGGGGGTCCTAATGGAGGTCATGTTGGCAATAGTAAGTGGAGACACAAGGATGATAAGGTTGATAAGGGTAAAAGTATAAATGAGAACATGTGCATGACGAACAAAGACAAAGCAGCAAGATTACATTGTGAAACATATGATCGTTATGATACATGGAGAGATAATTAAATTGAAAAACCTTGTACCCCTGGGGAACAAAGGAATCCTTTTTATGATCCTCAGAAATAGGGTGAGTTTAATGCTAAACTTGAAGTTGAACGAATCAGATATCAACAAGAATATAATCTAAAAATGTAGGGTAACCAAAATGAGTTTATTGATCATGTAACTCCTCAAGAAAATTATGAATCTTTAACTCATGGAGAAGTAAAAGCATAGTTTGAGTTACAAAAAAAGGAGCTAGAAGAACTAAATGCTAAACAAGAGAAATCCCAAATGATACAAGCAATGAGAGATATCAAATTGTAGAAATCCCAAATCACTGCTCAGATAGCTAGTTTCCCAAAGTATGTACCACCTCATAAGCAGGGTAGTAATGGTGCAGGACCTTCTGATCCATCAAAGTTTCTTCACAATCAGATAGGGAATTAATACAAATAGCCAAACCATCCACCTCATATTCTCTCACAATATACATATACACAACCACCTCATGGTTAGCATTATGCGCCACATCATAATACATAATACAATAATCCAATGTACTAGTATCAATACCAACCTAACCCTCCCCCCCATCAATACACAACAATGATCAGACAATTTGACCTGGTAGGGTTTCAATTATACCCTTACCCAATGGATGGCAGTTGGAGAAGTCTTGTTCCAAAGTTTACAGGGAGTAGTGCAATTACTGCTGAAGATCATTTAAGAAGTTTCAATGCTTTCGTCCAAGACTTGGATGTGCCATATGAAGATTTACACATGAGGCTATTCATGATGTCACTTACTGAAGAAGCTAGGGATTGGTTCATCAACTTACCAACAACTTCTATCAATTTTGTCCAAGAATTTTAGGATCAATTCCTTGAACAATATGGGAATCTAAGTGCACTAGATGCTGCTCTTCATGAATTAATACTGATTTAGAAAAATCAGAATGACTCAATTTATGATTTTAACTAGAGATTCAACAAATTGAAAAATAAGATACCTCTTGGATCAAAGTTTCCAGATTCTATAGCATTAAGTCTTTATTTGAATGCGTTCAATCCTAAAATAGGTTATGAACTAAGAAATAGGTTCCCAAGAAACTTAGCTGAGGCCCAAAAGATTGCATTAACAATTGAAAACAATAGGAAGGCTATTGGGATAATCAATAAAAGAGATAGCCCTAGGGTTCCTCAAAAAACCAATAATTAAAAATACAAATAGGAGAAAACATAAAGAAATGAGAGGCCTAGGATACATGACATGCTCTATAATACAAAATGGAAGGATGGAAAACCTGTAACAGATAGGCCTAGAAACAAAGAAACTCCCGATCCATTGAGGAAGAAGGGAACATATATGGTTAACAACAATTATTTCTATGAAATTTGTGATAAGCCACATTCCCCAGATTATTGTGTTGTATCCCAAAGAATGCAAGAAGAAGGAATGCTAATGGGTAACAGTGGAGAAGATCACACAAAATATTTGACTTCAAACACTTTTCACTGTGTTGAGGATAAATACTCATCTTCAGAAGATGGGGGTTATGAGTACGTTGTTTCAAATAAGAGGTACAATGTCCATATGGTTGAACAATAAGTTCTTTCTGACTCTAAAGAAGATTATACAAAACCCCATTATATTGAGATGCCTACTCAGTACAGTATAAGGAAACTCACTAAAGAAGAGATAGAAAGGTTAACCATTGCTGCAGTTGAAGAAGCAAAGAGAAAGTATTGGTTAAGAAATAGGAATATGAATGAGAAAGAAGGTGTCCCTAGGGGAATATTCATAAAAGATCAGAAGGCGATACAAGGAATTGTGAAGAAAGAAGAAAATAAACAACATGATAAAAATGAACAGAAGCTTGTCCAAAAGGAGGAAATTAAAGAGTTACACAAAGAAATGAAAAAGATTGATCAATCAAAAAAAAGAGAAAAAGAAGAGAACAAAGGAGAAACATCAAACAAAAGAAAATGATCAAGGTGGAGGGTTCCTCTTTTGACTTCACTCAGGCTTTATCCTAGGTAAAAATGTTTGTTCCATTACTTGAGATGATGAAAATTAAGGAATATAGAGATAGTGTTATTCAATTGATAACAAATGGAAATGAAAAAAAAATAAAAATTGAAAATAAGATGGCTACTAAAACTATTAATAAGCAAGAGAAAGTGAACATCCCAGAAGTATGCCTCAATAATGCATTATTAAATCCCCCACAAGTTGATCCTTTTTTCACTACATTACTCATAAATAACAAATTATTGAGGAACTGCAGGATAGACTTTGGCGCTTCCATAAATATTATGCCAGTAGGAGTTATGAAACAACTTGGCATGTGGGTGGATACTAATGGAGGAAAGTGCTATGCAATGGATAACATACCTATTCCTGTAGTGGGTATTATGAAGGATGTTGAAGTCAAACTAGCTGCATATCCACAGGTCGCCTATAATATAGATATAACCATAATTGATACCCCTCCTCAGTTTGGGATGCTTCTATCAAGACAGTGGGCAAAAATAGTTGGGGGAAATGTCTAGTTTGATTTGTCTTATGCATCTGTTCTAGTGAATGGTCAGGAAGTTAAGTTGTATAGGGAGCCAAGGATGAACCAAGTTGTTGACTGTGTACCTCAAGATTAAATCAATTATTTATGTGATGTGGATCTTGGAAATTTCAAGATAGAACCAGCTTAGCCAGAGTTAGTCAATAATGATCCAATTGAAAAGCATGCCGCACAAAACTGCAGTGGTGTGTGGAAAATGTACTTTGATGGATCATGTAGCCAAGAAGGTAATGGAGTAGGAATAGTATTTGTTTCACCTGAGGGAATTACATTTAAGTATTCATTTTTGCTAGCATTTGAATGTACTAACAATGTGGTAGAGTATGAAGCCTTATTAATAGGTTTGAATATAGCTGTGAAACATAAAATCAAGTTATTGGCTATTCCAGGGGATTTTGAGTTAGTTTTTTCACAAGTTAAATCAAAGTATGCAGCAAAAAGGTTGAAGCAATATAGGAATGTTGTATGGGATACAATAGAGTTATTTGATGCATTTTCTATTGAATGGGTAGATTGGTCAAGGAACATAATGGAATTTTTTTTTCCAAATGTAGCTCTACAAAGGGATGACATAACACTGGCTGGAGTGTCACAGATTGAGTTCAAAAGGAGACATGTTGTGTCTAATAATATATATAGTTGGTAGGTTTTTAATGATGATACTGACCTCTTGAAATTTCTTCATTGTATAGACCAGTATGAAGCCCAAGAAATTGATTTCAATGCCTTTGTAGAAGAAGTGGATTGGAAGAAAATAGTATTTGGGAAGGAGGTCTTACAGCTTAAAACTAATAAGCTTCCCAAAGGACTAGTGGCATTGGAGAGAGTATATGATGGGAGTGATCGTTCCCTCATGAAGAAAACACCAGTGAAGAGGGAGGATATTGTGGAGATCAACTTGGGGAATGAGATGGCACCAAGAAAGGTCTACATAGGGAAGAGAATAAGCCCAACAATTCAGAGGATGTTGATAGCATTATTGAGAAAATACAAACATGTATTTGCATGGTTTTATGATGACCTTAAAGCATATAGGGAGGATTTGTTTCAACATGAAATTCCATTGAAGCTAGATGAAAATCCATTTAGACAGAAACAAAGACCCATTAATCCAACATTGGAACCAAAAATGCAAGAGGAATTAGCAAAGCTCAAAGATGGGGGGATCATTAAACCAATCAGGCACTCAACATGGGTATCAAATCTAGTTCTTGTAAGGAAGAAAAATGGAGACATCAAATTATGTGTGGATTTCAGAAATCTAAATATGGCATCCCTCAAGGATAATTATCCTCTACCCAATATGGAGGCTATATTACATAAGGTAACATGGTGCAAGCTGTTATCTATGATGGATGGGTTTTCAAGTTATAACTAGGTTAAGGTTAAAGAATCTGAATAATATAAGACAACTTTTATGACCCCATGGGGGACATATGTATACATAAGAATGTTGTTTGGCCTCATGAACGGGGAGAAACCTTCCAAAGAGCTATGGATGTAGCATTTGCAAACTTGATTAATTCTATAATGGTGGTTTATTAGGATGACCTTATAGCCTATTCAAAAAAGGTTGAAGATCATGTAGAACATCTAGAGACAATATTTATCAAAGCTTTAGAGCATGGTATTAGCCTGAATCCTAAAAAGTGCTATTTTGTAGTCACAGAAGGAAAATTTTTAGGACATATTGTATCAAAGGATGGAATTAGAATATATCCAAGAGGGTTGAAGCCATAGATAAAAATACTATCCCAAAAACTATCAAGGCCATCCAGTCATTTTTTGGGTAGATCAATTTTGTTAGGCGATTTGTTTCTAATTTTACTGAGATTGTTAAGCCCATATAAAAAATGTTAAGGTAAGGACAAAAAATAGACTGGACTGCAGAAGTAATAGATGCTTTTATATCAATCAAACAGGCCTTCAAGGAAGCCCCTGTCCTTAAGTCCCCAAATTTTTCAAAACCCTTTCAAATATTTTCATTTGCTTCATTGCATACCATAGTTGCTATCATGTTACAAAAAAATGAGGAAGGTCATGAACAACCTATGTCATTTTTTAGTAAGTCATTGCAGGGGTCAGAATTGAAGTATGACATAATGGAAAAACAATCTAAAGTAATAGGAAAAAGATGCAGATGGATTAATAAAATCCAAGAGTTTGATATGGAAATACAAATCACTAAATTAGTGAGTTCAGGGTTTGGCTAGGCTAATGGCAGAGGAAAATATCGAAGCAAATCAAATTTGTAATATAGAAGAAGAAGAGAATACAATTGCAAGTATTGAGCATACTCCTTGGTATGCAGACATCATGCACTACCTCAAATGTATGAAGTGTCCAGAAGGATTAAGTGACAGCTAGAAAATAACTTTAAAGCTACAAGCATCTAAGTATGTTTTCATGGAAGGTGATTTGTTTTGGAAGAATAGGGATGGGATATTGTTGTTACGTCTAAACAAGTCACAAGTAAAGCATGTCTTAAGAGAAATGCATGAAGGAGTTTGTGGAGGCCATTATTCTACAAAGAGAACTACACAAAATTCTCAGGGAAGGTTACTATTGGCCAAATTTTTTTAATGACTCTTTTTCATACATAAGAAAATGTGAAGCCTGTCAGAAATTCTCTGGGAAAATGAAGTATCAGGGAGCTTTACCACTTAGGCCTTAGCAAATTGAAGCTCCTTTTCATTAGTGGGGAATTGATTTCATTGGGAGATACAAGAGAAATTGAGTGGAGGACATAAGTGGATACTAGTGGCTACTGATTATTTTACCAAATGGGTAGAAGCAGTCCCAACCAAGCAAGCTACAAGTAAGGTTATGAAATTTTTTCTAATGGATAACATCATTACTAGATTTGGTACACCACTAAGACTAATTATAGATAACGGGATGTGTTTCAGATCTGATGAATTCAAAAAAATTGTAGCACATATGGCATTTCAATTTCTTATGCAACCCCCTACCATCCACAAGCTAACGGTCAAGTAGAGTCAAGCAATAAGAGTCTTGTTAAGATCATAAGGAGGATGCTAGGTCAGAATAAGAAAGCCTGGGATTCAAAACTAAAATTGGTTGTCTGGGCTAATAGGATTACTATAAAAAAGGCAATTGGAAAACCCCCATTTGAGTTAGTATATGGAACACAAGCTAGGATGCCTCTGCAAAACCTGTTACCTGTTTACAAGTTTATTCTTCAAGAAGATAATAGATATTCCAAAGCCTATGGAGGAGAGAATGGAGCATTTGGTTGAACTTGATGAAGTAAGGAGACTAGCTCAAAACCAAAACATGAAGTTACAGACATAGATGAAGTATCTATTTCATAAAAAAGTGAAAGATAGAAAATTTGAGGAAAATGATCAAGTACTGATGTGGAATGCAAGGTGTTAGGAGAAGGGAAAGCATGGGAAATTTGAAGCCTTGTGGCTAGGACCTTTTGTGGTTGTTGGTAAGAAAGGTGAAGATTCATATTATCTTCAGAACATGACTAGTGAAGATCAGGAGTTACCTGTGTATGGGAAATTTTTGAAGCATTTTTCTCCTGAGCAACACAGAGGATTAAGGGTTGCCAGTGGATGGAAAACTCTTGATAATACTCTCAAAATTTTCTCTTCCATGCATAGTAGTTTAGGAAATAAAAGGAATAGGAATTGCCAGTACATGGACAATCCTGATATTCCTCCTTTTAAAATAAGTATTTCCATGTATAGTATTATAGGATCATACTCATCACCATTCTTATTCACTCTATCTCACTAATCCATCACCTTAAGTTTGGTCTACTCACCCAGAGATCTAGATCCTTGCAATGATTTCACAACCATTCATCCCCAGATGGAGCCACTATTAAAACTATAAAATTTTTACTGTTTTACACATTGTTTATACCCATGAGTTTCTAGATAAGTCCTACCATAAGCACAAAATCCTCTTTTCATAAAATTTTTCCCATATTTTTCCATGTGGTTCCAAAAAATCCATCTAGCCCTGAATATTTCATTGTATAATCCATATCGGCAAGAGAAGGTCAGGGTTTCCCGATCCATAATGCATTTTTACTAATGTATATATGTTGTAGTCTATCGACAAGAAATCAGGAATATCACACTGATCAGAATTTGTTTGCAAGCACATATCGGCAAGACATAATTCATTGTCTCAGCAATGGAAAAAATCATATCAACAAGAAAGTTATAATCAAAATAATTCATAACGAACTCACATATGTCTTACCAACTGGTGCACAAAGAAACATATAGGCCAGAATAAAAGTTATCAGAGCGAAGTCTTACTGAATGCATCAAGTCTTGCCAACAAAGTGTAAGAGGACTCTATCAATAGCTATTGGGATGAAGATATGTAGTCTTGTCGACTCATATGTCTCACCGAGTGTTGTTTTATCAGTGAGAAAGTAGTTGCATCTCAGTGATCAAAAAGTATCAAGTGGTGTATTTCGGTAAGACATAATATGATCTGCATAACATCTCCTTGACTTTAAAATGTCATAGCAATATACATAAGACCAAGAGAATAGCTATCGGTGAGACCCCAAATATCGATGAGACTACAGGACATTATAGCAATGTTCAATTTGTGAGTCGATAAGACTTCAAGGTGTCGGGGAGACTACAAGATCTTATAACAAAAGGCTTGATGAACGTTACAAAAGGTTTGTTGGTGTTATTTTGAGCAAGGAAATTCATAGGAAAAGCTCAGGTGGAACATCCACATCATGTAGTGTTTTGAATGCAGAAAGCAAGGGCATAAGAAAGGAGAGAGGAAACAATTCTGGAAATCGTGGGAAGTCACGAGGAAAATCAAAGGACAAAAGGTCCCAATCTAGAGACAAGAGGGATTGATGGTACTGTGGTAAGCCAAGTCATTTAGAAAAAGATTGTTGGTCTCAGAAAAATAAAGATGGAGACAAAAAGGAAGGAAGTAAAGAGGAAAATGTGGTAAGTAACAAATCTGATGAGGATGCTTTGATTCTTTCCCTTGATAATGCTGATGATTCTTGGGTGTTAGATTCAGGGGCTTCATTTCATGCTACCCCCCCTAGAAGTTATTTTCTTGATTATGTCCAAGGGGATTTTGGGCTGGTTTATTTAGGAGGTAACGAACCCTATCAGATTGTTGGAAAGGGAAGAATCAAGATTAAGTTGTAGAATGGGAATCATTGGCTACTACATGAGGTAAGGCATGTTCCAAAGTTAAGCAGAAATATAATTTCAGCAGGGAAACTAGATGATGAAGGTTGTGTTGTTATATTTAGTGGTAAAAATTGGAAGGTCACAAAGGGTGCCTTAGTAGTAGCAAAAGGTGTGAAAGTAGGCACCTTATATCTTTGTATAGGACATACTGTTCCTTCTACTTTAATTGTTACAGAAAAGGGTCATTCTTCAGGAACAGATGTTGCAATTCAATAGGTAGAAGATCATATAGTTGCTATGGACTTTGAATCAGCATTATGGCATAATAGAATTGGGCATATGAGTGCAAAAGGTATGAAAGTACTTCATTCAAAATAATATTTTACTAGGTCTAAAATGTGTTAATATGGATTTCTGTGAAAGTTGTGTGTATGGAAAACAAAAGAGAGTTAGTTTTCTCAAGGATGGGAGGCAAAAGAAAGATGAGAAATTGGAGCTTGTGCATACAGATGTATGGGGACCAGCTTAGGTATCTTCTCTCGGTGGCTCTCTGTATTATGTTACATTCATTGATGATGCAACTAGGAAGGTATGGATTTATTTCCTTAAACAAAAAATCTGATGTATTTGAAACTTTTAAAAAATGGAGAAGCTTGGTTGAGAATGAGAAGGGTAAAAAGATAAAATTTCTTAGATCTGATAATGGTGGTGAGTATTGCAGTAAAGATTTTGAAGATTATTGTTCCTCTAATGGTATTCGTAGGCAAAAAATAGTTCCAAGGACTCCACAGGAAAATGGAGTGGCTGAGTGCATGAATAGAACAATAATGGAGCGTGCATTAACTATGAGATTGCATGCTAGGCTACCTTTAAAAATGTGGGTAGAGACTGTAAACACTATTGTTTATTTAATCAACATAGGTCCTAATCCTTTGGGTTGTGGTATTCCAGAGGAAGCATGGAAAGGTAAGAAGGTGAGTTATTCTTTTCTCACAACCTTCGGTTGTGAAGCATTTGCACATGTAGATTCTAAAAATAGAACCAAGCTTGATGCAAAATCAAAGAAATGTGTATTTGTTGGATATGGCATTGATGAATTTGGTTATAGGCTTTGGGATTTTGAAAATCAGAAAATTGTGAGAAGCAGGGATGTCATATTCAATGAGAAAGTATTGTAAAAAGATCTGTTGTTGCAGCATGAGAAGAAAGAAAATGATTATGTAGTGTTGGATGATATTCCCAACAATGATGTTTCAGTGGTTCCTCATGCTGGGCAACAACAACAGCAAAAAATACCACAAACTCCTATTAGATGATCTTCAAGGTTAAGTAGACATCTAGAAAGATTCTCTCCCTCTTTGTATACTATTTTGTTAACTGATGCTAGTGAACTAGAATGTTATGATGAAGCTATGCAGGTGGATACCAAGGTTCAGTGGGAGCATGGAATGGAAGAAGAAATAGACTCCTTGCTAGAAAATCAGACTTGGGATTTATGCAAGTTGCCTGCAGGTAAAAAGGCTTTACCAAACAAATGGATTTATAGGATGAAAGAGGAGGATGGAGGTAAGAAAAGATTTAAAGCCAAATTAGTTGTAAAGGGATTTGCACAGAAAAAGGGTATTGATTTTGATGATATTTTTTCTCCAGTTGTTAAAATGACTTCTATTCGTATTGTTTTAAGTATTGTGGCTGCTGAAGATTTGAATTTAGAATAGCTTGATGTTAAAACAACCTTTCACCATGGTGATTTGGAAGAGGAAATATATGTGGAATAGCCACAAGGATTCGAGGTCAAAGGTAAGGAGAAACTAGTGTGCAAATTGAAGAAAAGTTTATATGGCTTGAAGCAAGCACCTCAGCAATGGTATTTGATTTTAAGAGTTTGGATAATGATAGCTACATTATTTTATGTTTATATGTTGATGACATGCTTGTAGCTGGGTCTAACATGTATCACATAAGTGAGCTAAAACAACAGTTAGCAAAATATTTTGCTATGAAGGATTTGGGGGAAGAAAAACAAATCCTTGGTATGAAAATTTTGAGAGATAGGGAAAATAGAAAATTGTTTTTATCTCAGGCTAATTATGTTGAAAAGGTGTTGCAGAGATTTCATATGGAGAATTGAAAAGCTGTCAGCACACCTTTGCCTAGTCATGTTAAATTGACTAAGGATATGTGTCTGAAGACACAAGAGGAGGAAGAAAAAATGTCCAAGGTACCATATGCTTCAGCTATAGGCAGTTTAATGTATGCCATGGTATGCACGAGACCAGATATTGCACATGTCGTAGGAGTTGTTAGTAGGTATTTGAGTCATCCTGGAGTTGAGCATTGGAATGCGGTAAAATAGATTCTCAGGTATTTGAGAGGTACATCCAACAAGTGTTTATGTTTTGGGGGCTCTAATTCTGATTTAAAAGGCTATGTTGACTCATATTTGGCAAGGGATATAGATAGCAGGCGGAGTACCATAGGTTATGTTTTTACAGTTGGTGGGACAACAGTAAGTTGGATTTCTCGATTACAGAAGGTGGTTGCTTTATCCACCACAGAGGTAGAGTATGTTGCTGCAATACAGGTGGCAAAGGAGATGATATGGCTACAATTTTTCATGGATGAGTTGGGAAAACAACAGGCTGGAAATTACTTGCTTATAGATAGCCAGAGTGCTATACATCTTTCAAAGAATTCTACCTTGCATTCTAAAAAAAAACACATATAGTTGAGATATCATTTCATTCGGTCGGTGTTGGAGGATGGACAGGTCAAGCTGGACAAAATAAATATAGATGTCAATCCAGCAGATATGTTTACGAAGGCAGTGACAAGGGAGAAGCCGAGTTCCTCTTCAACTTCAGTTGGCCTTCAAGGTTGAGTTCAAGAATAACAGAGCAGCAGGGTCCAAGGTACTTATTTCCAGTGGGAGTTGTAATTATAGCAGTGTCCTGCAAGATCAATCTCCAAGTGGGAGATTGTGATGGTGTGGAGCCTAATTAGTCTCCAGGTATGCTGAAAAACATGATTATTCTCAAGATTGTAATAGGGTTTTTCACTGGATAATAAAAGTATTGGATGGCTATGATTTGGTGGATGTAGCCCAGATTGGGTGAACCACGTTAAATTCTTTGTGTTATGATTTATTATGTGTATGTTTTAGTTTCTCTTTTTTATTAATTAAATCTGCATTTAATTGTTAGATATCTGCTATCTCTAACCCTAACAAGGTTATCGCCCCAGATTTGAAAATGTCTCACCACCAATACATTTGATGTGACAGTATGAGTTTTGAATAAATACTTCACTCATACTTTAGCTGGCACATTAATGGTGCGATGGAATGTAACAACAAGAATTCAATTAGAGACATTGTGGAATTGCTAGCGGAAGAATTAGAGAGGTGAATGACCAACTAGGGCATTCTTTCCAAATTCTTCAAGAAAATATAGTAAGTTCTTGCGCCTCAACTTCTCTGGTTTTGACTTCTGTAATTTTGAGAAAAATGAAGTCCCCTATCTTAGGAAAATCAAAAGATAGAAAGCATGGTGAAACTAGTCAACCAAAAGGACAAAAGAAAAAAACTGAAATAGAACATGAGGGCACTGAGTGAAGACTCAATCAAGACCTCATAGACTAGTTACCTAGCTCTAGACCTAAAACCAGATGATCTACTCAGCTTAGGGAAGAAATGGATAAACTAGATGATAAGTGTAAATTGATAGGAGATGTTTGGACTCCAATAAGGGGATATGAATTATTTAATTTTCACTATCATAGGCGAAATCGTTTTGAGCCAGTATGCAACCCGTGGAAGCTTAACTTAGGAAATTTGGTATTCCCTAATGTATTTGTTAATGTTGAATTGGTGAAATTGTTGGTTGTCCACTATAATTCAAAATTCAAAGCTATATGTGACCCATCCAGGAAGCCACAAATACATTTATCAAAAGAGGAAATAGGAGAGGTTTTCAATTTGGAAGGGGTTTGCAATGAAAGAATAATATGTGAGGATTTGAAATTGGAGTTCAGAAGAATGGACATAATCTATAAAGGTTGAAGGTTGCCAATTCATAGGATTAAGTGAGATGGAAAACCAGTTCCTCTACAGGATATTGATGGACCTCCGTTTCATATTGACTTATTTGAACCTTATATAAAATACACTTATTTCTCAGTTGGCTAGGTATTGGGAATGGATGTCCCAGAATATATGTCAATTGTGCCTATGCTAATCTCAACAGATATCCAATAACAAAACTCTAGGCCATTTGACTATGCCTCATACATTTCTAAGGGGATTGATTCTGGATTGATGGCAATCAAGGGTGGAGCTTCTATTTTTCACCTTAGGAATTATTCACTATTGATGGATATAGTGTTATATTTTGGACAAGAGTTGGGACTATGGCCCAAGGAGATGAGAATTTCTCAAACTAATAAGGAAGGTGCAACATTACCTGTTCAATTATGGATTGTTATCTAGGATAGTAGATTTTCCAACTCTAGTTTTTTTCATTTTGAAGAATACTTTGTAAAGACATTGTACAAATTGTACAATCATTCATATGATTATTCTTTATCTAAAGAGATAAAGAGATTTCTTCAGCCAAAGGATTTCAATGGGCCAATTGATCATAATTGCGGAGATTGGTATTGCTTGGAGGGAGCTACTATGATTAGAGTTTATGGGTTTGAAGATGCCCCATTCATTCTGCCAAAGACGGTCCCAAACAAAATTGCATATTTGGAAATTATTAGACAGATGGATTACTCTAGTGTAATGAATTTCAGCTCCTTTGGAAAGTAGGCTTTTATGCCTAGTACATTATGTTTTGGTGATTTTACTGTGCTGGCTAAAGAAGGATACAATTTGATCCTTGACAAAGTACTATAGTACAATATGAAGAGAGGACCACCCAGAAATTTTTTTGACCTAGAGGGGTACATTAATTATGCTAGAATAAGGACAAAATTTGGAGGGTATCAACATGTGCGCTATCAATTTGATGATATGATTCCGAATTTGGAAGAAGAAGAAGTAGAAATTGTGGTTGAATGATATAATCAATGGTTGCAAGATGCAAAGTAGTTGTCTTCTTGGGAAGAGACACCTGAAGATAATGTACCACAAAGCCAACCAGGTAAAATGAATAGATTAAGAACTCAAAAGTATACCTGCCCTATCAGACAATTGAGTACTAAAGAAAATTTGGAGGTAGATGCAAGGAATATATAATACAAATCATTTGTTTCAAATGATGAATTCATAAACTCTCTAGAATTTAAGGCATTCTTTTATAAACAAAAGGATAAAGAGATAAGGGAAAAGGTTGGTAATATTACTGCAAGTAATGAAGAACAATTACTGAATGATTTAAGGAGATGCATGGATGAGGAGATGATGGGTATAACCCTTGAAAAGGGGAGGAAAATGTTGGAAAATTTTGGTGTCATGATCTCAATTCTGCACTAATCTTTGATAGTTTTGTAAAAAACAGTAATGCTACACATAAGCTTATCCAAGAAAAGGTAACAAAAGTGTATGTAGGATCTAAATACAATACAGATGAAGATTCATTAATGATTTGGGCCTTATATCCACCCCATAGGAAATTAGTAGTTATTGATACTAAAAAGACATTCAGGCATGTCATGAACTTAAAGGTTGGAGAGGCTGATCCTGTGGCTACAAAATAAATTAGAATTAATATTGCTAAACTAAACAAGGGTCAAATTTAGATGTTGATTAAGGAGAGAGAGATGTATAAAACAAATAACAAAAGGATGCTGAGAGAAAATGATCGCCTAAAATATTTAGTAGGTATTGCAATGAAGTCAACCAAGATGCTTACTCAAGGTGAAAGCTCTCAGTCAAGAGACTATTGGGAAGGATCAAGCACTTACTCCCAAGGAAAATATGATGCAATTGTAGCAATAATCAAGAAAAGGTAGGCCATTTTAACATCTTGGTTGAATAAACTCTAGGGAAAATATTCACATACCCTTGCTACGTTAAAAGAACATAAAAGGATGGATGAACGTATTATGGAGAAGTTTCAAGAAACAAACTAGAGAGATGTTTCTAATAGTGTAGTTATTGAAGCTGCAAATCATATTATGAATAAACATTGAAACTTCTATGAAGAATTGCAAGGGGATGAACAAGGATTGATAAATTCCACCAAGAAAACATTGATTACATTCTCTAATGATAGAGGAGAACTAAAAGAAATGACCAGATGGAAAGGTGAGAGTGAATCAATACTACATGAAATCCTGAAGATAGCTACTACTGAGGATACAATATTGGAGGAGGTGAGTGAGAAAAATGAGAAGATAAAAATGGAGATCACAATCCAGAACATAGTTGGAGATACAAATACGTACGAACGCTGGGATTATTTGGATCATCTTTCTAAAACTCATTTGTGGCTTAACAGAGCTTGATTATCTTCTAATCTTTTGTTGTTTAAACATATAATATTTCTGAAAGGATGTGTTCTTTCAAGTTTTGATGTATAAATATCTTTTTCGGTAACAAAATAGGATATACATAGGAAACTGAAGATAAGATAGAATAGAAAGAGGATACATTAGAATATAATGTTTCACAAATATGAGACTCTGATGCATGTTTAATATTATGGAGATATAATTGAAAATATTTTAATGTGGTGGCATATTTCTGGTGTCAATTGTCTGTTGTGTTCATTGAAAGTATTACTAAAGTTGTCTCCAAGGTTGGTGCTTTCTAGTTATTTAAATTGATATAACAAGTTTATATTTAGTTTATCAGTGCACATTTGTTGTATCTATGTGGTTGATTAATTGGTTCTTTCAAGAAAATATTAAATCCTTTTAATTGATCATAGTAATCAGGGAAATTCGTTTGGATCATTAAGAACTTGGTAGTCATAGTCTTGCATGTTTAAACAAGTTATAAAATAAAATATATGCCAAACAATTTGAATGTTTTCTAGAAAGAAGTTGCTCATTTATATTTCATTTGAGTCCACATATCCAATAAGGCACTAGTTTCTGCAATTTCGTCATTTAGCTTTACTCATTATTTACACCTGCTAACTCAACATATTAGGTTTTAGTTTTAAATTGCTATACAATCAAGTTTTATTGTCCACTCCCATATTCTATTGTGCGAAAAAAACTTTAAAAGAGATAAGCACAAGTTAAGTCTGCCCTACTCATATAGGTACACCTGCATGGGTCTAGTAGCACATAAAGAGTAGATGGTCTAAACCATTCGGCCTTGTCTATTACCCTAAAACATACCAAGAGATTGGCAACCTCTTGTGGTATTTTACCTACAATTTTGAGAGCTATCACGATCCACAAGTACCATGAGCCTTTTTGAAATCCTTCACCATCTAAATGCATCCATTCCAAGACCATTGGGAGGTGGGTATATAATATGAGCCAAGTATTAACCTCTAATGTTAATTATTGAAAGAAGGTATATAAATTATTTGAGCATCTTAATTCTCATACAAAGTTACATCTTAGTCAATTTCTCAATGTATGAGTTCCATATATTTGTAAATTTTTCTTAATATAAAAACATATTTTATTTCATTAATTAACCTATCTATTCCATGTTACAAAGGATGCTCTTATTTTAAATTATAAGTATACAATTCAAAATTAATTAGTAATTTTAAAGATAGAGTACACACAATTTCTTTAGTTAAAATAAAATAATATTCTTATTTCCATGTGAGAGTTATGTACAATGGTAGCTTGATGTCTCAAAAATATTTCTTTCATGTACAAACTAAATTTTTGTCATTACATTAAATGAGTGAATCATCTCAATTATATAGCCAAGAACATCAAAAATTAATAGATTGGAAAGAAAAACAATCACACATTTATCATATTTTTATATGTATAAAGTTTATACTATCACACTATTTATACTTATAGATTAAATTATTTTTGAATTTGGTTATTTGGGTTCAGCATGTCATGCTATAGGATTTTCTTGTGTTTTCACCATATTGTCATGTGTAGATAGCTATGTATTTTATAGGTTTAGGAATTTTAGAGGAATGCAAGGTTGAACAAAATGCATAAGGATGAGATGGAGCCTTGTTTACCTTAGGATTTCGTTGAGGCTCCCTTTGAGCATAATCGAGGGGTGGTTGGTCCTCTTGTAGACATGACTAATTTAGAAGGTATTGTCAAGAGAAATTTAGAGGAGATTGGTAGAGACAAGAATCATGTTACATATGGATTAGTTGGAGTTCATTGCCTCTACCATTCTCTTGAATTGCAGCATTCACCTGTTGGTATTTCTTCTAATAATTTAAAAATATGAAGGTTCAAGTTTAGAAGATTATAGGAACCCTTTATTCCCTTTGTTCTCATGTTTGGAAACTAAAGATGGAAACTCCATTACAAACCTCAACTAGGTTCATTCATGGAAAAAGGATAAGGTTGACAATAAGATATAGTTCCTTGAAGGATTTTGGATTCAAGTTGTGAAATGATAGATCTACTAATGTTTTTGGAAAAATGACCCTCTTTATTAGATACATTGCCACTATTGGTGAAGTATTTCTAATTGGATGTTATTTTTCTAACTTACAACTATATTTTTCTTGTTGTTGTTCCATGCCAATATGATTGATCATTTTTTGTTTCTTTATTGGTCTTTGTAAAAGGGTGGGGCCCTTTCAAAATTTCTATTTCTAATTCATAAATTCAACAAAAAGTATTTACCCTAAAATTAAAATATAAATTTAAACTTTAAAATAGCATTTACTCCAAGTAATGGTATTGTCATTTTTTCCAAAATTGACAATTTTTAATGTTTAAGAACATTACTATTTGGTTCTCCAAGGTCATGCCCTAAAACCAACAATAAAAGAAATATTTATTAGCGCTTTCTCTTAATGTGAATGGTTTTGTTTGTTATACATTGGGCATTGTATATTGGATAATAACACTTTCAACACTTATATTTCTAATATATAACAACATTATTATCATTCCATAACATTAATGATAAATACTATTCTTGCAATATTAAAATTTACTCTAAATAATAATATTACTATTTATAATACATACTAAAATTTCCCTTGCATATTCATATGAAATAAGTTTCAATTTATTATGTTTTATTATAATTATTATCCATAATATAATATTTTCATCAATGTTAATATTTGTATTTATGATACATAATGTGATTATAACCCAATTATTAGTGTTAAGTATGTTATTGGAGATGACATTCCTTAATATAAATATTACCTATTAGTATTATTTTCTTTTATCTTGTAACCACAATAATTTTTCATTTACAACCTTACTATTAAATATTAATAGAGTTTATTCATCTACTCAAAGGAATAAGTTTTACCTGATTTATATTAAAAAAAAATCCTAATATGTGGGCGTGTGCAGGATCATCATGGAAAAAAAAAGGCCCTTAAGTGGCAAAAAAATTAGAAAAATCAGAGTTAGGAAACTTGATGTAAAAATTTAAAACTTTGTAAGAATATAATATATAGCAAATTCAATGTAGTTTCTAAACTACTAGGTTTTTTTTTTTTTTTTAAAGAAAATTTATTTGGTGAAAATTTAAAATTTTAATACAGTAGTACTTAAATTTCAGGGAAAACATAAGTGGGTGTATGTCTAACCACCCTAACGACAATAACATGATAATATTTTTTTATAAGATTTTAGATATAGTTAGAGGACTCATGTCCTGGTGCCAGGGTGATCCCATAATAGTGGTTTACAATTTTTGGCCAAACTGGACACTGAAATTATTATTTTTTAACTAAATCTTCACACTCGGGCACCTATAGCGGCTAAACTGTGAGAAATTTGAAGATGGTGCAAACTAGAGTCTCATCAAATTTTGTCTATAGATTCTAAAAATTCTTTTTTCAAAATTTTTGGAATCAAATTGCACTTCTTTTTCCATCTCCCCAAAAATAGATTTTTTCAAAAACAACATTTTAAAAGTGACACACACCATATAATGCATAAATTTTTTTCCATGAAGGATAAAATTCTAATTCTTTCAAATTTAGATTTTAACTCTGATATCTACTGCTTCCACTTGGTTAGATAGTTTTTTATTGAATATTTTTTCCTTAATCAAGTTTCAAAGTCAAATGAATTACAATTCAGACACAACGCGACTGTATAACGCGCAACTTTTTTTGTATATGTCAAAATTTAATTTAATTTTTTTTGTTGGATCAAGGACTTCAATATTTGGTGCACTCATATTTTTCAATTTATTTTTTTGATAATCTTCAATTTTTCCACAAGTGAAGAACAAAGAAATTCATTTTCGATGAAAAACCTATGTTTAATAAAACTTAAAAACAAATACATAACAAAACCAAAACATATTAAAATTATATTCATTAGATAGCTTGTTAGGAATACCATAATCATTTGAAATAAATTTTAAATGAATTCATTTGATCCCCCAAAATCTAAATCAAAAGTGATTTTTTATCAACATTTTGATAGGTGTAAAAGAGACACATTTATAGGTATGGTTTAAAAATAGGTTCTATCCAAGGGGGTTTGATCTAAGGCGATCTGATCAAACCCTCTTCAATTGGAATCCTTAAAATGGAACTTTTTAAGGCTTAAATCATTATATTTTCTAAAAATATGTGATTTCAGCTAAAATTCACTCCTCTCAGGAATTGTAAACCACTATTATGACAGCACCTCCCAATGTGATGCCTATTGTTTGTAATTTTTTTCAAAGTAAATAATTAATTATGACTTTTTTATTACAACTTAAAATATATATAAAAACTCGTATGTCTGACCACCTTAACTTGGTCAAAACTTCATGAAATTAAATTTTTCTTTTTTTAATCTTATAGTATACAAAGCATAGAATGTGACACATGTTTTGGATTCAAAAAATATGATACCGTTTGAAAGTTATAGATGTTTTTCAATCAACCAATCAATCAGGATTTTAGTTGTAATTCAAATAGAAAATAAATAATAATTACTTATTAAATTCAAAATAAAGCATAGCTTATATTGGTGGAAAGCTAAGAATATCCTTTAAAAACCCTTTTCGTTTCATCAATTTTGGGTAAAAAAATAGTCGTCAGCCACATACCCTATATATACCCATCATATTGCCACTTTTTGGCCCATCATGATCCTGCACATACCCATGTAGTTCATCCTCTAATATTCAATGCTGATTTGAAAGTGTATATATATATATATATATATATATATATATCCTATTATTCTTTATGTTTAATTTCAAAATTTTAATGCTCTCAAGTATAGGTTACAAGTGCATTCTTTACATTTTTTCTCTTTCTTTTGTACTAGTTTGTATGGGTGTCTTATATGCATTGCCTCCAACATATAATTTTAATTTCAATTTAGCTTTCAAATGCAAGATTTAAACTTAAGCTTGTACTTAAATAATATCATGTTATCCTTGTAAATGGGTTTGTTGAAAAGACTTTAGAAAACTTCAAGCAAATGCAATTGACAGCTATAAAGCCAAATTCCACAACCTTCCCCCTACTTGTGCCAAAATGGGAGCTTTGGATAGGGTATGGACATCAATCAAATCATCAAGGGGGAATTTTACGAGATGTTGTAGTTGCAATTGCAAGTGCCTTGGTAGACATGTATGAAAAATGTGGAAGGCACATGAACTATTTGATATAATGCCTCAAAAAAATCCGTTAACAAAGTAAGGCTTTAGAAACATTCAAGCAAATGAAATTGGAAGTGCCTTGGTAGAAATGTATGCAAAATGTGGAAGAATAGACAAGACATGTTAATTGTTTGAATTTTTTTTAAAATGGGTATGCAAAATATTTCAAAAAAATGGATTGCAAAGTCAAATTTGACACTCCCTTCCCATGCCAAAATTGGAGCTTTAAAATACCCTGGTAGACATGTATGCAAAATGTGGAAGGAACATGAACTATTTGATATAATGCCTCAAAAAAATATGTTAACAAAGTAAGGCTTTAGAAACATTCAAGCAAATGCAATTGGTAGGGCCTTGGTAGAAATGTATGCAAAATGTGGAAGAATAGACAAGACATGTTAATTGTTTGAATTTTTTTTAAAATGGGTATGCAAAATATTTCAAACAAATGGACTGCAAAGTCAAATTTGACACTCCCTGCCCATGCCAAAATTAGAGCTTTAAAACATGGTATGAACATTCATCAAAGCATAATATAAATTAATTTTGTTGTTATTGAAAGGCTTTAAAAACTTTCAAGAAAATGCAATTTCAATTTCAACAAACTTAATTTCAAATCTAATGTAAATTTTAACCATTTCATTCCACTTAGGGTTTAAATTTTTTTCAAAATAAATTCAATTTGAAATGTAATTTCAATCACCAATCTCCTGCTCACTATGGCTCATTCAAGAGGTTGATGAACTTAGAAATGTGGTGTACATTTTTCCCCTGGGTTCGCCACCTTAGCTATTCATGTTCATTGTCCTCCTCTATTCATGTTTTCCTCTTTACAAACAGTCATGTGAAGTGCATGCGATAGTGAACTTTTTTTTTATATGCCCTAATTTAGGGGGTTCAGTCGAACCCAGGCTCGACAGAACCATATAAAATATGTTTATTTTATTGGGCCATTGAGTGGTTCGTTTGAACAATGGGTTCGACTGAACTTATAGGTTCAGTCGAACATATAATAGTGTTTGATCGAACCTATAAGTTTGGTTGAACCCCTTGATATGGAGAAAACAAAAATAAATGAGAATTCCTTCCTCAAAATAATTGTAAACCACTATTATGCTTTAACCCTAAAGTTATAAGAAACAAAGCAAGACTTGTATGCAAGGGATACTCACAAGTTGAAGGCATAGACTTTGAAGAGACATTTTCCCCTGTGGCAAGAATGGAAGCTATTAGGATGTTTTTGGCATTTTTTTCCCACAAGGATTTCAAAGTATATCAAATGATGTCAAGTCTGCATTCTTGAATGGAGAACTAGAAGAAGAATTCTACATCTAACAACTTGAAGGATTTCAGTTATCAGACAAATTAGATATGGTTTCTAAGTTTAAAAAGTCATTACATGGATTGAAACAAGCTCCTAGAGCATGGTACACAAGATTGGATAGATACCTGACATGAAAAGGATTTAGCAAAGGCTCTGCTAACAACAATCTTTACTTCAAAGTGAAAGGTAACAAAATGTTGTTGATATCATCTTTGGAGGAAATGAAGGTATGTGTAAGATATTTTCAAAGGAAATGAAAAAAGAATTTGAAATGTCCATGATTGGTGAGTTGAATTTCTTTCTTCATCTTCAACTAAATCAAACCGATAAGGGGATATTCATTTCACAATCAAAATATGTGAAAGAGTTGTTAAAGAAGTTTGGAATGGATGACTCCAAATCGGTTAGTACTCCTATGGTGACTAGATGTAAGATGAGTAAAGATGATGAATCTGCTAAAGTTGATCAGAGAAAATATAGATCTATGATTGGTGGACTATTGTATCTTACTATTACCAGACTAGATATCATGCATGTAGTATGTTTAGTTGCCATATTTCAAGTAGAACCTAAAGAAGAACATTTTATAGTTGTAAAGAAGATATTTAGATATCTCAAAGGTACACCAGATTATGGCTTGTGGTATCCTAAGGATACTAATTTCATGTTAAGTGCTTATACCAATGCTGATTGGGCTGGTTGTGTGGATGACTGGAAGAGTACCAGCGGTGGTGATTTCTCTATTGGTGGAAGATTGGTTTCATGGTTAAGTAAGAAACAAGACTTTATTTCTTTATCCACTATAGAAGTAGAGTATATTGTTGCAGCATCTTACTGCACACAAGTTTTATGGATGAAGCAAACATCAAAAGACATAGTAGTGATATGTGATGAGCATATTTCTATATTCCATGACAATACAAGTGCTATAAAAATTTCAAAGGATCCGATAATGCATTCAAGAACGAAACATATATCTATCAAATATCATTTCCTAAGAGAGAAGGTATTAAAGAATAAAGTCAGGCTAAAGTATGTGTTTACAAAGGAACAAATTGCAGATATATTTACTAAGGATCTTTCAAAGGATAATTTTTAGTATCTCAAGGAGAAGTTGGGGGTCATTGGCCCTCTAAACTAGGTGCACATGGAGGTGGATTAGTCCAGTGGATCAAAAAATTATTCATTTATCTAGACTAATGAATGGATCTACTCCGTAGGGGGAGTAGAAATTTTTCATTGTGGTAGTATGATTTGCTTGGTTGCATTCCTAAGGGGGAGTGATAAAACATTTGGATCTTTTCCATTGATTTCAAAGGGGAGAGAGAGTCATGTGAAAAATAGTAGATGAGGAAGAGAAGTTCTTTGCCTAGAATATTGAGAATGCAGGAATGTTGTGTAGGTTGTCTAATCTGAAAATAAAGGAGAGTGTTGTCTTTGATGGTTTTTCACATAATGTGTTGCTATTAATGACAAAGGGAGAGATTGCTGCAAGTATGAGAAATCTTGGTGGTGTTGTCATTGATGTCAACATAGTTCAAAATGTTACAGAATGCACATGTATAGTTGAGATGTTGTTGAGATAGTTGAGATGTTGTGAGTACATGGAGCTATCCTTATGATGTTGCAAATGTGTTGAAATGATGAGTTAACAAGTGCTTTTGAGAAAATTAATACAGAGTGAAGTCAGAGTTATGTATGTTTCTAGAACGTGCTCCGGTATGTGCTCCATGTTCCTTCTATGTTGATTCTATGCTTGTGCATATCCAAAGGGCTGTTTTTGGGGATCTGTTGGTGACATATCTTGATTTGTAGCTTCTAGCTTGATGGAGTGTCAAAGTTGTGTTCACCAGTGTGTGAACTAGTTTGGCAGAGTTACTTGTCTGTGGACTAGGAGAAATGTTTTTTCTCCTTATTCCTTTGCTAATTTTTTTCAGGTCTTGCGGATCTAGAATATATCATGTAATGGTGTTCTCTAGGTTTTGGTAGAGATGTTCATTGTCTAGTGCTCTGAAAGTTGAGTTTCAGAGTTGTGTGTGTTTGCATAGTTTGAATGGACTATTTGAAGGTGTTTTGTGTTTGAAGGTTGTTGCACTTGCTACGGATGTATCTAAAGGTATCTGAGATGTGTTCTCATACATGATAAAGTGTGTTACGTCATTCATGTGTTATATTCTTGTTGGGGAGTGTGTACTTCAATATTCATTTGTGTTTTCATTAGGTTTGGCTGAACTAGTGTTTACACTTCATGTGAAGAATTAAGAATTATTTGAGAAAGCATGTGATTGTTCCAAGACATTGATTTTGGTCTTGGTTAAATGTTTAGTTGGTCCACTCCCATTCCTTTCCACTATGGGAATGTTGAGTTTCTGACCTAATTTTAATATGAAATGAATCGTATGTAGCTAGCCTTGGAGAAAGTTTCTATGGTTGAAGATGGTATAAATGCAAGTCAAGATGTGAAGGATTAAAATATATAAATTAATGAAGTAAGCCACAAGTGAAGAGCAGAGTTGTGTGAAAGTGAGTTGAGGCAGCAGTACTTTATTATGTTAGATTCTTGAAAGTAGTGAGCTAAAGGTTTCTACAATCTTCTAATCAAGGCTGTGAATATCTGTAAATTGTTGTGGTGGATCTATTTTCTATCTTTTGTATCTGTAGGTAGTAAGCCTCCCTTTTGGACAGTGAGTCCTATTTGTAGGTAGTGAGCCTTTCTATTCGAGAAGTGATCCTTTTGTATTTAGTTTTGCTATTACTTTATATTGTGAGTTAATCCTCACCGTGGTTTTTCCCTTATGGGTTTTCCATGCAAAATCTAGTGTTCATTTTGTTGCTTTTCCTTTCTGTTATTTTCATTTCATGTTCATACTTAATAACAGAACAATGTAGTTGTGAAATTGATAAGTGTGTGAATTTTTGTATTTGAATTTGGTAACAACTAACTCACCCCCCCTCTCAGTTGTCATGTTCCTTTTAACAAATACAACTCAAAGTATATAAAATCATATTTAAATCCCCTCATATAATGAATGATATCATGCCAATTCAATCACTTACAAGATAATGCAATGAGAAATACATAAGAACAATCTTAGTACATAACAAAGTAGATCCAAGGAAAAGATTGGATATTAATTTGCTTCTTTTATTGATTGAAATATGATTTACACCTCAAGAAAAAAGTTTTAAAATTATTTTCAATTAGGTAGCACTTTGCTTCATAAGCTAAAAGGTATATTTTACAAAAGAGCTCCCTCATATATATAGAGGAGAGCCAAGAGCTAAAATAGGAAAGCTAAACCTAACTTGAATTATTCAACAACAAAGTCTGATTTGATTTAGGCCTATGTTGGTTTTACATGTAATTGCATATTTATAAAGGACATGCAATATGTCAACTACAATTTAAAAATTATATAAAGGGAAAAATCTTGAAATAAACTAAGCATGGACTAGGCACGTTCATTCATTCTTCATCACTTTTCTCCATTCAATCTTCATATTTCTTCAATGCTGCTTGGACTTCTAAATCATTTGGTCCTATGGGATGACTAGAGACTACAAGTACTCATGTAATTGAGTCCTCAATACTAATGCATGCTTTATTGTTCCTTTCCAATATTATTTTTATGTTGTTCAAAGTTACAAGAAATTCCATCAATTTTTCAATAGAAAATAATGAAAAGGTTTCATCTTCTATCTCTTTTTGAATAAGTGAGGTAAACTCTTGAACAGTCATATCAATGGTAAGGATTTCTAATTTTCATATTGTACTTGACAAGGCAGCTCTTTAATTTTGGCAATGAGATATGAACCTCTATCTTCACCTACATCTTGAGCTTCTTGTAAATATTTGATCAGTTCACTAATGACCTTTTTTATGCTTCATTATTTCCTAGAGCTTAATGAACATTTTCTACTAGGAATAAGCCTAGTTTCTTCTAACACATCAAACTTGAGATATTTCATTTTAGTCCAAGCTTCAAGACTTTTCTCTATCTCTTGCAAACTTTGAGATAATGTGTCAATTTTTTGGATAAATTTTTCCATCACATTCTTCATATTTCTAATCCTTTCAAAATAATATTTTAGCAATTGTGTACCTTGGGCCAATATCCTATCAATCCATTCTATGATGGCTCTACCCTATGCATGTGTTCTCTCAACTTTCTAAATAGTAGGATCCTCTATACTTGTAGCAATGGGCTCAATAGACTTAGAGGATTGGGTTATATTTTGGAGTAGTAAAGTGACTTGCTCCACCCTAACTTCAACTAACCTTTGACAATATTATCCTGATCATACTTCTCAATTAAGGACGTCAATGTTTCCTACACATCTTCCTTTGCACTTTCATTTTTCCTTTTTCCTAGCCCTATCTTGGTGATAGAATATCCCAAAAATCAGCTTTCTCTCAAGTTTTATCAGGAGGAGGTTGTGCTACCTCTACGTACTTGTAACCTAATTTGTCAACCAACAGCCTTGAGAGAGTTTTGTCCTTCTTTATGGATTGATTCTTCATAGGCACTAGTTAGCCAAAATTAAATTCATCTGGGCACACAACTTGCTTCTTCCACTTTGGATTTTGATAGGGAAACCAAGGGGGGAGGGTAGAAGAAACTCCTTCAGGACCTCTCACCATGGTTTGAGTTGATTTTGTTGTACTCCAAATGGTGGTAGCTACAAGAGGTGGAGTTTTGGTCAAAACTACACCCACAATTTCCACATTAGACACATTTTGTGAGGACTCAGCCATGAATTTTTTAAACTCAAATTGAGTAGAATCATCAAAAATAGGAGAGGAAAAACTCGCTATTGAAGACAAGGGCCCAAAAAAAATTTCAATATTATCTTGTGGGATCTCAAAAATTGACCCAGAAGATGGGGATGAATGAATGGATTCGATAGAAATAGAAGGGCCAACTCAAATGGAAGAAATAGAAGGAAAAGACTATGTATCTAAAACAACACGAGGAGTGGGATTGGGCATTATAGAAATGATAGGAGAAGAAGAAATAGGAGAGTCTTTTGGAGAGGACTCATGTAGAGATTCTTGTGCTTCATCTAGATTCTCCTCTCCTTTTTCTTTAACCTGAGTTGATGCTTCTTCTATTAGATTAGATGGCCCTTTTCTTTCCTTACTCTTATCTCCTTTCATTTTGAAAATGAACTTGGTTGGCTTCTTATTTGTACTTGGTGCATCACCCTTATTCTTTTTTCTCAACTCCACTTTCTTCCCAGTAGGCCCTTCAATTTTATTCCCTTCTATAACTAAAAATTTGTGTTAACAAGAATTTACTATAGTATTTCTCTAGTGGAGATCATCTCCTTTTTGGACCACTGGATGGGAGGAAGAGGGGTCTCAACAAAGTAATTCCATTCATAATTAGGATCAAGGATGTTCTCATCATCTTCTATATCTTCAATAATGCTAGCTAGATTCAATTTTACGATCTGATCCAAGGGAAGGTGACAATACTCAATCTTCCTTATATCTTCATCTATCTTGCAATCTACCCATATATCCTTAACTCTATGCATATGAGTGTAGCTCTTTTTGGACCTATCCTTCATCCCTTTGTAATCAAAATTAGGTCTCCTATATTTTTTCATTTTAACCCATTACATATCTATTTTCATAGCCTTGGCCCTAGGAGATGTGGTGATGGAGTACCTATTGATTGTCAAAGGACAATTGAATCCAATCTTGTGTTATTTAGCTTTCCTATTGTGAACAACCATGATTTTCCAAATAGCTCCATAAGCACAATATTATCACTTGGATACTTGAGAATCACATATGGTTATCTATCAAAAAATCCAACACTAAGATATGTGAAGGTGAGGAACTATAGGATCATACAACCAGACTTATTAACAAGCTCTTATGCCTTATTTTATACCCTTCTCTTCTCAGGTTCCCTATCAAAAATACATAGGTATGAAGCAAACAAGGCATCATTGACCCTCTTAAAATGTTGGATACTTTTCTTTAGGATCAATTGAGTAATATTGATAAACCAAAACTTTCCTTCTATCTTCATCTAATGTCAATCTTGGGAAGTGTCTGATTGAAGGAACAATATAGACTAGGTATGAAGTCATGTAGAACTTCAATGAAATGGAGACCTTTGAAAGATGGTCATAGATTGTGGCACTTATCTACTTTCCCTAAAAGAAATTGTCATTGCCTCTTCCTTATGACATGAATATAAAGATACATCCATTCTTAAAAAGTGGAGGAAGTGGGCAATCCCTTAATCCTACTAAGAAGAGTGATCAAGTCATTTACCTCAATGAAATCACTGTGAGAAATTTTCTTAGGCCATCTTGAGATATTTGGCCTACGACTCTCGAGTCACCTTGTATTGATAGCATTTTTACACCTGTCTAGATTGTTGTCATAATTAGCCTATGATTTCTTAATGGTGAGGTCAACATATGTATATATACTTGGATATTGGAATATTTTGTCAAAGAACTCTTCACCCAAAATTATGAGTATATTCAGACCCTTTGTATCCCTAATACTCATGTCTTCCTTATGTAAATCAGCTGCTACTACAAGTATGAACTCAAGATTATGTTCCAACATCTAGAATGAGGCTACCAAATGGATATTTTTCTAAACAATACATCTCATTCCTACATCCAATGTTTTCTTTTTCATCCTTTCAAGAAACTCAGACATATCAACATGGCCAATTTTAGTGTCCTTGATCTCATCAAAATTCATCATAGAGGTTATTGGTAATACCCCTTATTACTTATACTTCATGTTTTTCTTACTTGGTGAAGGATTAGACATTGGTTGATAAGCTACAATTTTTTTTTTATATTTTCCTAGTGTTTGAGAATTTTTTTTGGGATTTCATGTAGTGATAGGAAAAAAGCTATGACTTTGCATGTGTTATGAAACTTTGGGATAAAAGAGTGAAGAAATTCCCCACCCATGCATGAGGTATTGTAGTTTTTATGTAAAGGAACAAAAATTATGTGCCCCTGCATGGGAGTTTGATAAAAAAATGCAAGTCGGGTTTTAAAACCTGACCTACAATTAGTGTAGTATTAATGGTTATGCATTAAAAGGGATGTGCATGGAGGATGTAAGTTGATATTAAAAACCCAACTTAAATCATATAAGGAAATGCATGTGAGGTTTCATCTTAGGGAATTTTTTTTTTCTCAAGTAAAATTCTTTGAGTAGCACCATTGAAGTCTATTTGAGTGGAGTTTTTTGAGTTTTGCAACTAGAATAACATTGTATAAAAATGGAGAGGGTTTCAGACTATAGGGTAATAACTTTCAAACACAAATGGAAATGTCTTAGTAAGGATATAAAATAAAATTAAAACTAAAGCCCCAAAATACTGAGACCACGATATCATTTACAACGATACAAGAAAATGAAAATAAAGAAAGACATGGACCATAAAACCCTAAACACTTACAAAAATGGAAAAAGAAAAATGAGGAAACATAAAAAAATATACATACCTGTAACCCTAGGCGAGTGGAAAAGAAATACCTAGTTTGAATCCTTACAAAAAACTTCTCACAAACCCTTCAATGAGTAACATAGAGATGGGAGGAACATGGATCAAAAAAGAAGCAATGAAGAATGGAAAAAATGATTGATAAAACCAAATAAAAACAAATTTAAAATGCCTTAAAAATAATCATAAATTCCAAACATATGAAGTTTTTTGATTAACAATAAACAAGTTTTGAAGGGTACCTGAAACCCTGAACAAAAAAGACATTGGCAATAAAGATAAGACAATTAACTACCCACCCAAAAGCAAAAAAAAAGAAACTGATTAACAGACCATCAACATACAATCAGTAGACTAAAATAGCCAACACAAAAAATAGAAAGACACACCACATGACCATTAGAGGAGTTCTTGAAGCATTTTTTCTGCATCCATATCCTTAGACACTAGCCTGTCATGCATCTCCATGATTTCCTTAACATCACAAGTAGGGTCCTTTTTACCTTTCTTTGTTTTTCTTTGAGTATGCAAACTCAGTCTAGCATCCAAATCAGTCGTATGTATATCCATCCCAATACCCTCCCCACATTCCATAATCGCATGGTCATCAAAAAGTCCCGTCCTAGTCAATTCCTTCACCTTTTGATTGAGTAAAATCATACCTTCAACTGAGGCCTCCAACTTCTCTATGCTAATTTTTATAATCATGTCCAAATCCCTATGAAGTTGCATGTTCTTTCTTTCCAGTAGAGCCAACCTCAAACCATAGTCACTCTTCAAACTAGCAAGCTCATCCACCAAACAACTAACACTAGAATTTAAAGATCTAGCAAGCCTAAAAATAGAATCCTTCTCCTTAAGACTGCACAGAGTAGAAATGTTACAATGGGAAATGGTGTCATGCTTGTTGTGGAGGTCTTGCACCTCTTGCACAATCCATATAAGAATATTAAATGAGATATCATCCCCTTCTTTAACCAGACCCAACACGTAAGAAAAATCCAACACCCCCCAAAACACACCTCTTCCTTGGTGTGACCCAACCAGAGGATCCTCCTCATGCACACCCTCAAAGAAAAGCTTGGAATTCCCCCTATCTTTGGATAAGGAAACCTAAGTAGAGTCTTCTAGATTGACCACAAAATTCTTCTTACCAACCACAAGGGACCCATCAATACCAGAATCCACCCTGAATATTCCCCACCACCTCCTAAAATTTTTCACCCACATCCTTTGCATGACCCTTATAACTCTTACTAGTAGAACCCTCAACAACACCCTCCATCACCTTCAACTTTCATTTAGCACGTAGGTTATCCTTGGAAGTTGAGGGATTAACACCGCCCATTGAGGGAGTATAATCCAGATCAGTAGCATAGCCATTAGACCAACCCTCCAACTCCTCCTCTAACTTTGTACCCTTCAAATCCTAAATTTCTTCAATCCTACATTTCATAATTCCTTTCCCCTTCGTAGAAATAGGGGATTGAGGGGTTCTAACAATGCAATTTTCTTTGATAAACTAAATAATGAGCAACATCAAACCTTCATGCAAAAAGGGATTTCTAGGGTTTTTTCTAAAATTCAAGATACCATCTTCTAGAGACATCAACAAATAAAAAGGGAGAGACACCAGCTGACCATGGCGAGAGTGGTTGAGCAACACAAAGTGGTGACCATACAATGTTGTATATCTACCATAAAGAGTGAAGTAACACATCAATGCCAACACAAACTCCTACCAAATTGGTTTAATCTTGGTTCTATCATAGGCCTCTTAGTCTAAATGAACCATTTTAGCCCTTTCTCTATCACAACAAAAATTCTATCTAGTTGAATACGAAATGTTCTTATCCCTGTAAAATTTTCTACCTTCCATTGATGTACCTATGACCTCAACAATTAAATATTAATTAATGGTAGTATACCTACCAAACATACTTAGCACATGGCCATGCCAAGTGTCAAAAAATTCCTTAGACACAGTGGACTTAAAACCATTCAATCTCTCAATGGAGTAACACACCCTCTTTGCAAGATTTCCCAAACATCGGCATTGTCTCTAGCTTCATTGCAAGAAAAAGGCTCTATTCAACACCTATCCCAACCCATCATCGAACTACTTGTAGGAGGAAAGTATAACCGAAACAAGCTAGGAGCAATGGCCTGAAAAATACCCATAAAGTGTGTGAGGCTAATGAGGGGAGTACCAATACAAATAATGAGGAGGATGCTTAAACAACTCAATTGAAGAAGGCCACAAATTCCAATGAGCATCAACTATGTTAGAATTCTAATCAAACAACAAACTACATGATACCCATGCAAGCCAAATGCCAAGGAGGTGGGAAAAAACAAAACATTAATGAAGATCATTATGAATAATGTTCTTTAAATCAATAAGAAGAATATCATCCTTCCCCCACAATCTAGCCGATGTCACTCCATAATTAGCCAACCAATCAAGAACAACATTTTCCTCTCTATAGGCATGAGAAATATATATTTCTTCAAATTTACCACTTTATAAAATGTCATTTGAAATAATATTATTAATAGACCAAGAAGGGGGAGATCTTTTCTTAAGGAAATTACAAATGTTTAATGAATCACCTTCTATTCAACGTTTAGATATTCTCATATCCCTAGCTAGTTTGATACTATGATAGGTAGCTGTAGCTTCAACAAGGTGGTTTGTCTGGATTCCCAAAGGGAGTGCCACCATTGAAACAAACCTACCATTATGATCTCTCAACACTCCCCCACAACTAGCAGGGCCCAAATTGCCTTTGCCTAAACCATCAAAGTTGATTTTGAACCATCTAGGAGGAGGGGGAAACCAAACCATCCCATCTCTTGCAAGATTAGCCTTCTTCAAGGGTTTGGCAATGTCAAAGGAAAGTTTCCAATTGGTCACCACTGCAACATCATAATCTCAAACCAACACTCTTCTAGGAATATCAATTTTTTCCACCACCAACATCAAATGCTCCTTAATAGAAGAAATAATTTTGAAGAAAAGGGAAAGATGAGAGAGGGAAAGATCCCTTAAAATAATGTTGTTCCTCTCCTTCCATAACCCCTAGAATATATGCGACAACATGAGAGACCAAAGAAGCTTCAAAGAAGGAGCATGCCATTGGAGCCACAAATTCTAGACTAAAGAAGGAAAAATCCACTCCACATGCCACATATTGAGAAAAAGGGACCAAAGTTCCTAAGCATAACTACACCCAATAAAAAAATGAGAGCTATCTTTTGCATCCATCATATAGAGGTAGAATCCATTAGGCATGGAGAACCCCTATTTCCACAAATTGTTAATAGTAAGAATCTTATCTTGCACCATTGACCACAAAAAATATTAATCTTAAGGATAAGATGCAGAGACCAAACTAAGCCCCATGGTGGCCTAGGGCCCAAAATATCGTTACATGAATTGAACATAGAGGCCATCAAGAAGGCTTCACTTGGGAGCTTATTCCAAATAACCTTATCCCTTTGATGAGATATAAGGATGTGAATTTTTGAAAACTTAATTAAAAGATAGTTTGCTAGTGCAGGAAACACCTCATGAATATTCCTCCATTCCCCATTGAAAATGTAGTCAACCACATGAATCCCAAATTCACAAATGCACAAGTCCCTCCAGGGGTTCGCCCAATGAGAATATCGCAAATGACAATGCCCAAACCACCAATCATCCCAAAAGAGAATATCCTAGCCATCCCTAACCACCCAAAATAAACTAGCAGAAATCACCCCTCTATATTTGGACAATGAATTCTAGATTAAGGAACCGAAAGGAGGAGATAATTCCCTATTCCAGAAATCCTAAAATTTATCCACCTGAGGAAGATATTTAGAAGACAAAATTTGCACCCAATCCTTCTCACCATAAAGGAAATGCCAGAGTTGCTTGGAAACAAGAGCCAAATTGAAAGGCTTAATCCTGTGGAGACCCATACCTCCTTGACTTTTAGATCGGCACACCTCCTCCCACAAGACTAAACTCAATCTCTTTTTAACCTTCACCCTCGACCAAAGAAACTTTCTTTGGATACATTCAATTTTATCCTAAAATTTATGAGGCATGTGAAAGAGGCTAAGAGAATACATAGGTAAATTCTATAGACTTGATGAGCACCAACTTACCAACCTGACTAAGCAATGCGCCTTTTCAACTAGCCAACTTCACATTAAATTTATCAATTAGACTATTCTAGAAGGATTCATAAGATGAATTGGATCCAAGCAACAACCCAAGGTAGGTTGAAGGAAGAGACCCCACAACACATTGAATGATTATAGCAATTATCTACGCCCTTCCTTCTAGAGTGTTAAGGAAGAAGATCGTGTTGTTAGGGAGGCTCACCAATTAGCCTAATGCCACCTCATACTTCTAAAGGGTCACCTTTATAGCTCTAGCTTCTGCAATAAAAGGCTCACTAAAAATCAAGGTGTCATCAACAAACTATTGATGCACATAAGAGGTCGAAGAATAAGAAGGTCTCAAGCCCTTCAGGGCCCCTGAGGAAAGCTTTAGTTACAACAATTTGCCCAAAGTCTCGGCAAGAATAATAAAAATGAAGTGAGAAATTAGGTCCCCCTATCACACCCCCCTATACATTCTAAATAAATCCAAAGGAGAGCCATTCATGAGCACATAAAAGGACACAATAGAAGTGAGCCTCCTAATCAACTAAACAAAGGTATCCCAGAAGCAAAAAGCAAGGAGAATTTTATACAGAAAGGAACAATTAACTCTGTCATAAGCTTTAACCAAATCCAATTTCAGCAAGAAGCTAGGCCTTTTATTAACCATCAATGAATGGATTTTTTCATGCACAGTGATGATAGGGTCATGAATGTTCCTTTATGTAAGAAAGCCAATTTGATTGGGAGAAATAGTTAAAGGAAAAACCCTCTACAACCTCATAACAAGCACCTTTGAAAAGATCTTATAAATAGAATTACACAAGCTAATTGGTCTAAACTCATTAAAGGCCGAAGTCCCAGGAATCTTCAGAATCAACACCAAAAAGGTAGAGTTTAATTCTTTAAGAAAATTCAAACTACCAAAAAACTCTTTAGTTTCATCCACAACATCCTTAGGAACAATTGTCCAAAAATATTGAAAGAAGAACATGGGAAACCTGTCAAGGTCATGGGCCTTATTACCAACAAAGGAAAAGACTACACTCCTAACTTCCTCCACCAAAGGGATATTGTAGACACAACATGCGATTGAGATCCTCAGTCACTAGATGAGGAATAACCTCTAACAATCGATCCTGATCAACCAAGGATGGAACAAAATCATTAGATAGAAGATTAGAGAAGAAAGTAATAGCCTCTCATCTAATCTCATCCTCATTCTCAATCACCCTCCCATCTAGACAAATACACTTAATTCAGTTGGAGGCCTGATGCTTAAGCATGGTGAGATGAAATAATTTGGTGTTCCTATCACCATAATTTAGCCACACTGCTCGTGATCTCTATTTCCAAAATTCTTCCTCCCTGGCCACAATAGTATGAAGATGGGACAAGAACACACTCTCCTCATTAGCCAAAACAACACTGTAACCCCCAACTTGAATGCTTTGCTACATAAGATCAAGATCAACCTTGATGTGAGCCTTCTCATGAAAGATGTGTCCAAAGGAGGCTCTATTCCAATTTCTCAAATTAGATTTAATTAGCACCAACTTCTTTGCCACCCTATACATAGCCAACCCATCTACCTGAATATTCCACCACTCAACAAGCTTAGCTTTAAAATTTGGATGAGACGTCCACATTTTTTCAAAATGAAAAGGAAAATCATGCATTTGACCCACCACATCAGCTAATAGGGATATAGGAAAATGATACAATCCTAGCCTAGTCAAGGCATATAGGGAGCAAGAAAACCAAGAAAACCACTCATGAGATAGAAGGGCCCTATCCAATTTGACTTGGATTAAAGCATCACCTATCTAAAAAATTGACATTGTGTAAGAGGAGCCCTAGAGATCTACATCAAACAAATCATTGTCATTGGTTGCACCCATAAAAGGATATGAAAATCACGGCAAAACCTATCTTGGGAATTGGACATTCTAGCAAGCGACTAATATCTTTTCATGGTCATTCATTTTACTTGTCAAACTAGGGAACGTATACTTTAAATGGAGCAGCACTATATGTGCACTAAGAACCAGTTTCAGTCACAACCTATTGAAAATAAATACTTGGAAAGAAATTCTACCTATGCTACAGGAAGGTACTGCAAAGTTCTCTTAACTCAACCATAATTTAACCAAAGCAGAAATCATAACAGCTACAACTGGGAAACAAGCTATAAACTGGCCTTATGCTATAGGAACAGACACAGGGATGGATTCCCGATGCTGGAGGAATAGTATAAGACTGAGCTTGAGCTGAAACTTTCTAAAATGAAATCTAACTTGAATTAACAAAGGATAAACAACTACTCTCCTACAAATACTTACTAAGTGGGCCCCCTTAGCAAGCATCAACTAATTTACACAAGAGATTGTACTTAGAAATCCATCAGCTTCTATTCATAATATGAAATCATTTACATCAATTGTTCTGCTTTAGAAAACTAACAAAAACTCTAATTCATATTATGACTCTAACTATTACATAATCTGCTTCTCTATCTATTTCCTATTTTCTTGTTCACCTTCCTTTGTTCACCCGCGTAGGAGGAACACTTATTTAAATCAGGAAAAACAACTAGCTAACTAACCCTAACAGAGAAAGACGTGGATGTAAAATGTATCCCAAAATTGAGGAACATACTTCATAAATGAGTTTATCCATTCAACCCGATCCAGAGGGAATCTAGCACTCCATGGTTCCTAGATTAATTGAAATTTAAATTCATTCCCACAGTTTTGGTCAAAAAGTTTTTGCCAGAACTCCCTCAAAGTCGTGCAAAAAATGGACTTTACTGCAAGGCCGAGATCAGCTACGCTTTACTTCATCATTCAAAAAACTACTTGCGTTATACCAATCATTTGGGGAGTCAAACAGGGTAATAAATATAAACATATCAATATGATAGGTTGGAGGAACATGAAAGTGTATTGCTACATGATATCCCCCAATAAAAGGTTTCTTAAAGAGTTAAACAACCATGAACAACAAAGGTGAGAGTAGTAAAAGTACACCATGATACCCAAATTATGAGCATATTTTGGGCTCATCATCTGCCCCCTACTTAACTTAATGCTAGTCCTCCAACATTAAACTTCCTAGTGGTTTATCTGAAATTAGTGGTTGAAGCATGACTCTAAAATGGAGTTCCAATTTGTAATAAAAACCTCTGAAACTCTGCCGCTGTTCATACCTATGAGCTTCTGTATCTTCATTAATATTTGTAGCTTGGTAGGAATAAAGGGGCCACATCAGCACAGGAGGTCAGAATGTTAAGGGCAACCACAATTCAAACCTCTCTTGAAGACCCAACTGAATGTATTTGCTTGATCGTCTGAGAGCGGTTGTGAAATTCAGGGGATTGTGAGGCTCAGACCTTCTCAACCCAATAGTCAACCTCTCCCATCTCTTCTCAATCCTGGAGTATGACAACTTCCAAAATGAGTATGTCTGTTCTTGAAACTCATTATACACCTGTTTTCTGAGATCGAATATTTTTACCCTGACTATATCATTATTGAGGCCATATGCTACAGTATACCAGGTTTTCAACAGTGTATAGGGGTCTGAACTCTCAGGGCATAATGGAATAGGCTCATTCCTTTCGACTTCTTCATATGCTTCCAGTTTCCTGCCATAATTTGCTTCATTTTCCGCTCAAGACATAAGTGATCTCAAATGGATGTCGCCAATGTATAGAAGAGGATTCCACTCTGTTTCAGAGGGAATTATAAAGCCATGTAAATAAAATTCGCACAAAGAATTCCTTAGCCAATTGGGAGCTGCCTGGTATGCATCATAGAATTCTTTAGCAGTGTGAATAATAGGATCTAGATTCCTGGAAATTCTCATTAGCTGGAACCACAAAAATTGTTCCTTGAGGCACAGAGCATAAACTCTAGGTGGTGGTCTGCATTCCATGATCTAACTAGCTACCTTCAGCATTTCATCCATTTTCTCCTTTAACTCCTGAATTTCCTGTTTCTGCCTTTCAATTTCTCTTTTCAGTTTCTTCTTTTCTTCCTCCCAAAGACTTTGTTGCATTTCAGTCTTGGCTAGGTGGCAAAAACTTAGGGTTTGCAATGTAACTGGTCTCCATGTGGCTTTGAAATATTCCAAAAATTCAATCAGAAATGTCTTTTTGTAGACAACAATGGCTTGACAAGTTACAGGGGGTAATGAAGCTTCATTGGCCATTTCCAATTGTTCAGGCTATTCTTCCTGTTGCTATAGGATGAATTCCTGTTGCTGTAGTGGAGAAGACTATACTTCTTCTAAAATTTGTATAGTCACAGCAGCCAAGTCATCGAGACTTGGTACCCACTTTCACTATGCTCAACTTCCCTTGTCTCAATTTGTTCTTCTTCAAAGATAACAAATGGACTCTGTGTAGCACTCTCAGACACATTCTGAGAAACATCATATTCAGACTCTACAGATTCTTCTAAAATTATAATAACCTTAGGTTGAGGTGAAGCAGGGGAGACTTTACATTGTTTTCTTATTGAACCTCTTCTTGGTAAGGTTGCAGCTATCGGAGGTGCTCTCGTAGCTTTCCTCTTTCTAAATTGCCGAGAGGATTCTATCTTATTAGAGGATGATGGTGAACTAGTGATGGCAACAGGCATTGCTGTAGGAGAAATTGCTACAGGGGAAGATGCTGCAGGAGAAGAGCATTTCCTTTTTTGAGGATGAGGGTCAGATTCTGGGGTTTGTTCCACCCCAGATGACTCTCGTGCCTTTGTTTTTCTTTTTTCCCTCCTACTGGAAGACCTAGTTTGCACCCGGATAGAGGACTCTAGTGTGAGAGCTGCAGGAGAAGGTGCTACAGGATGAGATGACCCTTGCCCTGTTTTCCTCCTGGTAGATGCTATTTCCTTTTTCTTTTTCTGAGGCCATGGGGTAAGTTCCCTAGGGGGTTCTGGAAGTTGCAGGCTCTTTTGGGCAACAAATTCTTGCCAGGAAAGAGGTGACACATCTCTCAAAGAGTGTTCAATCAACAGTTTTATAAGGCTATGGTGGGCAATAGAGTTATCCTTCCCCTTTTGGGTTTCATGGGCACATTGTTCCAAAAAATTTAACAAAAAGTTTGGAACATTAATAGCTAACCCATGCCTCATATGAATCAGCAATTTGAAATGATAAGAATGCAGGTAAGAAAAATGACCTTCACATATTAAATACTTGATTATGAAAGCAGCATATTCTGGATATGGAGGAGGCAACGACACTTGCTTGCATCCCTGCTTAGAGACTTCCAAGGGTCCATTAGTGGGTATTGTAAATTCTGCCCTTGCAAAGATAGCATCTGAAGAAAAATTCTCTCCTACGGCTAGAAGCCCTGTTACCTCTGCAATTTTGTCCTCAGTTATAGCTACTGTTAGACCCCATACTGTAGCCTCTCCTTTAGAAAGGGTTCTTAAAAATTCTCCTGCAGCCTCCTCATTGAAAGTATTTAGACTTAAAAAGTAATTCAACCAACCACAGAGGCTGAATGCTTGGACTGTTTGAGGATTTTGCATTAATAACTCATGAGCTACAGGCTCATGTCTTACCAATTGACCACCCATAATCACAGTTTTACCTTAGCTAAACTCAACTCTTTTCTAAAAATCCAAAAATTTTCCTTTCTATTCTGGTTCTTTCTATCCTACCGTCACTTTCCCTTCTTTTCCAAAAATGAACTACTTAAACAAGCAGTTTTAATTATGATTTACAATGAAAACATGCTGTCATATTTGAAAAGTACTAGAAAATAATAAAGAAAAGATTATCTGAGCAGTTGTGACAGCGACATAAGGAAAGGTTTTTAAAGTGGATTATCCCGCCCCCTACTTAAAGTATGACATGTGTCCACACATGTACTAAAGAATAGGTGGAGATAGGGTAATAATGACTGATACAGACATAGTAGTAAATGAATAAAATGAAATAAATCAATGATGTGACAACAAAAGATATCGCGTACCTTTCAATAAATGCTTGTACATGCTAAGAAAGATGACAGCTTCGGCATGAGATGATAGTTGGGAATGGAACCATAATTAAGGGTGGTGCGGATGAATGAGGTGGATGGGTGACGTGGACGGATGAGATGAATGGATGGAATGGATGGAAGATAAAGAAGTGAAATGTGGTGACAAGTGGAAATGAAGAAAAAGGGTTTTCTTAAAAAGAAAACCTTTATTATGAGCATGCATTTCAAAATTACGGTGAAGCTGCAGGAGAAAGGCCAAAGCCTTTGGCTACAGGAAGATTAGTGGCAGGATCCTAAATGAACTGCTGCATGAATTCTTCTTTTGAGATTGGTTTATGGTACAACCGGAGGTGGTGTCCATTAACCAACAGCTTGAATCTAACAGGATCAATTGTAACAAGTTGAATTGAACCATTATCAAATACATTCTCAATTTCATATGGGCCCAACCATCTGGTTTGTAATTTTCCTGGACTGTCCTTATAGCGTGAGTCATAAAGAAAAGCCCAATCTCCTACTTTGAATTTCTTTTCCCTGATGTATTTATCATGCCACCTCATTCTCTGATTTTGTATCATCTCAGTGTGCTGTAGGGCATTCTTTCGGAGCTCATCCAGAGCATTGAGCTGCATGACTTTGTCTTTTTGTGCATTTATTAAATCCATGTCCATATCTAATGTTGTTCTTAGAGTCTTATGTTCAAATTCTATTGGCATCACAACTATTTTACCATACACCATTTCAAAAGGTGTATATCTTGTAGCAGTCTTCCATGTAGTACAATAAGCCCATATAGCTTCTGGTAACCTTGCAGCCTAGTCCTTCCTATGCAAATCTACAGTTTTAGTCAAAATGGCCTCTATGTCCCTATTGGTGACCTCAACCTAGCCATTGGCCTGGGGGTGATAAGGAGTTGATTTCCTCTGCTGTATATTGTATTCATTTACTAAAGTTGTGATAAGTGTAGAAGTAAATTGTGCTCCTTGATCTGTCACTATTTCCCTAGGGACACCAAACCTAGTAAATATTTCCTCATAGAGGAATTCAGCCACTTTATTATCCCTACCATGTTTCATAGGTTTAACCTCTACCCATTTTGTGACATAATCTATGCATACAAGGATGTAGGACTTACCATTAGAAGGTGGATCAATTGGTCCTACAAAATCCAGTCCCCATTTGCCAAAGGGTGTAACTACAACTTGTGGAAATAGAGGCATCTCATCAGATCGAGTTGATCTTCCCATCCTTTGGCATCTGTCACATCTCTTGGTATATTTGGATGCATCTCTATGCAAAGTTGGCCAATAGTAACCAGTATTTAGAATTTTCATTGCTATTCTTTTGGCAGCAAAATGTCCACCACATGGCTCATCATGGCTTGCATGCAGTATATCATGAGTGTCCTCCTCTTGTACACATCTCCTCATAACTTGATCTGGCCCTATATAAAACATGTAATCTGCAATCCAAGAAAAGTTAAAACTTTTCTCTACCAATAATCTCTTTTCCTTAGGGGAGAATTGAGGAGGAGTTCTTCCTGTGGCCAGATAATTTGCTATATTAGCATACCATGGGTGAATAAACTTGATTGCAAACAGGTGCTCATCAGGAAATGAGTCTTCAATAAGTGCAGAGTTATCTTGCCTTTGAATTCTAGAAAGGAAATTAGCAACCACATTGGCTCTACCTGGCTTGTCCACAATTGTAATGTCAAATTTCTGCATCAGCAACAGCCATCTTGCCAGTCTCCCAGTTATTGAACCCTTGTTCATGAGATACCGAATTGCTGCATGATCAGTGTGGAAAAATATCTGATAACCAGTGATATAATGCCTGAATTTATTGGGAGCATAGATGATTGCCAACATTTCTTTTTCTGTAACAGTGTAGTTTAATTCAGCCCCTTGCAGATTTTTGCTTATGTAGTAGAATGCATGTTCTGTCGAACCATCCTTCTACCCTAACACTGCTCCAATGGCATAATCCGATACATCAGTATGAATATGAAATGGAAGTGACCAATCAGGTCCTTTCAGAATAGGTGCCTATGTAAGGACGAATTTTAAATCAAGGAATGCTTTTTCACATTCCTCTGTCCAAGAACAATCTGCATCTTTCTTCAGCAGACTATATAAGGGGTCTACTGGTTGGCTGAAGTCCTTGATGAATCTTCTGTAGTATTCGACATAGCCTAGAAAACTCCTTACTTCTTTTTGCTTAGTAGGAAAGGGTAGTTTAGAGATGACCTCAATCTTAGCAAGATCAACCTGAATTCCTACAGTAGAAATATAGTGACCAAGCACTATTCCCTCCTGCATCATCATGAAGCACTTTTGACTATTCAGCGATAGGTTGTGATCTTCACATCTCTGTAGTACTTTCTTCAAGTTGGATTGAGCTTCCTCAAATTTTGTACCATAAATAGTAAAGTCATCTATGTATATTTCCGTGCAATCATATGAGATGTCTAAGAAGATACTTATGACTGCCCTTTGGAAAGTTGTAGGAGCATTACAAAGACCAAAAGGTAGAACTGAATAGGAAAACGTTCCCCAAGGGCATGTAATAGTAATATTTTCTTGATCCTTAGGAGAAATCTTGATTTGATTGTACCCACTGAAGCCATCTAAGAATGAGAAATACATTTTCCTAGCTAAATTATCTAGAACTTGATCAATGAATGGAAGAGGAAAGTAATCTTTCTTTGTTGCCAAGTTGAGCTCTCTGTAATCTACACATACCCTCCATTTTCCTCCTTTCTTAGGAACAATGACCAATGGGGAAACCCACTGACTATCCGAGATTGGGTAGATAAAGCCAGCTGTTAACAGTTTCTGTAATTCTTCTTTAACAATTTCTCTCAAAGCTGGATTAATTCTTTTTTGAGGCTACCTGACAGGTCTAGACTCACTGTTAATATATATGTGATGTGTATAGAGTTTTGGGTCTAAACCCTTCATATCCCCATAGTCCCATGCAAAAGCTCTGTGGTGGGTTTGCAACATTGTGGCTAGGGCAGTTTGTTGAGACAGAGACAACTTATTATTAATATGTAGATAGCGGCCTGGAGATACTTCTATCTGTTTGGTGAGATCATGTATTGAGGTTGCTAATAAAGGTGGTGTCTGTATATCACATAATAGCAAGTCATGATGGCTCTCAGGATTTAGTTGCTGCAGGAAACATTGCTGAGAATGACTGTCTAAAATAGATGGGCTATTCAAACTAGAGCTATACCACAAAATGTGTAGAAGTAGGTTATCTTCACTCTGAAGCTGAGAAAATGGATCAATTTGTAGCATCATTAATTGAGCTAATGAATTGACTTCTTCAGTTTCCTCTCCTAAATCTAGCCACATTGATTGAGAAAAATCTGGCAGAGGTTGTGTAGGTGGGTATAAAGCCAATTTCTTTCTTGACTAACCATAAAAAATTGTCATATCTCCTAAATGACATCCTATAAGGGCATCAACTGTAGCTAACTAGGGTCTGCCTAGGATAATAAGATATCCTCCTAAGGTTGTCTTAGTGGACAATATGGTGAAATTAGCAGGGTATTCCCAAGATTCAAGGGTAACAATGACATCATCTATCACTCCATCAGGTGTAACTGTGGAACTATCAGCAAGTTGTAGGACAGTCGGTGTAGACTCAATGTTTGGAATATTCAAACACTCCATAGTGTGCTTGGTCATTACATTAATTGCTACACCAAGGTCAATCAAAACATTCCATACTACTTGACCATTGATATTTATTTATACTACAGGACTTCCAAGGTCAGTATATTTTGGAATGATAACCTTCCCCAACATAATATCAGCTAACTGTCCTAGAACATGGATAGTTTGGGGATCCTTTTTCTTTCTTCCTTGTTTCTTTAAACAAGCCTCCCTAATGGATTTTCCATAAATTGGAACATCTTTAATAGCTTGAAAAAGAGGAATTTGAATTTGTACATTCTTTAACTGATCCAAAATATCAAAGGTAGGCTCTTCGATTGTCTTGGGTGTAGTAATTTGCAATCTCTGAGGAAAAGGTGGTGTAACCTGAGGCTGCAGGATAGGTTCCTTAGAGGCAGTAGCTGATACAGGTGTATCTTCTATAGGACCAATAGGTTGTTTAGTGACAGAGTCTGGAATCTCTGTAATTATAGGTGGCTGTGGAGCAGGGAGAGTGGTTCCAGACCTGAGATGGATATCATTGATATTCAGGGCATAAGTTGGATACTAGTTGGCTTCTGCAGAATACATAGGTTGTTGTTGCTGCTGCTGCTTATTATAAGGATTTGGCAATGGTTGAGCAGGCATAGGTGGTGGTTTTGGAAGGCCAGTATTTGTTGTAGGTGTTGTAGGAAGAGGCATAAGGGCCAGAGGCTGCAGGAATCCAGAGGGTTGGTTCTGCCATTACTGAGAACCTCTCCATTGAGGGTTTTGTTGCCAGTTACCTAGAGGTGGAGTCCATTGTCCTTGTGGCTGCTGCCAACCTCATTAAGGGGGTTGCCATTGAGGGATCTGATAGTTAGGCCAGTATGATTGAGGAGTATTCCAAGGTGGAGATGGGCCATATGTAGGTTGCCATTGGTTAATATAATTAGAGTAAGGATTACCAAAAGTTAAAGGATTTTGATGCATACCTTGTCTCGGAGCCCATGGTCTCATTTGTGCAAAAAAGAAGACTTGGTCATCATCACCTTCTATCATCTTAAAATCAGTGGTAACTGCTTAGCCTCCATATTGGCCACCATCTTGTATCTGTAATCACGTTTCTTTTGTCTACAATGTGGATAGAACTCAGCCATAATTGCCTCATCCTTTTCATGCTTCTTGTGAGCTTGCATGGTATCCAACTGTGTTTCCATGTTATTTATGATATCCTGCTTAAAATCAGACAACAGATTTGTAATCTCCATCTATAAGACTCAATTGGACGAAGACTTTCCCACTGTATCCTGATGACCTCTACCCTTCACATTTGTTCGAGAGTAATTAAGACATATCTTCTTGATATCATTCCAAGATGCTTAGGTGATATCTCCTCCCCCATCAGGTCCAGGGCATCTATACAGGTATCATTGATTCCCCTTAGAAAAAGTAATTTCTGAGATTCTTCATTAAGAGTATGGTCTGAATTATTTTTTAGAGAAAATAAAAATCTTGATATATAATCCTCCAGGCTTTCATCCTCTTTCTGTTGAATTCTGAATATATCATCACCCTTACTACCACTCTTACAATATTCCTTGTATTTCTCAAGAAATTTTGTTTGCATGGCTGCCCAACTATCAACAACACCCCTTCTCAAACTCATGAACCATCTGAGAGCTCCCTCCTTCAAGGTAGCAGGAAACAACTTCAGTTTGTGAGCATCTGAAGTGTAGTCATTATTGCGACAGAGGATATCAAACTCAAACAAGAAGGTCTTTGGGTCTTCTATAACTAAGCCATAGAACTTGGGAAGTAATGAAGGAGTATTATTAAGGTTGTTATTGTCTTGTTGAGCAATAATGGGGAATTCAAAAGCAGGAGGTCGATTAGGTGGATTATGTGCCATGTTCACTTAACGAAGTATAAAAGAAAATGGATTTTCTTCAGGTTCTTCGTCAGCTGGGCCGAATAGCAAGTCAGCACACAAATCTTCAGCAAATGGGTCAATATCTAATTCTCCTTCGTCCTCAAATAGGCTATAAGCTGGTTCAATTTTCTTAGCAATGAATGGGAGGTTAAGGAGAAATCTTCCTTGAGCATCTCTTCTTCTATGCATGCAACAAAAATGAATGGTATTTTAAAATAATTTGAAAATACTTGAATAACTGACTAAGAACTAGTTTCAGTCATAACCTATTGAAAATAAATACTTGGAAATAAATTTTACCTATGCTACAGGAAGGTATTTCAAAGTTCTCTTAAATCAACCATAATTTAACCAAAGCAAAAATCATAATAGCTACAACTGGGAAACAAGCTATAAACTAGCCTTATGCTGCAGGAACAGACACAGGGATGGATTCCCGATGCTGCAGGAACAGTATAAGACTGAGCTTGAGCTGAAACTTTCTAAAATGAAATCTAACTTGAATTAAAAAGGATAAACAACTACTCTCTTATAGATACTTACTAAGTGGGCCCCCTTAGCAAGCATCAACTAATTTACACAAGAGATTGTACTCAGAACTCCATCAGCTTCTATTCATAATATGAAATCATTTACATCGATTGTTCTGCTTCAGAAAACTAACAAAAACTCTAATTCATATTATAACTCTAACTATTACATAATCTGCTTCTCTATCTATTTCCTATTTTCCTGTTCTCCTTCCTTTGTTCAACCACGCAGGAGGAACACTTATTTAAATCAGGAAAAACAATTAACTAACTAACCCTAATAGAGAAATATGTGGATGTAAAATGTATCCCGAAATAGAGGAATAGACTTCATAAATGAGTTTATCCATTCAACTCAATCCAGAGGGAATCTAGCACTCCACGCTTCCTAGATTAATTGACATTTAAATTCCTTCCCAATAGTTTCAGTCAAAAAGTCTTCACCAGAACTCCCTCGAAATCGTGCAGGAAATGGACTTTACTGCAAGGCAGAGATTAGCTACACTTGACTCGATCATACTTTCTTCAACAACCTGTGGAACACAAGGTAACTGTAATCAAGGGAAAAATAGATTTCTTAAATGGTTAGATCAGATAACATTAAAATCGGATGAAATAACAAAGTACAAAGGAAAAAATGATGAAAACAAAAGGAACGATATTACCAAGAATCTCCATCTTCCATGATTGACCTTTGTTACACCTCCTAGCTTGCAGTAACTGAATATGCCCTCAGATTTGTATGAGCAACTATGACAAATGACAAGACTAAAGCAAGTTTTGAAGGATTTACTCAAAATCTAAATGCCTATGACTATTGCCAATGCATATGTCTAAAAAAAATGCCAAAAGTGATTAAATGACTATATTAAATACTAAAATTGCGTATGACAATAAATGTGAAAGTAAATGAATGCCTATAATAACTATGCAAAATGTCAGCATCTGTGTGTGTGTTCGAAAAATGAGAAGAAGATGGCATTTTATAGAAAATGCCATTTCGAATGGACGAACGAGATAAATCAATGAAATGAACGATCCAGATTACACCTAAGAATCCCTAATTAGGGTTAGGGCAAAATCCTTAATCAAACAGTCAAAATAAAATCAGATCGACGATGGAGAATAAATAAGACAAATTAATTAGAAAATCAAGATTTTCAAAAAATCAAGAAGATAAGATTGCTTGATTTGCAAGATTCGAAAAATCAAAGAGATAAGATTTGGACTAAAGATCATATTTGGAAAATCAAGAATCTGCCCGATTACTTGATTTTTGGAAGATTAAATGCCAATTTGAATTAAATTAATTCAAATTATGGATTTTATGAGATAATAAATAATCTTTTTCAGATTATTTACCAAAATAGACTGACAGTTAAGATTGACATGACATTTTAAATAATTTAATTTATTTAAAATGAGAAGAATATTAATTGGCCATTAAATAATTAAATTTAATTATTTAATTTAGCAGATAAGACTAACTAATTAAATAAATTAATCAATTTATTTAATTAAGACAATCAGTGACGTATTAAATAAATAAATAAAATTCATTTATTTAATAATCAAAAAAATTAAATGCCGAAAGGGAAATTAAATAAATTTCTTAATTGAAGGAAGACTTAGACAATTAATGACGTATTTAATAAATAAATAAAATGTATTTATTTAATAATCATGAAGAATCAAAGGACATGAATTAATTAAATAATTATGAATTATTTAATCAATAGTCGAATGTGGACCAAGGACATAATTAAATGTATTAATTATGCTAGGATGAAAGTGGTAAAAATGAAGCTTGCAGGCCTAGGTCATTTTTAGGTGTCTACATTTTGCCCCTCTTTGTCATAATGTTGCTTGTCTCATTGTGACAAAGAAAATAAGTCAAAAAATGCCCCAGTGCAAAATAAGATGAGGAAGAATGACGAGGAGGGTATTAGTATGCCCTCTCGAGAGGACAGACAGGTTCCAAGAACATGGGTGTGCTCTCGAAATTGATTAGAAGACTAGAATATGAAGAGACGAAGAAATTTTAATGAAAAAGATATGGATGATGATATGGATGCAATGCCTATATGAGATGAGTGAGAGAAGATGACAAGACTAAAGAAGATGCATGTTAGTTCCTAGACCAAATCCTTCAAAACATTGCCATAGGACTAATATTTATTGCTCTTAATCATCATTGGGTGGTAAAATGACACAAAATGGACAACAAACACCATGATATGACGTAGACCAAGGTGTGCAAGGTCATCCACTTGAAAAACAGACAGTCACAGACAAGGAATGTCCTAACTCATACTAAAGGCGAAGTTGCCCCAATCTTTTTGTCAAGACAATCCACAGACAGCAGTCAAAGAAAATAAAATAGGCTAGGAGACGTCATCGCACCTCTAAATCCTTCATGGGACATCCTCGAGGTAGCTAGTAACATGACCAAAAGGACAAGATAGTAAAAATATAAGACAAAATAGCTAAGATAGTCAAAATATAAGACAAGATAGACCAGAAAAATTAACAGCCATTTAATTTTGTTTGCCAATGTTTGTTTGCCAAAGATTGATTTCTTGTCAGTTTGACAGTTTTGATAGTTTAAGAGCTTTGCCAATTTGATAGTGTTGACGGTTTGACAAGGCCTATTATCAGGAAGGACACATCCTGAAAAGGCAAATGACATTTTGATGAGGTCTAACTCCAAGAAGGACACATTTTGAAGAGGACCAAAGAGTGACGAGATTGACATTGTTTTAACTAATATGTTTTGGAAAGTTGACTGATGTTGACTGTATGATTGATTGGACTGTGTTGTCTAATTTTGACCAATTTTGATATTGACATTTTGAATGATTGTTTTGTGTCTGAGTTTGACTATGTTTGATGTATTTGACCGATGTGACAATTCTGACAAATGCCATGATTTTATTTGGACCAACCTAAAAGGACTGACCTAATGTCTCGGGGACTCATTGACTGATGGCCTTGCCTATGTAGCAAATGCGCAGAGACAACGTAGTTCAACAATGACATGGACTGACTGACATGACTGACTTTGACTCCATTTTTAGGATTTTGACATTTATTTGGATGTTTTTTGTGTTTTTCTTCAGGATGTTTTATGATTTTTTTGGTCTTTCTTCAGGACGTTTTATGATGTTTTTGGTCTTTCTTCAAGACATTTTATGATGTTTTTGGTCTTTTTTTCATTTTATGATTTTTTTGGATTTTGACATTTAAGAGGATCATGACAAATGCATATTACTGATGCCTACACATGAGAATCCAAGGACAAACCTGATTGTGCCCCTAGTCAAGCTGAATACCAATTGACACGTGATGACAACGTTGTTTGAAGTGGGAAGGACACATCCCAAAACAATGTGAGGATGATGACGATAATGTGACGAAAGTATGGAGTTCTATAGCCGGGCCAGGAATGCAGTCAAGTAAGATTTTGGATAATGTGCCTGTATGGATTAGACTCATTGCATTTGGAATGACTTGGTTAGGACTAGATGGGATGATGAAGTTTTCTTAGACCGTTTGACAAGGGAAAGCCAAGATAGGTGACCTACATGAAAGGATAAGAGGTAGCCTTGGTTAAGGACGGGAGACATGAGACTAAGGGAATTGTCATACGATTTTCAAGGACTATGTCATATAAGGACAATAAGACTATGACGGTCAATGATGTGATGTTTCGTGAATTGTGTATGACCGAAGGATAGAGATGTCAAGAGTTTTCCCAAAGCATGATTTATGTGTCAGTTTTATGTCAAGACCGAGGTAAGTGGAAAAATGGACGGAAATGATAGGGCTTAGATGGATGTCAATGTCATGAGGAAGGCACGGGAAATAAGACGACTTGCCCCCAAGTGTAAGAGTCCACATAAATGATTTATTTTACACATGACGCCTGTTTTCTAGGTTTTCATCATGGTACTTATCCAGGGTGCCTGTTTGCCAGGTTTTCACCATTGGATGAAATTTTTCTCTTTACTATTTTCTTGACTTTTTGATTTTTTTAGTGTCACCAAGATGCTTGTTTTCCAAGTTTTCATCAGGGTGATGATTTTTTAATTTTTTAATTTTTTTTTGTATTTCTGATTTTGTGGATAGCCTGGATGCTTTAGATAACCACTGACTATTCTGAATCAATTGAAAGTGCTGATGTAGAGACTGGTGCCATGATATGCCAATAATGACCTTGCTGAAGGAGTTGTCTTGTCAGGATCCTAGCACTTTTATACAACTGATCGGTGTCATTGTGATCCTTTCTGATACTAGAGTTGGCCTTATCAAAATACGCACATTGCAATAGAGTGCCATGAGAGTCTTTGTGGTAAAGATTTGATGCCATGATGTGACGGATTTGTGATGTAGGATTTTTGGACTTTAGGCGAGATGTAGGATTATGACAAATGATGGTAGAAATGGAAAGGTTGTTTGGACGTTTGGATGAATCACTTTTTATTTTCCAAACTTGGGATGGTGTATGACGGATTTTGGAGGGAGGATGTTTGGAACCAATATTTTTATATGCCTTGTTTGATGACCATTTTGAAGGAGGTGGACATGTGTTATATGTGGGAGTCCTCTTGTCTTGTGGCTCCACATTGTGATTGACTTTTGTATTTGACTTGGTGTCTTTGTTTGATCCATCTTTCTTTGGGATCCATTTTAATTTCATTTGTCCACTTGTCCTTTTGTTTGATGCAATGGCCTTTGACATTTGATTTTGATCTTTTGATTTGTATGACTTTTGTTTTTGTTGGTTCCAAAGGGAAGGTTTATTTATGATGGAATGATGATTCATGGTGTGGGTGGACGGGGTGTTAGCAACAATCTTATGACAAGGATTTCTCATGGACTCCATTTTGACATTTGTATCTAACAAAGTTGCCCCCAGTATCAAGGAGGTACCACTAACATCGTTTGATTTTATTTCTGAGGAATAGCCAAGACCTTGATGTCTGCAATTTTCCTGAAGCTGTATTGGTTCCAAAATGCCTTGCTCGTGTATGCCTAGTCCTCTGCCTTGATATTGCATGCTTTGACAGATTTTGTTAGCGATGGGGTATTTGTTGTTTTGAAAGCAAGATGCTAACCCATCATTAGAATTGTGGATACTGTCACTTGTAATATTTTCATCTACAAGAAAACCTACTCTGACAAAGATAGATGACCCTAGTTGATAAAGTGTCTTAGCTTCATTATCATGTTGGACATATTTCTGATTGATATCTTTGGTCTGATCATGTGACATGTCAGGTTCAGATGATTCTATTGGTGCTTCCAAGGCAATGTCAAAGCCATCATTATGTTTAGTGTCATAGAGTCCAATGATTTTAGCTATAACTTGATCATATGCAAGCATGTCCTTAGTGGAAGATTCTTGTTCTTGAGGAATATAGTCTATGTGTCCCATGAAGGCAAGATTCTCATCATGGGAAGTGTTAATAGTTGAGGCTTCTATAGGGTCAGAAAGTGTTTGATCATGAATGGCGTAAAGGTCAAGGAGTGGATCGTTTTGGACTTCTTTGTCAATGGTAGGGTCTTGGTCGAAGATGGGGTTGTCATGGATTTGGACTTCTTGGTCAATGATGGGGTCTTGGTCAAAGATGGGGTTGTCGTGGATGATGCAATCAGAAATAAGGTCATGGGATGGATTACTTTGTTCTTGACATGAGGGTGACATTATAAGGTCATGCTTTGGGCTTTCATTTTGACATGTATCCTCAAGTTTATTAAATGGGATTTGACTTTGAGTAATGAAAGAATTTTCATGGCTAGATGTGGCTTGTCAGGGGGTGACTTGAGAAGGATTAATGACCAAAGGACTAGGATAGGACGTGGGAACTTGGACTGGACTAGTAGATGAAGGACTAGGATATGACATGGGTACTTACATTAAACTAGTATGTGAAGGACTAGGGTATGCCATGGAGATTTGGACCAGATATGACATGGAGTCTTGGACTTGAGTAGGATGTGATGGCATATAATGTGACATGGGTACTTTGAATATATTAGTTGGTAATGATATAGGCACTTGGACTGGATTGGAGTAAGGTTGACTAAAATGGGATGTGGAGACTTGGGCCGAATTGATATGGTATGATGTGGGGACGTGACATGTGTTGGTAGATGGTTGATAAGGCATGTAGACTTGGCCGAGATTGATAGGTGAAGGGTTAGAATATGACGTGGAGGTTTGGAATGGACTAGTTGATAGTTGGCTTCCCTTGTCAAGGTTAGGATAAGGGTGATAAGTGGATGTTTGTTTTGAATTAATGGCAGGATTTGTGTCAAGTGACTGTTGATGGTGAGGGTAGATGGATGGAGACAAAGCATTTATGTCAAAGCCTTGTGGTAACTTAGCCCCTAAGTCCAAAAGCATGGCTAGATACCTTTGAGGGTCACGTAAGATATAATTTTTTACAAAGGAGACTATGTCAGGATTTTGCGCTACAACTTTTATGTATTTGAAATATACTCGTCCATTTTGGTCTCTTTGTATGAATGGTTCAAAAATGTTTTTTGATGAAGATTGCATGTTCATGTTGTGAAATGGATTAGAAAAGGTCCAATGTTTGACTTGGTTGTTTCTAAATGTTTGACTGTTGTTTGGTTTGTTTCAGTATTCAGAAAACACTTGCAAGCACGATATTTTGACTGTAAGCAAGCACACATCAGATAAATACAATCCTAGGTTAGGCCAGGACAATATTTGCTAGACTCCACGTGGGTTTCCCCAACCGCATATCTGTAGCATGTGAATTCAGAAGCTTGGCTACACGGACTCCCCCTTACAGTGCACTATCTTCTCAGGCCAACCAAGCTTCCAACCCCCATGAAACTCCCATGGCGAGTTGATCACATCTACTACACACTACGAAAGTGTGGATGCCTTCACACCGACCGGTGTTGCGCTAGCAAATAGAAGGATTTTGGCTTACTACACAAGAGTTTTTAGTTTGGGACCCCTGTTCGAGTGGCCATACATGGGGTAAGAGATTAATCACCATTAAGGTGGCACTCCAGCCTGAAGAGGTTAAGCTCAACAGGGTTTAAGGGAGTACAACTTCGTCCGTATGACACATCTGCACTCGCAACCTTAGGTTTTCCCTTAAGGTTTACATTTATATACTGGTTGGGGGTAGCTTGGCTTTAGCTCCATTTCTGGTTTGAGTCGTGTTGGGGTGATGAAATCCCCAGGCAGGCCCAATTTCTAGAGTTGGTAACCGTTTCTCTGATACCCAAGATCACTTGAAAGCGCGAGGGGAGAGGATACTCCGATATACCAAGTCAGGGTAAAAAAATAGATTAGAATGGGTCTAGTTTTCTGATCACAAGGTTTTCACCAAGTGAGAGCATACTCACCTACCATTCCACAACCACAATCAAGCATAGAAGACATTAGTTCGTTTTATAAGCACCAAAATCAAATATTTGCTAATCTAAGAAAAACAAGCACAAAGTTTGTTTATTCCTTCTTTGACATGCGAATCTGCAAACAATGAATATTAGTAGTCTCTTATGCAATGGTCTTCGATACACGAATGAGGATCACCACATGCTACAAGAAAATATTAGTAATGCAAAAAGCATTAATGACAACAGCAAATTAAAACAGTGATAACTTGCTCAAAACTTAACAAAATTTTAAGTGCTAGATATTCATGGAAAGCTAAAGATCAAATCTTCAAAACCCAGAAAGGATTTTTGACGATTCTGCACAAGAAGAATGTTATAGACAAAAGAAAAACGCGGGTTTAAAAATTAAATTGAAAAAAATGGTGATCACTAAAACGCCCATAACTTTCTCAAATCTCAACAAAATTTAAAACTGTTTAATGTTCTAGAAAGCTGAGAGCGAGATCTAAAAAACCCAAAAACTATTTGAAAATATTTTATTCGCCCATTTTTCTGTGCTCAAATGAAGGTGACAGGATTTCGTATGACATCTTGGCTATAACCCGCAAAACAGTGAAAAAAAATGAAAACACACAAATTTCTGTCCAAAACGACGGGTTCACCAATGTAATCAAGGGAAAAATAGATTTGTTAAATGGTTAGATCAGATAACATTAAAATCCAATGAAATAACGAAGTACAAAGGAAAAAATGATGAAAACAAAAGGAACGATATTACCAAGAAAATCCATCTTCCATGATTGACCTTCGTTACACCTCCTAGCTTGCAGTAACTGAAGATGCCCTCAGATTTGTATGAGCAACTATGACAAATGACAAGACTAAAGCAAGTTTTGAAGGATTTACTCAAAATCTAAATGCCTATGACTATTGCCAATGCCTAGTCTAAAACAAATGCCAAAAGTGATTAAATGACTATATTAAATACTAAAATTGCCTGACAATAAATGTGAAAGTAAATGAATGCTTATAATAACTATGCAAAATGTCAGCATCTGTGTGTGTGTTCGAAAAATGAGAAGAAGATGGCATTTTATAAAAACTGCCATTTTGAATGGATGGACGAGATAAATCAATGAAATGAACGATCCAGATTACACCTAAGAATCCCTAATTAGGGTTAGGGCAAAATCTTTAATCGAACGGTCAAAATAAAATCGGATCGACGGTGGAGAATAAATGAGACAAATTAATTAGAAAATAAAGATTTTCAAAAAATCAAGAAGATAAGATTGCCTGATTTGCAAGATTCGAAAAATCAAAGAGATAAGATTTAGACTGAAAATCATATTTGGAAAATCAAGAATCTGCCTGATTACTTGATTTTTGGAAGATTAAATGCCAATTTGAATTAAATTAATTCAAATTATGGATTTTATGAGATAATAAATAATCTTTCAGATTATTTACCAAAATAGACTGACAGTTAAGATTGACATGACATTTTAAATAATTTAATTTATTTAAAATGAGAAGAATATTAATTGGCCATTAAATAATTAAATTTAATTATTTAATTTAGCAGATAAGACTAACTAATTAAATAAATTAATCAATTTATTTAATTAAGACAATCAGTGACGTATTAAATAAATACATAAAATTCATTTATTTAATAATCAGGAAGAATTAAATGCCGAAAGGGAAATTAAATAAATTTTCTTAATTGAAGGAAGACTTAGACAATTAATGATGTATTTAATAAATAAATAAAATTTATTTATTTAATAATCATGAAGAATCAAAGGACATGAATTAATTAAATAATTATGAATTATTTAATCAATAGTCGAATGTGGACCAAAGACATAATTAAATGTATTAATTATGCTAGGATGAAAGTGGTAAAAATGAAGTTTGCAGGCCTAGGTCATTTTTAGGTGTCTACAGTAATAGATGCGAAAGAAAATATGCATGGAACATACACAATATCTATTCATTAATCACATATTTAAATCTATTTCATCATTCAAAAACTACATGCATTATACCAGTCATTTGGGGAGTCAAACAGGGTAATAAATATAAACATATCAATATGATAGGCTGCAGGAACATGAAAGTGTATTGCTACAGGATATCCCCCAATAAAAGGTTTCTTAAATATTTAAACAACCATGAACAACAAAGGTGAAAGTAGTAAAAGTACACCATAATACCCAAATTATGAGCATATTTTGGGCTCATCAGTCATTAACAAAAGTCATTAAGTAAAACCTTCTCTCATCATCAACCTGAGAGCCTCCCATATTATCATTAGAACTCAATGGAGTATTGAAGTTTCCCATATCCATCCAATGACTAGAAGGAAAATTAGCCCTGTAAGAACAAAAATTCCCCCAAAACTACTTTTGAGCACTTCTAACATTAGGTGCATAAATATTAGAATCAACCCAAGAGAAATCACATTAGGAGTGATAAAAAGAAGTCAATGTGATTAGAAATCCAAAAAATAGCCTTACCAACCACAAATTTCATATTCCAAAAAGTAGACACACCCCCTAAAGCATCATCCACATCAAAACCATGAAGGAAACACTCCTTAATGAGTCACTTCTTAAGACATTCCAACCTTTCCACAAGAATTTTCATTTCTTGAATCATGATCACATTAGGTTTATGATCCCTCACTAGATTAGTAAGGAGATCCTATTTGTGAGGGTGATTTAACCCTTGAATATTCCAAGAAGGAATCTTCATTGAGTCTGAGATGCTCCTGGGACACATCTCAAAAAGGGTTTTCTAGGAGCCATTAGCAATATCCACTTTACTTTCTTTCTCCCTACTCTACATCAAAGTGGCTCTCCCTCTTCCCCTCGGTTCTAACCCACAATCAACCTTTGATCAATTCCTAGTAGCCATCCCTTGAGGTGAAAAATTTTTCTTCCTATTTTTAGTTTTGACTAGATAAAAAGGAGAATCCTTCACCTATTGCAAGCAATTCAACCCACAATCATTGAAAAAAGAGGTGAGCACCATATTTGAGAGAGCCCCGAAAGGGTCCTACAAAATCACTTCCAAACCACCCTTCTCCACATTACTAGGAGTAGTCACCAACAAAGACTATTCCTTAACATTCTCTTCAGACTCCCTAGAATGGAGGTCCTTCATAGCTTCCCCTATATCAACAACTTTAGACCCCAAAATAGAAGCCTCCACACTGACAACCACTTCCCCTTCATCAACCACCCGAATGTCCCTTTCAACAACCTAAAAATCTTGAGGGGCAACAAGCTCAACAACCACACCATTCAAAACACCCCCTCCTTACCAGAATAATCCAAAACCAAATCCTTTGGCAGTTCTTGAGGCCTAACAACCTCCTCCCTAACCATAACATCAATATTTTGTTTCTCCCTCCATTCCACATACTGTTGGGGTGGGACAAGCTTAACCTTTGATGGGAATTTCTTTGCCTATTGACCAACTTTTTTATAGTGGAAACAAGCAAAGGGAATAGATTCATACTCAATAGATTGGTTCCAACTACCCAACTTTGAGTTAATAGTCACCTTTTTAGGAAAATCTATAGATTGGTCAGTAATGACATAGAACCAGGCATAAACAAATCTCTTCCTTGAGGCCGCCATTTGATTGATACAAATGAGTTTACCAAACATATTAGAAATACCAACAAACACTTGCTCATCCTAAAACTCCAAAGGTAAAGCTGGCAATGTCACCCACACAGGGGCCAAAGAAAAAGAACAAGAACTGGGGTTAAATCACACCTCCCATTTCTTAAGAACCAAGGATGACTTACCTATTAACCATGGTCCTCCAATGAGAACATCAACCGTGTCCTCATTATAGGTGAAAGAGAATGAGAAAAAACCTTTTTTCCATTGCAAAAATTTCCACTTGGCCTTTCATTCTACACCACTTAGAAGAAAGATTTTAGACCAACTCCACATTAGGGTGAGGCCCCAAAAATTTCCCAACCAAAGTAAGGTCCATTGAAACCAAGCAATTCTCAATAATGCGGTCAAGAACTGACACCGAGTATTCTCCTATAACTAGATTTTCCTAAAAGCTAACTGACACCGATGAGCTCTTTCCTTTAGGCTTAGCACCCAAAAGACTAGACCAACTTGGATTGTTTGATAAGACCTCCACATGCTTATTTCCTTCTCCATCAGCACCTTTTCCAGGATTCTCTAGACAAGGGGAAGAGGATAGACTCACATTATGAGGAGAGGCCCCCACACCAAGTTTTGGAGGTCCGCCATCCAAGCCAAATGAATTAGGAAGAAACGATAGAAAAGAGGATCCACCATCAAATCCCACAACCCTACTATAGGTTGACAAATCCTTTCCAATGTCGATAGCAACATTCAACCTACCACCATTACCACCAAGAGGAGAATCAACATTTCCCACCTTTGCAAAATTTTGAATGAATTCCACCCCACTAGAAGAGTCTCCAATCGCATCCTAAATGTATGAAGGTTGGAGTGTAGTCGTGCTAAAATTTAGCAAGAAGGTTGGAGTGTAGTTTCACTAAAATTTAGTGCGAATACATCCTTAAAATGTAGTTATCAAAAGATGCAAGGGCGTTGAATTTTACCAACCCTGCATGTGTAGGAAAAATACTAACATTGAAATTAAAGGTTTTTACAATTTTTCAAGAAGAAAAAACTCAATCCTACTTGAAATGACTTTTTGATGGATCGGGACGTACACAAGGGCAATTGATATTTTCATTGATTTGTGTTCTTAGAGGATGTGGGCTATGAAACATACAAGTTTCATAGGGGTTATGCTACAAATTAAGCACACTAAATTTAAGGATAACAATTGGCTCTAAATATGGAGCTTCCTTCGATCATCCTTTGAAATGATAGAATGGAGAAGAATCCCTAACTTTAAGTGCCTTCATCCATCCATTGGGCTAGAGAGTCAAGAAACAAAAAGACACAAAAAGAAAAAGGAAAATGAAACAACTATGTAAATATTTTACAAACTTATCTAACACTTCACTGAGTGAAAAGATTCAAATTTTGTTCACTATGAGGCAATGGAAATGGTGTTCCATCTCGGTACACCAAAAGAATATTATTCTCACCACATATTTGGTGAATAGTGAAAGAACCTCTCCATAAGGAATCTAAATTTTCTATACATTCCCTCTGGTTCTCTTCTTTTATCCCACAATATACCTTGATCTCCGATTTGGAAATCACTATATTTTATTTTTTTATCAAAAATCCTTTTGAATTGGCTTTGGTGTTTGTAATGTGATCCACCACTTGTACATTTTTCCCCTCCAATTCAACAAGAAACCTGATGCACTTGTCAATAGAGTTTTCAAAAGTCTCATCTTGAATGGCCTTAGCCAATTTCAAAGTAGACAATTCTAATGTGATAGATATTTCCATATTGTAACTGAACAAGAGTTAAAATGGAGACATACCAATTACCCTTTTGGGAGTAATACTTGATCCACCCACAATGCATCATACAATACTGTATGCTAGGACCTCTATGTTGGTATGTGATGATTGATCATGCTATACTATACACTTTTCGTGTATCCTCACCAAGGTTTGGGGCCTAGCCGAGCCTCACGAAGGGGTTCTGGGGCAAGAGCCCCCAAAAAGTAGGGGTTTGGGGTGGTAGGCCCCAAGATTTTTTTTTCCTATTTTTTTTTCGTGTTGTCACCAAAAAAGGAAGAATCATCAAAAAAGAAAAAGAAAACTAACTTTGTAAAAGGAAATATGGGGGTTGCAATAGGGCATTATTAGTGAGATTGTAATATATTTTACACTGGATAATAAAATCATTGGATGGCTATGATTTTTTGGATGTAGCCTAGATTGGGTGAACCACATTAAATTCTATTTGTTGTCTTGTTTCTACAATAATTTTCTATGTTTTATTTCTCTGTTTTATTGATCAAATCTACATTTAACTGTTAGATATCTACTTTCTAACCCTAACAAGTGTATAAAAGTAGGTTTTTTTTTATTATCATCTGTAAGAAGGTCTCACAGTTGAGGAGGAGTCTCACGGTTAAGTGGGAGTAATGGAAAACAAGGGTAAATTGAAGGTAGATAAATTCAATGGATAGAGCTCTCAGTTATGGAAGATGTAGATGGAGGATTATCTCTATCAGAAGAATTTATGAAGGCCATTGGAAGGAATAACAAGAAACCAACAACAATGAGTGATGAGGAATGGAATATTTTGGACAGAAAGCTATTGGGAACCATTTGTTTCTGCCTAGCACAATCGGTGGCATTCAATATTACAACAACAAATGCAATTCAAGAGTTGATGAAAACCCTCACAAAGTTATATGGAAATCCTTCTACTTCAAATAAGGTATTTCTTATGAAGCATTTATTTAATATGAAAATGGTAGAAGGTGGGTCAGTTACTGATCATTTAAATGAGTTTAATACAAATCTAGTCAATTATCTTCTATAAATTGAAACTTCGATGAAGAAGTTAGGGCTCTTTTGATTCTGTGTTCTTTGCCAGAAAGCTAGAATAGCTTGGTAATGACTGTTAGCATTTATGTTTCTAGTTCAAATAAATTGAAATTTGATGATTTTTTTGGTGTTATTTTGAGTGAGGAAATTCATAGGAAAAGCTCAAGTGGAACATCCACATCAGGTAGTGTTTTGAATGCATAAATTAGGGGCAAAGAAAAGGAGAGAGGAAACAATTCTGGAAGTCATGGGAAGTCACAAGGAAAATCAAAGGACAAAAGGTCCCAATTTAGAGACAAGAGGGATTGTTGGTATTATGGTAAGCTAGGTCAATAAAAGAAAGATTGTTAGTCTCAAAAAAATAGAGACAAAAATGAAGGAAATAAAGAGGAAAATGTGGTAAGTAATAAATTTGATTATGATTGTTTGATTCTTTCCCTTGATAATGTTGATGATTCTTGGGTGTTAGATTCAGGGGCTTCATTTCATGCTACACCCCATAGAATTTATTTTTTTGATTGTGTCCAAGGGGGTTTTGGGCTGGTTTATTTGGGAGATAATGAACCTTGTCAGATTGTTGGAAAGGAAAGAATCAAGATTAAGTTGCAAAATGGGAATCATTGGCTACTACATGAGGTAAGGAATGTTTCAAAGTTAAAAATAAATTTAATTTTAACAAGGCAACTAGATGGTGAAGGTTGTGTTGTTACATTTAGTGATAAAAATTTGAAGGTTACAAAAGGTGCCTTAGTGGTAGAAAAATGTGTGAAAGTAGGGACCTTATATGTTTGCACAGGTCATACTATTCCTTCTACTTTAGCTACTACAGATAAAAATCAATGTTCAGGAATAGTTGCTACAATTCAATAGGCAGTAAATCAAATAGTTGCTATGGATTTTGAATTAGCACTAGGGCATAATAGACTTGGGAATATGAGTGCAATAGGTATGAAAGTATTTCATTCAAAGAATGTTTTACCGGGTCTAAAATATGTTAATATGGATTTCTATGAAAGTTGTGTGTATGGAAAACAAAAGAGAGTTAGTTTTCTTAAGGATGGGAAGCAAAAGAAAGATGAGAAATTGAAGCTTGTGCATATGGATGTATGGGGACTAGCTCATGTATCTTCTCTTGATGGATCTTAATATTGTTACTTTTATTGATGATGCAATAAGGAAGGTATGGATTTATTTCCTTAGGAAAAAATCTAACGTATTTGAAACTTTTAAGAAATGGAGAAGCCTAGTTGAGAATGAGATTTGTAAAAAGTTAAAATTTCTTAGATCTAATAATGGTGGTGAGTATTGTAACAAAGAGTTTGAATTCTGTTGTTCCTCTAATGGTATTTATAGGAAAAAAATGGTTCCAAGGACTCCATAGGAAAATGGAGTGGTTGAGCATATGAATAGAACAATAATGGAGCATGCACGAACTATGAGATTGCATATTGGGATTTCTTTAAATATGTGGGTAGAGGTTGTAAACACTGTTGTTTATTTAATCAATAGAGGTCTCTCTAATTCTTTGGGTTGTGGTATTCCAAAGGAAGCATGGAAAGGTAAGAAGGTGAGTTATTCTTTTCTCAATACCTTCGGTTGTGATGCATTTGCACATGTAGATTCTGAAAATAGAATCAAGCTTGATGCAAAATCAAAGAAATATATATTTGTTGGATATGGCATTGATGAATTTGGTTGTAGGCTTTGGAATTTTGAAAATCAAAAAAAGGTGAGAAGCAGGGATGTCATATTCAATGAGAAAGTGTTGGACAAAGATTAGTTGCAGTAGCATGACAAGAAAGAAAATGATTATGTAGTGTTGGATGATACACCAATTAACAATGTTCCAATCATTCCTAATGCTTCACAACAACAACAACAAAAAATACCACAAACTCCAGTTAATATTAGATGATCTTCAAGGATAAGTAGACCTCCAAAAATATTTTCTCCCTCTTTGTATTCTATTTTTTAACTGATGTTGGTGAACCAAAATGATATGATGAAGCTATGTAGTTGGATACCAAGGTTCAATGGGAGCATGGAATGGAAGAAGAAATTGACTCCTTACTAAAAAATCAGACTTAGGAACTATGTAAGTTTATTGGAGGTAAAAAGTATTTACCAAAGAAATGGGTTTATAGGCCGAAAGAGGAGGATGGAAGTAAAAAAATATTTAAATCCAAATTAGTTGTAAAGGGATTTGCATAGAAAAAGGGTATTGATTTTGATTTCATCTTTTCTCCAGTTGTTAAAATGACTTCTATTCATACTATTTTAAGTCTTGTGGCTACTAAAGATTTACATTTAGAACAACTTGATGTTAAAACAACCTTTCTCCATGGTGATTTGGAAGATAAAATATATATGGATCAACCACAAGGATTTGGGGTCAAAGGTAAGGAGAAACTAGTGTGTATATTGAAGAAAAGTCTATATGGCTTCAAGCAATCACCTTGGAAGTGGTATATTAAATTTGATAGTTTTATGGCTAAGAAATGTACAGTCAGTGTAATTCAGACCATTGTGTTTATTTTAAGAGGCTAGATGATGATGACTACAATTTCCTATGTTTATATGTTGATGATATGATTATAGCGGGGTCTAACATGGATCACATAAGGGAGTTAAAACAACAATTAGCTAATTCATTTTTTATGAAGGATTTGGGGGCAGCAAAGAAAATCCTTGGTATGAAGATTACAAGAGATAGGAAAAATAGAAAATTGTTTCTATATCAAGCTAATCATGTTGAAAAGGTGTTACAAAGATTTCATATGGACAATGCAAAAGCTATCAACACACCTTTGCCTAGTCATGTCAAATTGACTAAGGATATGTATCCAACAAAACAAGAGGAGGAAGAAAAATTGTCCAAGGTACCATATGCTTCAATTGTAGGAAATTTAATGTATGCCATGGTATGCACAACACTATATATTGCACATGCTATAGGATTTGTTAGTAGGTATACGAGTCACCTTGGAGTTGAGCATTGAAATATGGTAAAATGGATTCTCAGGTATTTGAGAGGTACATCCAATAAATATTTATGTTTTGGGGGCTCTAATACTAATTTAAAAGGCTATGATGACTCAGATTTGGTAGGGGATATAGATATTAGGCGGAGTACCACATGCTATGTATTTACAGTTGGTGGGACAACAATGAGTTGGATTTCTCGATTACAAAAGGTGGTTGCTTTATCCACCACAAAGGCATAGTATGTTGAAAAAAAGGCAGAAAAGGAGATGATATGGCTATAAATTTTCATGGAAGAGTTGGGAAAACAACAGGCTAAACATTGCTTGTTTACAGATAGCCAGCGTGTTATACATCTTGCAAATAATTTTTCCTTGCATTATAAAACCAAACACATACATTTGAGATATCATTTCATTTGGTTAGTGTTAGAGGATGGACATGTCAAGCTGGAAAAGATACATATAGATGCCAATCTAACATATATTTTTACAAAGGAAGTGACAAGGAAGAAGATGAGCTCCTCTTTAGCTTCGATTGGCCTTCAAGGTTGAATTCAAGAATAACAAAGCAATAGGGTCCAAGGTGATTATTTCCAGTGGGAGCTATAAGTGAAAAAATGTTGTTCAGGATCCATCTCCAAGTGGGAGATTGTGTTGGTGTGGAGTTTTATTAGTCTCCAAGTGGGGGATTTTTGGTATTTCCAGGATCATGATGGGCAAAAAGTGGCAATACTATGGGTATTTGTAGGGTATGTGGCTAATGACTTTTTTTTCACCCAAAATTAATGAAACGAAAAGGGTTTTTAGAGAATATTCTCACCTTTCTACAAATATAAATTATGCTTTAATTTTAATTTAATAAATAATTATTATTTATTTTCTATTAGAATTACGACTAAAGTCCCGATCGATAGGCTAATTGAAAAACATCTATAACTTTCAAACGGTATCACATTTTTTGAATCCAAAACATGTGTCACATTCTATGCTTTACATAATATAGGATTAAAAAAAGAAAAATTAAATTTCATGAAGTTTTTACCAAGTTAAGGTGGTCAGACATACGAGTTTTTATATTTTTTTAAAGTTGTAATAAAAAAATTCATAATTAATTATTTACTTAGAAAAAAATTACAAAAAATTATGTATCAGATCTAGAAATGAGTTCTCTACTTATATATAAAATATTATAAAAAAATATTATCATTTTATTATGGTTAGGTGGTCAGACACCTACTTCTTATTTTTTCCCTGAAATTTAAGTACTACTACATTAAAATTTCAAATTTTCACCAAATAGATTTTATTTATTTTTAAATAAACCTAGCAGTTTAGAAACTACATTCAATTTTCTACAGATTCTATTCTTACATATTTTTGAAATAATATAAATAACTTATTCAAATTTTTACGTCAAGTTACCTAACATTGAATTTTCTAAATTTTTTGCCACTTAAGGGCCTATTTTATCCATGATGATCCCGCACATACCCTACTTTTCTTTATGCTTGGCTAATTTGGTAGATATATTTGAGGTAATGTTTAATGTTAAATGTGTTTCTTTTATGATGATATTGATGAGTTAATTATGTAGTGTTAATCTTTTAATATCATAATTGGTATCCTTTTCTTAAGGGTTTTATTCAGGGTATTTAAAAGACTGATGATGAAGTTAAACTCCCCATTTAATCAAAGGAAGACAATCACACCATTGATCGGTTCAGTTGGATGATGAATCACTCAAGTCCAAATTAGCTTCTTTGTAGTTGGTTTAGGAACTTCTAGTCCCAGCGTTGATCTGGCATATTTCTATATGTCTATTCTTAGTCTTATTTTAGTTATGCTTTAGTTTCCTTTAAATCTTTATTTTTAGACACCTTTAATCTTGGCAGTTGATTCCATGTTCAATAAGGATATAGTTATTTAAATATTCATGTTTTAGTTTTAGATAGGAGTTATAGATAATTTTCAAAGCTAGAAATCTTGTAATGGTTGTAATACTCCATTATGCGTCTTGATTTGATCAATTTGAATGAAGATAAGAAGTTAACTCAAATTATTGTGTTAAGAGGTGTTACCTAAGGAAGAGCAAGGTCTGCTCAACCAAAGGAATTGATCTTGTTTGGTATTTTTTGAGTTCATGTTGTTTTTGTTCATTAAATATTGAATCTGAAGTATTAGATGTTAAATTTGGAATGTTAAGCTAGTTTGAATCACTTTTAGCAATTGTGTTTGAATCTCTCTTAGGTTTAGTTTAATATAATTAGAATGGTTTGTTAGATTCATTGTAAGGTTTATTAAGTTAATTATATTTAGATGTTATTTGTAGGAATTAAGTTGATAATTATTTGATAAGTTTAATTAGAGCAATGATGGGAACTTGTGGAATGATGAAATTGAGGTTGTTTCGAATTTTTTCATGGAAATTAGTATTTATGTTTTCTAGATTAATCATTATTTCCTTGCAATTCATTGTTGTTATTTAGAATAGATTTTTTTTTCAACAAATCTTAAAATAGATTTCTTTTTAAGTAAATTAGAATTAAATTTGAATTTCAAATTCTAGATTAAGAATTAAGATAAATGTTAGTATTTTCCATGAATCGGTCTCAATCAAGTCAAATGAAGTCAAAAATAAGTCAAAAAAACTTTAAATTAGGGAATAAGATAGAATTAATCCTTAGGAATTAGTTGCTAAAATTCAACTCTTGAGAGCTCCTAAAAGTTCTTGAAAGCTCCTAAAGGAGCCAAATCAACACTTGAAGTCACTATTGACAGTGTAAAACATCCCAAAAGTCCATGACAAACATCCTTATCATGTATAGCTCTGAGACACACCCAATTCAATAAATAATTGACTAAATGATGCAAGTTTGACATCAACGACCTTGCCCATCATTTTTGGCATCATTGTTGGGGATTTAAAAGATTTGGCTATTTAGTGTGAAGCCTTAGTGTTAATAAGGAAGAGAGATATGAATTGTGGATGAGATGAAATCTAGGGAGGTTTCTTCCATGAAACATTGATTTTCAAAGAAATATTGATTTTGATAAGGAACAAGACATTTAATAATACCATATCGAAGATCAAGAAGATAATAAATTACATCAGATTAAAAATCAAGAAGAAAATAGAGATCCATTTCAGGACTTGAAGAAATGGGTGACCAACTAGAATGTCCACCAACAAATATGACCTTTTCATATCCTATAAATCTTGAAAGATAGATTTGTGAGCCTCCTATGAAGAATATTTCACCCTCATTTTTTCCTACATTTAGGAGAAAAACTTTAGAAGATCTTGGTCAATTTCTATTTGAATTCAAAGTTCTATGTCAGACCTATGATTACACAAATGATAACCAAAAGTTGAATTTATTTCCTTCTACCTTGAAAGGAGTCAACTTTATGATGGTTCATGGGTTTAGGAGCAAGAACAATTGGAACTTGGCAACAAATGGATATTGAGTTCTTAGATAAATACCAAGATTACTGTCGAGTAAGGGATAGAAAGGAAGAATTGTTTCAAATAAGGAAAATGGAGGATGAATGTCTAGAGGATTATGATCACAGATTCTAGTTTGTGCATCAAAGGTGTACTAATGGGGGTGGGTAAAACCAAAAGGTTGTGTCATAATTTCGGCCAAATAAATAGTTTCGAGCGAAATATTTTTGGCTGAAAAGGTTTCGCCCGACTAGGTTTTGACTAAAACTATGTGGCATATGATGTGGCACATAGGTTTCAGTCAAATATTTTTATCTCAAATCCCAAAAAATATTTTTTTTTCTTTTCATGCTTTGAAATTGGCTTTGAAATTGCATTTTTTAATGTGTGAGGTTTCTACAGAAAGGGTTTCGATAGAAACTATTTTTATAGAAAGGGTTTCGGCCGAAACCCTTTGTGTAGAAACTGTTTCTACTGAAACTGTTTATGTGGCATCCTAGTTGGCAGCCAACTTAGCTTTTTTCAAAATTTTTTAAAACTTTTAACTTTAGCTAAGTATTTCTTTAGTCAAAATTATTTTTCTGCAAAAAACAAAAATACCATTTTGTAGTGCTCAGAGTGCAGAATCCAAATATATATATTTTTTAATATTTTGATTAGTTTTAATATATTTTATTTTTAAAATAATGCAAAGAGGTTTTTAAAATGAAAAACAAGGTTGATTACAAATTTAAAAAAGTATAGTAAAACTTATTAAAAAAATTTAAATCTTATATGGGGCACAAGAGGAGGGAGTCTTCTTCAAAAGGGTATAATTTGTTTTTTGAAAATGATTAAAAAAATTCAAAATAGTTGTGAAAACTGTCAAATTCTAACATGTTTGACTTTAAAACATTATTATGAGAAAAATATACATCAACATTTGATTTATTTTTTCATGCGCAAGATATTGAAGTTATCTATTTGGAGAAAAAACAATAGGGAGAAATGAAGTTTTTTTCAATTCATTTCTTGACGGCCTGTGAAGTCACTCTTTTATGAAATTTTCAACATTCCAAAATTTGTCCTTAAATTGATAAAAACATAATGAAAACATTTTTTTTTTAAATTTAAAAATTACAACAATAAACTTCATCAAAAGTTCTACATTTCATTTTTTTACACTAGTTTGAAATTGAAAACATAAAGACCACTTTTATGTGGTCAAAATTTAGAATGGTTTTTACTGTTGGCCGATTCCTTTATAAAGTGTAACACAGGTTTGTGTTTTTACCATGGATAATAGAACTAGTAAAACATTTTTTTTTAGAGGAATTGATGATGAGTCAAGGGAGTCTTTGAATCTAATGGGGAAGGGAGACATGAATAAGCTTTCCTTAGATGATATTGTTGAAATATGTTGAAACTACTCTAGAAATAGGGTGGGAACAAGAACCTCCAAAAGAAATAAGGCTCATACTACTAATGTGTCAGAAGTAATGGAGGAATTAGCAAACATGAAGACTAATTTAATTCTTCATCTCAACATGCATGGAGATAAGAAGAACATTGAACCTTTGTCGATTTATTGTTCCAAGTGTAGGGGAAAACACCTTTTAATAGAATGTCCATTGAATCATGTTGAGATTTGTGAGATTTGTGAGAAACAACACTCAAAAAGTTCTTGTAATCTTTTAGAAAGGATTAAGAGAAATTTGAAGAAATCATCTATGGTAGAGGAAGAGCTCAATTATGTTGTCCAAAGACCTCAAAACACAGGGTACAATGCTAATCAAAGATAGTATGGTTCCACATCTAACTAGAATCAGAACCCTTGGAAAAACTAGAACCAATGGATCCATCCATATCAACCACAACCACCTACTTATTGGGGTCAACCTAAATGGATGAATCCCCAATGGAACCAATCACAATGGCAAGCTAATCAACAACCATAGTGGCAGTCAAATCAGCCCTCATGGCAACAAAATTAGATGCAGATCCATCCATGGAAAAATCAGGGGCAAAAACATCCTTGGGGACAAACACCTCCAACAATCAATGCCCCTAATCCTCCTAATGATCGGGTGAACTAGCCTCAACTGCTAGCTCAACCAATTGCAAATCCAAGAAATACCCGTAATGATGCAAATCCCCCTAATTTGAACGTCATTGATGCTAAGGACATTTAGTTGAGAAATCGAACTATTCAATCTAAACCCGCAGAGAAAGTTCAAGAAAGTGGAGAAGATAATGAGAATCTAGTAGAAAAAAAAAAACTTAGAGGAAGAACAAACCATCAATAAAACACCTTACCCAAAGAGATTGAAGGAAGAAAAATTCACTCCTAAAATCTCTCAACACAATTACATGAATGCAATTGATTCTCAACTTCTTCGAGAGTTGACGAAGATTAACATTGAAATACCACTGTTACAGGCCATTAAATACATACCAAAGATAAATCAATTAGTCAAATCCCTTTGCATGAAAACTCTAGGGAGGAAAAATAAATTACCTTCCACAATTCAAATAGGGACAAAACTAACTAATGTATTATTAGGAAGATTACTTCCATAGAAATATAATGATTCTAGTAGTCCTGTAATAACCCTGAGCATTAATGGAATTGAGATATCAAATGTTCTAATTGATCTGGGAGCTGACATAAATGTTATCACATCTGATATTGTCAAAATGATAGGAATGACAACTATTCAACTAACAACAAATATTTTACAGTTAGCTAACCAATCTACAAAACCTAAAGGTATCATAGAAGAAATCATGGTCACCATTGACACATGGGATTAAATCCAGTTGACTTTTTGGTTCTTAAAGCCAGAAAGAAAGATTCTAGCTATCCAGTCATCTTAGGAAAACTATGGCTAGCTACTATTGCTTCCTTAATCAATTGTAGATTTGGAAGTATGATCATTTCAAATTTTGTTAAGAAAAAAGAATTATCACTCTATTTTCCAGCACAACCAAACACTCAACTATGGGTTGATGAAGATTTAGAATTAGAATGTGATGGAATTTTTGAGTTAGCTATGGTTACCTTGGTTGAACATATTGAGGAGTGTCAAGAGCAAGAGTTTACTTCTAAAAAAATTACTCCAATTGAGGAAGGAAAAAATCAGTCAACATTGCATCAACAGCACTCTTGTCCTCTAAATACAATCATTGAAAATTCTTTGAATTCTAAAAATGGAACTAAAGAAATTTAGGTAAATGGAGATAAACCTCTCAAAATTAATTAATCTTTATCCCCAACAAAAGAAAAAGAATTAAAGGATATTTTAGAAAAACAAATTGAAGCTTTTGTTTGGAAGTACACGAATATGAGAGGAATTCATCCTTCAATTTATACTCATCAAATATACACTAAAGATGTAAGACCAATTAGACAAGGTCACAGGTGAATCAATTCTATTCTTCAAGACATTGTTAAACAAGAAATAGAGAAGCTACTCAAAGTAGGATTCATTTGCCCAATATTTGATAGCCAGTGGGTTTCTCCATTGGTAATTGTACCAAAGAAGAATGGTAAATGGCGAGTGTGCATAGATTATCGAGAATTGAATAAAGCAACAAAGAAGGACCATTTCCCATTGCCATTCATCGACCAAGTACTTGATAATCTAGTAGAAAGAAATTATTTCTCTTTTCTTGATGGATTTAGTGGATATAATTAGATCCAAGTAACCTCTAAAGATCAAGATAAAACTACTTTTACTTGTCCTTGTGGTATGTATGCTTATACAATCTTACCATTTGGACTATGTAATGCACCTGCCACTTTTCAAAGAGGGGTTCTTTCTATCTTTGTAGACTTCACCACTACATGTGTTGAGGTATACATGGATGACTTTACTATTCATGCAAAAGAAATGAGGAATCCCTTAAAATCTTAGAAAAAATTTTGTAGCGATGTATGGATCACAGGTTATCATTAAATCATGAAAAAAGTTCAATAATGATGATAAAGGGTATTGTTCTAGGACATCACATCTCAAAAGAGGGGATAAAAGTAGATCCCAAGAAAATCAAGATCATACAAAACATTGAAATCCCTAAGAACCAAACTAGTGTTTGAAGTTTTCTTAGAGATGCTAGATATTACAAAATATTTATAGAAGGATTTAGTAAAATTGTTGGACCCTTATTTACATTGCTCAAGAAAGAAGAGGAGTTTGTATGGACTGACGATTGTCAAAAATATTTTGAGACAATCAAAATAGCTTTAACAACTTCTCTGATCATTAAATGACCTATTTGGGGAGAACCATTTCTCATACATGTTGATGCAGATCCAATATGGCTATTGGAGAAGTGTTAGGACAAAAAGTTGGCAATGATTCCATGCATGCAATTTATTATGTTAGCAAAAATTTAAATCCTTTTGAATGAAATTATACAACAGAAAAGGAATTTTTAGCTATATTATATGCAATAAACAAATTTAGGCATTATATTACATGTTACAAAGTTTACATACAAACAAACTATGCTACAATTAGATATTTGATGAACAAGGCTATAGTAGGTGGATGCATTAGTAGATGGTTACTATTGTTGTAGGAATTTGATGTTACTATCATAGATAATCCTGGAAAAGATAATGTAGTAGTTGATTTTCTTTCCAGAATTGCATTGTAGGAGGATCAAGAACTAGTAGATGACAATTTTCAGATGAACATTTATTTGCAATATCAGTTCATCCACCATGGTTTGCTGATCTAGAAAATTACCTTGTAACAAGGAAGTGCCCAAGTCACTTCAGTCATTAACAAAAAAAGAGGTTGATTCATGAAAGTTCTAGATTTCAGTGGATTAATAGTCTTTTATTTAAATTGTTCCCTAATCATGTTCTTCACATATGTGTAGCTAAGTTAGATGTCTATGACGTAGTACACACCTGACATCATGAACCTGGAGGAGGACACTATTTGGTAGTAAGAACAATTCATAAAATCCTAGGAGTTGGTTACTATTGGCTATCAATGATAAAGGATGTTACATTCTTTGTTAAACACTGTGATGAATGTCAGAGGATGGGAAGACCCACCCCAACAATGGAGATGTCATTTTAGCCACAAATAGTTCTGGAACCATTTAAAAAATGGGGAATTGATTTTGTGGGACCTATTGATCCACCCTGAAAATTTCAACATTATATACTTGTTTGTACTGATTATGTAACAAAATGGGCTGAGGTGAAAGCATTATCAGCAACAAGAGAGGATAAAGTTATAGATTTTCTATACAAGCAAATTCTTCAGAGATTTGGTGCACCAAGAGAATTGTTTCAGACCAAGTGCCATAGTTTGTATCAGTAATGACAGAAGTGTTTTTGTAGAGATACCAGATGACCCATAGGAAATCTTTTCCATATCACCCTCAGGCGAATGGATAAGGGTGATCCCACAAAGCTAGTTTACAATTTCTAGGAGACTCTATTTTTTGTTGAAATTACATATTTTAAAAAAATATAATGATTTAAGCCTTAAAAAGTTCAATTTAAATCATCCCAATTGAAGAGGGGTTGATCAAACTACCTTAGATCAAACCCCCTTAGATAGAACCTCACTAGTTTTAAACCATACCTATAACAAAGTCTCTTTTACACCTATCAATTTGCTGATAAAAAATCACTTTTGATTTACCTTTTGGGGGATCAAGTGAATTCATTTAAAATTTATCTTTTGTAAGTATGTAATCCTTATTATAAACTTCCCAAAAAGTATAATCTTAAATAAATTTAATTTTATTATTATATTTATTTTTTATTTCTTGTGAATGTAGATTTTTCACTGAAAATTAAGCTCTTTGTTCTGCACATGTGGAAAAATAGAAGATTATAAAAAAATTGAAAAATATGAGTGCATCGGATATTGAAGTCCTTGATCCAACAAAAAAAAGAATTTCAATACATACAAAAAAAGTTACGCATTTTACAGTCGCACTATGTCTCAATTGTAATTGGTTTGCCTTTGAAACTTGATTAAACAAAAAAATATTGAATGAAAAACTATCTAACCAAGTGGAAGCACTAGATATCAGAGTTACAAATCTAAATTCAAAAGAATTAGAATTTTATCCTTCATGGAAAAACAATTATGCATTATACGGTGAGCGTCACTTTTAAAAAATGTTTTTTTCTGAAATAAACTAGTTTTTGAGGGAGATGAAAAAAGAAGTCCAATTTGATTCCAAAAATTTTGAAAAAATAATATTTAGAATCTACAGAAAAAATTTCATGAAACTCTAGTTTGCATCATCTTCAAATTCCTCATGGTTTAGCCACTATAGGTGCCTAAAGGTAATGATTTAGTAAAACAAAATTATTTCAGTGTCCAATTTGGCCAAAAATTGTAAACCACTATTGTGGGATCACCCACAAGCTAAAGTCACTAATTGAGAATTGGAGAAGATCTAGACAAAAACCATTTCTCTAAGGAAAATAGATTGGGTAGAGAGGTTAGATGAGGCAATATGGGTTTATAATACCACATGGAAAACAACAACTAGATTTTCTCCATATAAACATGTGTATGGGAAGAAACTAGTCATGCCAATAGAATTTGAATTAAGAACACTAAAAACTATAGTAGAAGTTGGAATTGATTTACCAAAGTCCAAAAAAGGTAGAATTTTATAACTCAATAGACTTGATGAGATTAGAATAGAGGCTCTTCAACATACAGAGGTAATTTAGAAATAAAGAAACGAATGACATGATAAACATATTGTGTCTAGATAGTTCAAGGAGGGAGATTGGGCATTATTATTTGACTCCAGATTTGAAGAGTTTAAAGGGAAATTCCATACAAGATGGTTAGGACTCTATGAGATAGATCAAGTATTTGAGAATGGAGTTTTCCAATTAGTTCCAATTAATGGAGAAAGGAGAGTTATGCTAGTTAATGGCCATCGACTGAAAACATATCATAAGAGAAGATATTTGAACCTTTGAAGAAGGCATGAATAAATAGGGTAAATTGAAAACTAAAAAATAGTGGTTTACCTTGAGAAAAATGGAAGTAAATTGAAAACCAGTAATTGTTGGTTTAATTTCAAAAAAAAAAGATGACTGAAAACCAGCAATGGTGGTCTATTTGAGTTAACTCCTGAAAGCTCCTAAATGCTCCTAAGAGCTCCCAAAAGCTCATGAACACTCCTAAAGATCCTAAAGGCTGAGGACTCTAAAAACTCTATTTGGTTCAATAGCTCTTGAAGACTCTTGAAGTTCCAAAGCTCTTGAGAGCTCCTAAAGGCCCCTGAAGAACTCCTGAAGGCTCTTAGAGATCTTGAAGGCTTGCAACTCCTAAAATTCCAAAGCTCTTGAGAACTTCTGAAGGCTCTTGAAGAAATTTTGAAGGTTCATGAAGAACTCTTGAAGGCTCCTGAAGATCTCAAAGGCTTGCAATAAATAGAGGTGCATATTTAATGTGAATATTTATTTTTAATATTATTATCTATAGTAGTTAGACTAATGAAAAATAGGTAAATAATTATAATTTTAGACATCTCTGCGATATTGTTATTAATAATGATAATAAATAACTTTTAATCATTTCAAAAAGTGGCGGGACAATTGATAAGGTATGATGTGAAATTGGATGATTCCAGTAATAATTATGAATCATATTATGATCTGCCTATCTTTTCAAAGTCTTTCCAAGTTCATGCTGACATGTGTAAAAGATGTCGCCAACCTTGCAAATTAAATTGCAATTACAATTTTTGACATGCGAATCATCTGAAGTAGTAAAGGAAGTTAATTGAAGAAATTAATGACACATCATATCATTTTCAAAATGGCTGCTCCAAAAACAAGGAAAGATCATTCTAAATATTGCTAAGTAATTTAGTCTGCTAGTTGTAGTCTACCATTATTGACAGGAAGAAATGGGGAACAAGAGGAATGTAGAGCCAAAAAAATTCACTCTTGATTCTAAAACCAAGAGATTGTTTAGGGAAGCTAGATGGCTAAATTTTATAATGAAATATGAAGGTTTTCAGCCAAAAATTATAGAGGATCTCATGAGAAATTTTCACATAAATGTCACTAGAGTAAGGGGTGAAATCATTGAAGTCGCTCTAGAAATAATTAGTGAAATTTCAAGAATTCTAGCTGAGGGAAAGCCAGTTAACAAAGGATTAGTAAAGTTTCATGGATTGGTGGCAACATTTCACCAAGAACCAGAAAGGAAGCTTGAAATTCCAATGCATAAGGGAGATCAATCCAGAATAGCCCATCACAATTTGGACAAACTGTGGAGAACTGTTGCAACATGGATCATGAAATTCTTCACTTGTGAAGGATAGTACCACACTATATTAGGGTCAAGAATGTAGCTATTGATACATTTAAGGTATGGATAGACAAAACCTCCCATTAGAATAAATCTACCAGCATTTTTTGTTTCAACAAATTGCTTCCATGATTTCAAGAGTAAAGTCTAAAGGAGAGTCTTCCATAAAATACCATGGGTTAATTCATTTGATCATTAAGCATAATTTCTTAAAGGAAGAGTCTGGGAAATAGGATTGTCTAGAGTTTTTTTCCACACCCATAGAAAAATAGAAAGGGAAACCCACAAAAGGGGCCCACGACAAAAAGGTCAAAGGTATAAAAAGGTGAATCTTCCAAAGGAGAATAGAGAAAGGGTGAAAGAAAACTACAAGAATCCTCTAGGATAACCCCCAATAGCTCCAAAAAGAAAAAGCAAGACTTGATTGAAGAGAGCCCTAGCCATATTGAGACCATTGTGTCCACTCCTAAAGAGACACCTACATTTCAAACCCCTATCACTAAAGGCTCAAAAGAAACTTTTTTAGCCCATGAGGAAACCCGTACACCAATGCATTCCCCTGAGCAACCTCACAACCCTCCTGAAAATCCAATGCCAACTCTTGAAAGAACCCTTCTTGCTAAAATACATGACTCTGCTGAAGAGTCTGAGGAACAATCAGAAGAGCAAGATGCCTCAAAGGAATTTGAACAAGAAGAAATCATGAGATCCCCTACACCTTCTCTGACTTATGAGAAAAGAAAGGGAAAAGAACCATTGATTGAAGAGGAAGAAATTTATGAAAAGTAGAATGAGAAAGAATTAGAAATTGAAGAACTGTTAAGGGCTATGAAAATGTCTAGAATGGAAGCTGAGTTGGAGAAAGAAAGGAAGAATATGCAATTTCTTGAGGAAAAATTGAGAAGGAAAGAAGAGGAATTACAACAATCCCTCAAAAAACTTAGGAAATGGAAAGAGAAATTGAATAATACCAAGGAGGCATAACAACAAGCTAGTGCACAAGCATTAGCAAGTGTGGAGCAAATTGCAAAATTAAAAGAAGAATTGCAGCTAACAGAAGAGCAATTACAACAATAGTCTATGAGGTTCTATTCTCAAGAATCCTCTAATTTTGTGGCCCCAACACATTACCTTTCTCTGCCTCCCATTCCATCTGATATTCCATCATATATTCAAGAAAGGACTAGACTTGGATATCTCTCTCTAGAAGCTCTAAAATTCAAGCATGAAAATGATCAGCTGAAAAAGTAAGTGTAGAAAATAGAGAAAGAAAAAAATGAAATTGAAAGAAGACTTGAGCAAGAAATAGAGATAAGTTATGCAATGCTATCAATGAGAAGACCAGTAGGAGTATATGCTTTATTTCTTAGAGATAAGTTTCTACAATGGAAGCTTAATCAATTAATTTTAAGGAGAAGCCTGGATTAACACAATGATAAAGATTTTCTACAAGATTACTTCCATAACCACCCTGGTATTCAAAATCAGATGGGTGAGTTTTTCCTGTACGGATTTTTAATGGGAGATAATGATGATTCTCTATTAAATGTTTATGTTGGTGAGCTAAAAATCAGGTCTATTGTCTACTTAATGCAAAATCAAGTTGAATGGTTGAAAAGAATGGAAAATACCAAGAGGCAAAAAAAAGTACAGTTTACCAATGAGGCCTGAAATGCCTCATGTACGCAAGTATATCAAAATGGTTTGATCCATGGTAAGGAAAAACAACATAAATCCTCTTTATGTTTCAAATTTTCTAAATAGTATGTCTGCTTTCTAGAATGTAGAAGGGACACTTCCTCCATTGGCGATAAATTCATGTGAGGAAAGATATTTAATCATTCCTAAGTTAGTAAGAAGAAGAGAGCCTATAATCCCAAACAATCTCAAATGGAGTTTGATAAGAGTTAGACATGTGATCGCCTTGATTGAATAGTACTTAGCAAGAATTTTGGGTTGGCATGTGGTTCAGAATTCCAATTCTCATTATGTCTGCTCCAAATCTCAAAGAATCACCCAATGTTCTTGAGGAAGTGATAAGACCCTAGTTTGAAAAGTTAAGGGAGAACCATGGATTTGTACTCAATACACAATTACCACCATAGAGCAGAGGAGTGTTTGACTATTGCATTTGGATGGAGGCAGTAAACAAGGATAAAGAAAGCACCATAATTCATGATGAAGAACCATGAGGACATGGTCCAAAACAAGTGGGGAAGAATGATGAGAGGCTCAAAGATACTCTCATATAAGTCATTTTATGTTTAAAAGACAAGCTCCCCAAATTTTGGGGAACTTTCCCAATAAGATTGTTAGCATATAGAGACAAGTCCTTGAGATACTGGAACTCCCTAAATTCATCGAGTATTGACCTAGGAGGCTAGTTAAGATAGTGAGAAAGGATGACCAAGTTTTTCAAGCTTGAAAGCTCAGAGAGACTACCATTAAGAAAATTTAAGGAGGCATCAAAATTCTTCAAAGAAGTGAGGTTCCCAAACCCTAAAGGGATTGCTACTTCAGGAAAATTATTGTACAGTTCCAAGTGCTAAAGCTTGTTTGTTGGAGAGAATTAATTTCTCCCATGGTCTTTGTTAAATTGAGAATTAAATGTAGAAGTTTCTCCCAACTGTTGAGCATTAAATATAGAATTTTCTCCCAATCGTTTCTCCCAAGTTCACTATCAAACAATGCACTTAAAACATAAACTTCTACAACAACCCACCAATCTATTTTCCACACGTGTTTTGAATATGTAGATCTCCAAATTGTTTTAAAACCTCTTTAAATAGAGGCATTTTGTAATCAATGAAGAATTCAATAAAATATTCCTTTCTTTTATTTTCTTTCTTTTCCTTCAGGGTATGTGCAGGATCATCATGGAAAAAATAAGCCCTTAAGTGGCAAAAAATTCAAAAAAATTAGACTTAGGCAATTTGACGTAAAAATTTGAATAAGTTATCTCTATTATTTCAAAAATATGTAACCATAGAATTTGTAGCAAACTGAATGTAGTTTCTAAACTACTAGGTATGTTTTAAAAAAAAATCTATTTGGTGAAAATTTAAAATTTCAATGCAGTGGTACTTAAATTTCAAGGAAAAAATAAGAAGTAGGTGTCTGTCTGACTACCCTAACCACAATAAAATGATAATATTTTTTTATAAGATTTTAGATATAAGTAGAGGACTCATGCCCCAATATGATGCATATTTTTTTGTAAATTTTTTCCAAGTAAATAATTAATTATGACTTTTTTATTACAAATTTTTAAAAATACAAAAAATCATATGTTTGACCACCTTAACTTGGTCAAAACTTCAAGAAATTCAATTTTATTTTTTTTAATCCTATAGTATGTGAAGCATAGAATGTGACACATGTTTTGGATTCAAAAAATGTGATACTATTTGAAAGCTATAGATGTTTTCCAATTAGCCTATCAATCAAGACTTTAGTCATAGTTTGAATAGAAAATTAATAATAATTACTTATTAAATTAAAAGTAAAGCATAATTTATATTGGTGGAAATTTAAGAAACTCCTTTAAAAACCCTTTTCGTTTCATCAATTTTGGGTAAAAAAATAGTCTTCAGCCACATACCCATCATATTGCCACTTTTTGGCCCATCATGATCATGGACATACCCTTTAGTCTAGAATAAGAGCTAAGAAGATCTTGGAGAGAGAAATAGAATCCTAGCTGATATTTGAAGGAATCTAAGGAAGGTGATAGCTAGTATGAAACTATTGTAGTAGTTGCTTGAAGCTGCCAAAGTCTAAAGATCATTGCAATTGTGTTGGAGTTGCTGCCCAACATAATTATTGAAGTTGGAATGTTCAAAAAATGATGCCAGTGAAGTTTTTAGCTTGAAAGATCTTGCATACATGAAGTGAGGAAATTTACATCCATCAAAAGGCATGTTTGAGCCACCAATGTTTGAGAGAAACTAGCATTTGTAGAGCATTAGCCATGTCAGCTCCATTTTGGTAGAAGGTATGCCTTTAAGAAGTAGAGAGGATTGTATTGTGGCTTAGTAAAGCCATATATTTTGTTATTTGGCATTGTATTTTTAGTTTATTTGTTTTTCTCAATCTTGGTTTTTGTTTTGAAAAACAAATTGATATTGCATGCATCCAGAGTACTTATTGTAAAAGTGCAAAATCACAATAAAAAAAAAGAAGAGGAAACAAACTAAAGTAAGCACTAGGGTAATACAATAAATAATATGGCATCAAGAAGTAGTATAGCTCAACCACAAATTCCAATTTTCTCTAGTAAAAATTATGAATTTTGGGCTATAAAAATGAGAACATTGTTTCTCTCTTAGGAAGTATGGGATCTTGTTGAAAGAGGGTTTCTTGAACCACCAGATGAGGCTGCATATTTAGTACTCTCACAACAAGATAAAGATAAATTAAAAGATAATAGAAAAAAAGATGCAAAAGAATTATTTTTATTTCAACAAGCATTAGATGAATTTATTTTTCCTAAGGTTTCTGCAACCACAAAATCTAAGATAGTGTGGGACATATTAGAAATAACATATCAAGGGACATCAAAAGTTAAGGTTGTTAAATTGAAAACACTTAGGCATGATTTTGAGAATCTGTGCATGAAATATTTAGATTCAGTTGATCATTTTCTTAATCAAGTAATGGATGTGGTCAGTCATATTAGATCATATGGTGAAGATTTTACTAATCAAAAGGTTGTTGAAAAAATTCTCCGTAGTTTTCCTAGAAAATTTTATGCTATTGTTGTTGCTATTCAGGAGTCTAAGGATTTGACACAACTCTCTATAGATGAGTTAATGGGATCACTTTTATCCCATGAAACTAGAATGAATAGGAATAAAATTTCTTCTTTGGAAAATTCTTTTAGATCATAGGTGTCATTTGGTAGAGAAAGAGGAAGATCAAACTTCAGAGGAAGAGGAAGAGGCAGAAGCAGAGATGGACATATGTGTCTAGATCAAGAAGAAAGAAATAGTCAATCCAATTAGAGTTTCAATAATAGAGGATGTGGGAGAAATCAACAACAATCATCAAGGTTTGATAAGTCTTCCATTCAATGTCATTACTGTAAGAAGTTTGGTCATTTTGAAAATGAATGTAGGAAGAAACAAGAAGAGATGGAAAAAATGGTGCTAATTACTCAGGTGTGTCTAATAATAATTCAGGGGATTTATTCATAACCTATAGTGTTACTCAAGAAAGTTCTAGAGATATATGGTTTCTGGATAGTGGATGTAGCAATCACATGACTAGTTTAAATAGAGAGTTATTTTCTAGTTTGAATGATTCCTTTAAATCTAAAGTGAAAATGGGAAATGATAGTAAAGTATTTAGAATGGGAAAAGGTTTTATAAATGTTTTAACTAAAAGTGGAGAAGAGAGATATATTCTTGATGTTTATTTTATGCTTGGATTGAAACACAATTTAATTAGTGTTGGATAGTTAATGCAAAAAGGGCACAAAATCTTCTTTGATAATGATGTTTATACAATTTTGGATAGAAATCCTTGTGACAGGTTGATTGAAAAGGTCAAGATGACAAGGAATCAAATGTTCCCACTCCAAATTAACTGCATCCAAGGAACAAAGGAAATCAATTTCAAGACAGTGTGGTTAGATGAAACAGTGCTCTGGCATTTGAGGTATGGTCACCTTAATTTTGGAGGTTTCAATTTATTACAAAAGAAAAATATGGTGAATGGATTACCAGTCATAGAGCATCCAACTAGTTCATGTGAAAATTGTATATTGGCAAAACAACATAGAGAGTTTTCCAGTGGGAAGTTCATACAGAGCAAGGGAACCATTGGAGTTAGTTCACACTGATATATGTGGACCAATGAAGACTCCATCCTTAGGTGGAAGCATAAATTTCCTAACATTTATTGATGATTTTAGTAGGAAGATTTGGATATACTTTCTCAAGCAAAAATTTGAAGCCTTTGAAAAATTCAAGGAGTTTAAAGCCTTGGTGGAAAAACAAAGTGGCTTATATATCAAGGTACTTAGATTTAATAGAGGTGGTGAATTTAGTTCTAATGAATTTTTAATTTTTTTCAAATATCATGGAATCAAAAAACAATTTACAACAAGGTAAACACCACAATAGAAGGGTATCAAAGAGGAATAATATAACCATAATGGAAATGGCTAGGAGTATGTTGAAGGCCAATAATTTATCCAATATGTTTTGGGCAGAAGCAGTGGCATGTGTAGTATACATTTTGAATAGGAGTCCTAAAAAGAGTGTCAAAGACAAAAGTCCACAAGAGGAATGGAATGGTAAGAAACACAATGTATCTCATTTTAGAATTTTTTGATGTGTTGCTTATTCACTAGTGCCATTTGAATTAAGAAGAAAATTGGATGATAAAAGTGAGAAATATATTTTTGTTGGTTATAGTGAAGAATCAAAATATTATAGATTGTATAATCCCATTTCAAAGAGATTAATCACTAGAAGAGATGTTAAATTCAAGGAAGAAGAATCATGGGATGAAAATGCTAATAAAATATTCATAGGAGGAGCATCAATCTCTCACAATGAAGAAGAATCAAAGGAACAAGGTAGTTAGCCAAATCACACACCACCAAGTACTCCACCAAGAAATTTTGTGCAAGGAGCACCATTAGATAATAAATATCATCCTAATCCAAATTCAAATGTAAGTGATGAGTCAGATCCTACACTTGCCTCATTAAAGACCAAGGTATAGAGGTAAGAAAACAAAAATCTTAAAAGAGATATATGATCAAGGTGAAGAGAATGTAGATATGTATTCCAATTTTTCTTTATTCTCTTATGATCATATATATTTTGAACAAGCATTAAAAGATGATAATTGGATCAGAGCAATGGATGAAGAAATTGACTCTATAAAAATAAATCAAACATGGGAATTAGTGAATCTACCTGAGGGTAAAGATTGCATAGGAGTCAAATGGGTTTATAAAACTAAATTTAATGTTGAAGGAAAATTTGTAAAACGTAAAGAAAGATTGGTTGCAAAAGGATTTTCACAACAATATGGAATTGATTCTTCTGAAACATTTGCTCCAGTTCCTAGACTTGATACAGTTAGAACAATTTTAGCAATAGTTGCACATAATAATTGGAAAGTCTATCAAATGGATGTGAAATCAATATTTTTGAATGGTTTTCTTGATGAGGAATTTTATGTTCAATGACCACTTGGTTATGAGGTATATGGGCATGAAAATAAAGTATGTAAATTGAAAAAGGAACTTTATGGTTTGAAACAAGCACCCAGGGCTTGGTATAATAGGATTGATTCATATTTGATAAGAAATGAATTCAATAGAAGTAACAGTGAGCCCACATAATTGTATATAAAGACCAATGAGAAAGGTCAAATTTTTATTGTGTGTCTGTATGTTGATGATTTGATTTTAATTAGAAATTTTTCAATACACATGTTCAAGTTAGAATGAAGAAAGAATTTGGGATGATAGATTTGGGCTTAATGAGATACTTCTTAGGAATTGAAGTCATTTAATCTGATAAAGGTATCTTTATTTGTCAATCCAAGTATATCAAGGATGTGTTGAGAAGATTCAAAATGATAAATTTTAATCCAGTATCAACTCCAGTTGCAATAGGAACAAAACTTAGCAAAAAGGATGAGGGATAAAATGTTGATCCAACTATGTTTAAAATACTAGTTGGAAGTTTGATGTATCTCACAGCTACTAGGCCAGATATTATGTATGGTGTCAATTTGATCTCAAGGTTCATGGAGTCACCTCAGAATTCTGATTGGAAAGTTGGAAAAAGGATACTAAGATCTGTTGTAGGAACAACTGGATATGGAATTCTATATTCTAAAACTAATAATTTTGGTTCGATTGGTTATACTGATAGTAATTTTGCAAGTAGTATAGAGGGCAGGAAGAGCACTTCCAGATATGTATTTCATTTTGGATCCGGAGTTGTATCATGGGCATCAAAGAAGAAACCTTTAATAACCATTTCATCAGCCGAAGAAGAATATGTAGCCATGTTGGTGCAACTACCACAACATGTCAAGAAATATGGATATGTTGAGTTTTGTTAGATTCGTTGCATAATCAAGAGGAACCAACACCAATCCTTTGTGATAAAAATTCATCAATCACATTATAAAAAAATCATGTATTTCACAAGAGGAGCAAGCACATTGATACAAGGTATCACTTCATTAGAGAACTAGTTAACAATGGAGAGATCTACCTCAAGTTCTGAAAATCCAAAGATCAATTGGAAAACATATTCAATAAGGAATTACCAAAGGAAAAGTTTGAATATCCATGAAAAAATTTAGGCATTGTTGATATTGAAATAGTTAGTGGTAGAAATTAAGGGGGAGTGTTGGAGAGCATTAATTTCTCCCATGATCTTTGTCAAATTGGGCATTAAATGTAGAAGCTTCTCCCAACTATTGAGCATTAAATATAGACATTTCTCCCAGTTGTTTCTCCCAAGTGATCAAACAATGCATTTAAAATAGAAACTTCTACAATAGCCCGCCTGTCTATTTTCCACGCAAGTGTTTTGAATAGGTAGATCTCCAGATTTTTCGAAGACCTCTTTAAATAGAGGCATTTTTATAATTGATGAAGCATTCAATAAAATCTACCTTTATTTTATTTGCTTTCTCTGCCTTCATTGTTAAGCCTTGTAATTTCTTTCGGTATAGTTCCATTTAGATTGTTGAAAGAAAGTTCTAACTTTCCCAGTTGTGTAAGGTTACCAAAAAATGGTGAAATGGTTCCAAACAAGCTAATGTTGGACAAACATAGAATATTTAGGTCTTTCAAATTGTATATCTCTTTGGGTATGTTGTTGGGATCTAGAGGAATGTTATCCAAACATAATGAATGCAACTTATACAAGTTTGTGATAGAAAGAGGAAATTTACCAGAAAATTTTTTCTTGGATAAGTCAAGAATCTGCAGTGAGCTCAATACAAAGAAATCTAGCAAAGATCCCAACAATGAATTGGTTGCGAGATTCAATATTTCCAACTGACTACAATTCTTCCAAAAACATCTGCAATGCTTCCATATAGAGAATTTTCACCCAACTAAATAGCCTTCAAGGAATTGAACCCATAGAGGGAAGAAGGAATAGGACCTATTAACCCTGTATTCTCTAGATTGATAGTTGTAGCCAAACTTTCCTTGTTGTAGGTGATTCCATTCTAGTGACAAGGAGAAGTAGAAGAAGTGTCCTAGTTGTACAAATCATTTGTTAGATCTTGGACCCTCCTCTTCATGTCTAATAGTATTCTAACTTCCTCATCTTCTACATAACAAGAACCCAACAATGCAATTACTAAGAAGACAATATTGAAAGTCAGAGCTATGCCAAAAAGCTCTAGATAAGAATAAAAATAATTTTCAAGATGAGACGAGGGGGCTAATTTCAAGGCATTTTTAGACAACGATTTAAAGAAAACCTTCACAGCTCTTGTAGGGGAATTGGGTGCTTACAGATCATAGTCTTTACATCGAGAGGCGAGTTACAATGGCATCTATCAAAGAGCAATGTGTAAGGAAAAACTCTTCAACTAGAAATTGATGTTCAAATGACATGCACTATAAAATACATCACTATAGGATCGACAAAACCATATCCACTCTTAAATCTTATCTTCTTATCTTTTGAAAAAAAAAATGAAATCATTATTGTTAACTTAATAAAATGAATTTAAAAAACATTTTTCTTTTTATGAAAGCTGTTAGTTTTGTTCGAGATTCTGATTTTTTAATTTTTTAAATATTTTCACTAAAACTCAAATATTATTTTAAATATATTTTAATATTATTTTTTGGGAAGATAAATATGAAGTGGTAATTTGAAAGCAAAAAAAATGGTTACAATTTAAAGTAGCATTCAATCAGGGTTAGGATTAGAGTTTTGATTAGAGAAAAATATGATGAAAATAGGTGCCTCTAGAAGGATAACTTTTAACATATTTTATATATATTAACATTTAATACATGTATGCTAGTTTAACCTCATTAGAGATGGGTAAGTTGAATTTGTATATAATATTTTCTATGGAAAGAGCACATGACTTTACTTGAAGATAAGTGGGAAAATTCCATGAGGGATATTTTCTCTTCATCCTACAAACACCCAAAAAACAAGTGACTAGAAAAGCACGTCGTAATTAGGATATGAAGAGATTTGATAGAAAAATTAGGTTTTGTTGCAATGTGTTTTTTGAGGAAATCTCATAAATTATAAGTCAAAGAAGAGGAAGTTGACAATGAAATACAACAATTATCTTTAAAAGACAAACTTGGCAATGAATTTATTTATTTTTATCAAAGATTGAAAATTTGTTTAACAATGTGATATAGGTTTTCCAAGGATTTGTGGACTTGCAATTCCACTTAATAGCAAAACAAAGTAATAATTTTGTGTGTGTAAAGTACATAGAAAAAACAATAATCTATTAATGTGTAGAGTACTAGAATATTTTAAAAAAATTAGGTCATGAAATGATTATTACAAAGCATCATATAGTTATTTATTTTCAATTTAATTTCAAAACAGTTTCATTGTTCATGTGAATAATGAAATATTAAGTAGATCTTGTCTAAGTTAGTATGATGTAAGCAAGACTTTCTGAATGGAGTTTACAAGTTTAGTCTAAAAGGATTTAGGTATGTATTACATCATTAGATTTAGTTTTGTGTATAATAGTGAAATTAGTATATTTACATGATTTCATATTTAATTTGTGTTCATTATGATGAGAATTTCTTATTTAGTTTGTGTTCATTATGATGAGAATGGTTTGATCTATATACATCTTCACTTCATCCCTGTTGCACTTGTTCTCATATGTTTTCTACATACTCTTCCCTATTTTATCCACTTTGGTGCTCATTTCCATACATTCTTTCCCAACCTCAAATATCACCACCATATCTTTGTACATAATTTGTACATGGCTTAGAATTCATGCAGGTTGATTATGAGGACTGTATGCATGATTCTTGAATCTCAATATATCAAATTTGAATTAAAAAAATTCACCTTTTTTATATTAGTTGTTATGAGCTAACTTAGCACATGTTTGTGCAACATGTTCTGCCATGGTTTTTAAAGAAATTTAATGTGCACTTAATTTCATATAGGAGAATAGAAAAAGGATATGTTGGATTGTTAGAGAACACTTCAATTTGAAAGTAAAATGAAGGAATCAAAATTGCATAATCGTCATATAGGTCACCTACATGTTTACAAATATTGTCTTTGATATCTCTCATCTCTATTAGTTTGATCCACCTAGGTGTTTGACCTAAGGAAACTTGTTCACTTGTTGAGTTGTCAAGCCCATAAAAAGTGTCTCTAAATACCACCTTAGTTAATGTAGACATCCAAAGGGTGAAAGAGAGCATATCTTTGGGCATAAATTTTTATATATCATTCTCACATGTGTCATATCAATCTTGTGTAGAAAATTAAGTTCATGATAGTTGGGATCCAACTAATAGGGTTCAAAATTTGATCCACATGGTTCTTAATAGCAATTCAAACTACAAGAAATTCATGGACTCAAGATATATAATTTCATGGAAATGTCAATTTGATTTAGAACAACATCAACTCCATTCTTCCATCATCAATCCTAGAGTTAAGTCCCTTTAAAATATTATGTGATTGTCACATTTATTTTAGTTTAATTTATCAATTCCAACTCTATTAAATAGGTTAATTATTTGCTAATTGATAATGGGTATGCGCAAGATCATGATGGGCCAAAAAGTGGCAATATGATGGGTATGTGGCTACAACTTTTTCTTACCCAAAATTGATGAAACAAAAAGGGTTTTTAAAGGAGATTCTCAGCTTTCCAAAAATATAAATTATGATTTACTTTGAATTTGATAAATAATTATTATTTATTTTCTATTTGAATTATGAAAAGCGTCCTCATTGATAGGCTACTTGGAAAACATCTATAGTTTTCAAATGGTATGACATTTTTTAAATTCAAAACATGTGTTACATTCTATGCTTCACATACTATAGGATTAAAAAAAATGAATTTCATGAAGTTTTGACCAAGTTAAGGTGGTCAGACATACAATTTTTTATATTTTTTAAAAGTTGTAATAAAAATTTCATAATTAATTATTTACTTGGAAATAAATTACAAAAAAATATACAACACATCAGGACATGAGTCATCTACTTATATCTAAAATCTTATAAAAAAATATCATCATTTTATTGAGGTTAGGGTGGTTAGACAGACACCTACTTCTTATTTTTCCCTAAAATTTAAGTGCTCCTACATTGAAATTTCAAAGTTTCACCAAATAGATTTTAATAAAAATAAAATAGACCTAGTAGTTTAGAAACTAAATTCAATTTGTTACAGATTCTATTCTTACATATTTTTGAAGTAATATAAATAACTTATTCAAATTTTTACGTCAAGTTGCCTAACTCTATTTTTTCTAAATTTTTTGCCACTTAAGGACCTTTTTTTTCCATTATGATCCTACACATACCCTAACATTTTTTTCTATAAATTTCTAGGAAAGACAATTATTTGATTTTTTTAGATGAGTAAAATACATAAAATTTACTAGTTATTTATTTTTAATTTAATTAAAAAAAATTGTATCATTCATGTGAGAAATGAAGTATTGACTGGGAGATGTTGCCCAACCAAATTTATTGAGTCAACAAGATGTAAGAAAGGCCATCTACATGTATTTTGCAAGTTTATTTTGAAATTATTTAGGTATGTATTATATCAATAGGTCATATTCTATGTGTTTAATGCTAAAATTAGCATACCATGCTATGTCTCATTTAATTTTTTGGTGATCTTAATTGAAATATCTTGATGCAATAACATATTGATAATTGATGGGCTAGTGCAAGATCATCGAGGGTCCAAACTAGGCCCTTAAGTGGTAACGAAAATTCAGAAGAACAGAGTTAGGAAACTTGACATAGAAATTTGAATAGGTTATTAACATAATTTGAAAAAAATATAAGAATAGAATTTGTAGTAAATTGAATGTAGTTTCTAAGCTACTAGTCCTTTTTTGGAAAAAAGTAAATTTATTTTGTGAAAATTTGAAAGTTCAATGAAATAGTACTAAATTTTATAGAAAAAAATAAAATAATTGTATGTCTGATGAACCTAAGTACAAGGAAAAGATAATGTCTTTTGAAACTTTCAATATAAGTAGAGGACACATGCCCAGATGTGCCACACTTCTTTTTGTAATTATTTTGCAAGTAAATAATTAGTTATGAAATTTTTATTAGAAATTTTCAAAATTATTAAAACGTGTTTGTCTGACTACCATAACTTGGTTAAAAATTTATGAAATTCAATTTTTTTGTCTCATAGTATGGGAAGCATAGAATGTCACATCTTTCAGATTCAAAAAATGTGAAATTGTTTGAAAAGTATAGAAGCTTTTCAATCAACCTACCAATTGGGACTTTAGTAGTAATGTATGTAGAAAATCAATAATAATTATCTATTTTAAATTAAAAATAAGGCATATTTTATAGTGGTGGAAATATGATAGTTTGTTCAATAAACCCTTTTTGTTTAATCAAATTCAAATAAAAAAATCATTAGCCACAAGGGAAAACTTTGAAAAAGTAAGGAAATTTTGTAAACATGCTTTTCTAGTTGACTTTCTAGGTATGAAACCTCCAAGCCAAATCCAAAGGAAACCCTAAAGTAAATCCTATGGCTATTGAATTGTTAAAAGAAAACAAATATCAGTTCTAGACAAATGTCTTTTTTGGCGGATATTCATTGCATTCAGTATTTATAATATTTTGTAATATTATTAAAATACATAATATGTATAGTATTTTAATATATATTGTATAATAATACATTATATATTATATATTATATACTATATAAAGTGAAGCTTGCTAGTGCATCGAAGGAGCAAAAAGAACCTCTAAGATGACAATAGCTTCCTTTCAAGAAGAACTCATATTGCAATAATAAAGTGAATTTTGAAAGTCGTAGGTGAGATTTTTTAAAGATATGCATATAGAAAGTTGTAGAAAATGTTGTGAAGGTTCTAGAATGATGAAGAAAGAGTTGTGTGTGATTTCAAGAGAGAAATAGAATTAGGATGAAGACTAGAAGCATCAAGAATGAAGATTGAATTCCCCCTCTTGCGGAAGAGAGGGAACCTGAGCTATTCTCGATGTGGCTACAAGTTGGCTGAGGCATTTTATTGTCAAAATGTAGAAGGTCTAATGTCTCAATGGCCACCTTAGTCATATATTTTTGTGGGATGATAGAACAACTTGTAGATGTCTTCATGGCACACATTTTCCTATAAACAAATTGGACTAAATGGTCAGGGAATGGAGCCTACTAGGTGGTGATAAAATGGTTTTAGTTGGGAGAGAATAATTATCTTAGTTTGTCTAAAGAGGAAGCCATATGAAATGTGAAATTGCATGGGGTGAAATTTTACAACATTACATCTTACCCCCACTTTAACAAACATATGTATACAAGTGGAAATGTAAACTAAAGTAGAAATGGAGAGAGTATTGCACCTAGATGTGAAGGGGAAGAAAATTATTCTATCCATGTAGAGTTTCCTCCAAGGAAGATATCTGAGTGGATCCTACATAGAATGATTAAGTTACATCACCACAAACATGCTATCTATAGAAAAACATGTTAGCATAAAAGCATAGATTTAAACATAAGACATTGATGATATATACACATAGCAAGTTGTGTTATGATAAAGACCATATGGAAATCCAATCAACCTATGAAAGCTACAAACTACATTGTAGGATAGCCACAAGAGAGACAGAAAATCATAAAGACAAAGTCTAGTGGACTGCCCCCATACTAGGGGACATATAAGACATTTAAATGTAGAACTATTTCAAAAATAAACACAACGTAAAAGATTTGTAATAAGAATGTGATAGTCGATGCCCTTCCCTATGTTATAAAAAGGAACACAAGTTATTCAGGGTCTTACCATAAGAAATACATGGTAAAGAGAGAGATAAGGGGATTTGCACATTTGTGGTCAATATAATTCATATTGACAACATTGTATAATTGGGTATCAATCATCATCATGTTCCCAAATATTTTAGATCATGGGGAAGGAATACATGAAGACAAAGTGAAAATAAAAGTTTGGATCAACATGGAAGAAGGCCTAAGTGCCTCCAAGACTTTGTATCATCCCCAAATATAAAAAATCAAGGCATGACAATGGGTGTGCAGGATCATGATGGGTTGTAATACCCCTCATGTTGCTATTGGGACAAGTTGTTATCATTCTATGCTTTTTGCTTGATACTTTGAGACTTTGATAGTTACTATTTATTGTTGGTTAGTGGATTGGATAGTTAGATTGCTTGGTGATTATGCTACTTCATTTGAGGACATGGATATTATGATATGAAATTTGGTTGGAGAAGTTTAATTTGATTTCAGTAGTATGTTGTGATGTAGTGGATAAGTAATCATTTTATGATGAATTGATGAGATTAGTTAGTTTAACAATGTTATTTTATATTTAATGTTGTAATTGTTAGTATAGTTTTGGTGAGAGGATAGTGTAGCACCACTTGTTTACGAGTGCCCTGCTATGCTACAATTCCTTCTCACGATGTGATGTTTTGATTTTATATATATATACATGTTGTACACAACCTTGTTTGTATGCAGGAATTGCAGGAACAGAGTCTTGATTCCACCTACTTTGACAAAATAGGGTGAGCATCAATTTACCCAATGGGCATGAAGTTGAAAGAAAGATGACAAGGAAGTCATCCCATCCCATGTTTTGTCAACCCGTCTCTTGTTTAGTGGTATTGTGCATTTTTGACCTTTGTCATTTCTGCATTTTATTATAGTGGTTTGTGTGAGTGTACTTTTGGTATTTATTTTACGTTGGTGTTTTCTATTATGTAATTTATATATTTAAATGATGTTATAATGTTGATCATAGTGTTGGAATAGTTTGTATTAAAATATAAAAGTCTTATATTAAAAGCCATGCGATTTATTTAAAGGTGTAAATTAAATCATTTAAAATTGGTATTTTGTTAATTTAATTAAAAGAGAATATTGAGGATAATTATGAAATAAATTAATTAAATAAATTAAATTGTGTGAATTGCAAGAAAAATGGAAAAATCATAATTAAAACAAAAAGTGTTGTTAAATAGAAAAAAAATCAATAAAAGAAAAAAAAAGGATGAAAAGGACCAATGAATGTTGAGTTTTGGCTATAAAGTTAGGAATGAAATTAGAAAATTTCTTTTAATTTTGATTTATGGAGTTTTTGAAAAAGGAAGAAGAAATATTTTTTATTTAATAGAAAATTTGTGACTTTTCATTCACAGGAAAATTGACAAAAGTTACACAAAATATTGAGTTTTGGGAATGGGTTTCCCTTGTTCTTCTTCTATAGAAATTTATTTAGCTTTTCATTGTTCTAGAAGAGAGGTTCTTCTAAATTAAATAATAGATTAGAAAATTGGTCAAGGGAATTTGGTGGAGACATTCTGTAGAAGAAAAGGGAGCTCTTTGAAAAGACTGGTTCGAATCAAGGAAAGCTTCATCATCCACTTATCGGCAAGCTTAGGACTACAGGTTCCATAATTTCTCTTCCTTTTTTTGTTAAATTTGTAATGGAAATCATATTGTTCTGGGAAAAGAAAATATTATGGTATTTTGGGTAATCTTCTAAGTAACAAGTAATTGGGGAAAAATCTATTATTTGAATCTCTGATAATGTTCTGAAATTTCTTTATAATGTTGTTATGAGAAAAGTAGTTTCTCTCTAAAAACCAATGGATGCCCATATTTAAACATATTTTCATATAAAATTAGGGATTCAATATAATATTTCTCTCACCAATTAAAAAGAAATTTTGTCTAATAGGAGAAAAATAGTAATTGATTAGATTATCTTTATTTCTGTATTTTTGTTTGAGAAAATTTTATCCCTATTTTGAAAAAAATTATTTCTATGGATGCACCTGTATATATATATATATAAAAATAACAAAAATAATATATATATATATATATATATACATAGATTTGCATATTATTTTAACAAAGTTTCTATGATTTATATATATTTATTTTTGTTTGAATCAAAAATTATTTTTCATTGAAAAATGAAAGGGACGAATTTTTATTTATATATAAAAAAATATTTGAAAATTGTTGCGGAGGGACAGCGCTGGTCATACCCCCCGGCCCTGTACCCTGTCATAGCTTTATGGTTGCCACAACAGCCGTGAAGACTACTGTGCACATCAGTCCACAAGACTATTGTGCGTAGTCTTTGCAGCCAATGGCTATGTCTTGTAATGGTTGAACGACCTTCGTATTATTGCCGCTATTTTTTAATGTTTGTTTTATTTTTATTTTTCTATTGCGGATTTCATTTAATAATTTATATATATATATTAAGGATATATAAAATAAGGGAGTATTTATGTAATTAAATGTTATAAATAAATAGATATATATACGAAATTTAAGTATATAGATGTACTATTCTCATGATGAGTATGAAAAATTATAATTGTGATTGGAAAAATTATATTTATAAATTTGAATTCTTATCAAAATTTTATTGCAAAATGATATATAGGGAAAAAGAGGTTTAGTAATGGATTAAAATGAATTATTTAACTTTGTTTGAAAACCATTATGTTATTCTAATTTTCTAATCGGCTTGACTTCTTTATTTTCCTTTGGTCATCATTTTGGCTTTTATGATGTGGGAACCCTATTGATTTTAAGAATCCGATTATGGATGTGGTCATCCTTAGAATTCTAGAGGCGTGATTTTATTGTTGGATGTTTATCCTCGTTTTATGTGCTCTTGATGTAGCAAGATATTGGTGTGTTTATTCTGAAAGGGTTGTATGAGGTTTTGTTGCGACACTTTTGGGTGTTTTTAGTGAGATGGGTAATGCCTCGTAAGTCATCTGTTGAGACTTAATGCTTTGGTCTTTCTGGTACAACCCTTGTCTTGATTTTGATATTGTCTTGGGGTCTCCAAGGAGAGTGGCTCTTCGTGGGGGCCAGTGCCTCAAATAGGAGGAAGGGCTCAAGATAACCCACGTAAGAGTTAGATTAACAAGTGAAAACCTAATAATAGAACTTAGGGGGAAGGGTAGTTAAAACATATAAGATAATCTTGGATACCTCATCTATCCATTAGGGCTATCATAGACTAATGGTAGACTGAGAAGGCCATGGTTGGAAAATTCATTACCTCATCCTCAAGAGAAGTTAATGGCTCTGCATGAGTCACCCTATGGGGCTAGTTCCTCAAATAAGAGGAAAGGCCAAGATAACTATATATGGGGGCCAACGCCTCATGTTAGAGGAAGGGCCAGGATAACCCATGTAGGCTATACGATGACATTCTCCACTAGTTTCCCTTGTGCTTTGCATTCTTGGTTGCCTCTAGAAATGTATTATGATTGTTGTTTTGGTTTATTTGGCATGTGGTTAATGGTTATTGCCTTGGTTTATTTATGATGTGTTTTATGGCTTAAGTTATGGTGATTGAATCTTAGTTGTCATCATTTATGATCTATGTTAGCCTTTGATGTTGTTATTGGAGTTATTGTATTATGATTTTATTATTGGAGTTAGTCTTGTGGAATTTATGGTCGTGGTTACTTCCTTGTCACCTCTGAGCACGGGGGGTGGGTTTTTCTAAAACCCACATGGTCGGGTGGAACGTGCTCTACACCCATTGGGTTCCCCATCAACATTCGTTCTTCACAGTATTCTTCAGATGGAGCTTGTACCTGATATTCATCTTGTATTTTAGACATTATTTGTACTATGTATTTATCCCACATGTATGGGAGGATTTATTGTATTTTAGTTGTTGAGAACATGTAATGTATTAAATGAGGATGTATTGTATATGAACCTTTGTAACCATTCATTTTATGAGATTTATTATGGTTGTATCACATGATGTATTTATACTTATACTTGTGGATACTTGGATGTACTTTTGTAAATGGTTATTGTAATGTTATGATGGATGTAAGATTAGATAAGTTATTTAGCTTTATCTTTATTCTTTCATTATGATTTTTTTTTGTGATGTGACCTCATGTGCCCCAAAGGACTCGATGTTATGATGTTAATGTGCAAAGTAATTATTCTTAAATGGTTCATAATATGTGTTTGCTTTGTGTTATAAAAAAATTAAAAAATTGTGTGCAATGTTTTGTCCTTTGGGGTTTGCACCACGGGCGTTACATGGGCCAAAAGGTGGTGACATGATGAGTATGTGTAGGGTACGTGGTTGACGACTTTTTTTAACCCAAAATTGATAAATTGAAAAGAGTTTTTAAAGGATATTCTCAACTTTCCACTAATATAAATTATGCTTTACTTTGAATTTAATAGATAATTATTATTCATTTTCTATTTGAATTACAACTAAAGCCCCAGTTGATAGGATGACTGAAAAATATCTATAGCTTTCAAACAGTATCACTTTTTTTGAATCCGAAACATGTGTTACATTCTATGCTTCACATACTATTGGATTAAAAAAAAATGAATTTCATGAAGTTTTGACCAAGTTAAGGTGGTTAGACATACGAGTTTTTATTTTTTTTTTAAGTTACAATAAAAAATTCATAATTAATTATTTACTTGGAAAAAAATACAAAAAAATATGCATCACATTGGTACATGAATCCTCTACTTATATCTAAAATATTACAAAAGAATATTATCATTTTATTGTGGTTAGGGTGGTCAGATAGACACCTACTTATTTTTTCCCTAAAATTTAAGTACTACTGCATTGAAATTTCAAATTTTCGCCAAATAGATTTTTTCTTTTTTTAAATAAACCTAGTAGTTTAGAAACTATTTTCAATTTGCTACAGATTCTATTCTTACATATTTTTTAAATAATATAAGTAACTTATTCAAATTTTTACGTCAAATTGCCTAACTCTAATTTTTTTGAATTTTTTGCCACTTAAGGGCCTATTTTTTCCATGATGATCCTGGACATACTCAACAAAGAGATAAATAATGATAGAAATATAAGAAGTGTAGGAAAACTCATTTTCCTTGTATCCAAGTACCTACAACGGTATTTTGGGTCCTCTAGGATAGACTACAACATATATAGACAAGCATGAGGGTTTATAGTACAACAAAACAATTCTAATCTAAAGAAATGAAAGGTACTACTCTAGCTGATTATGTCTAGCAAGTCATCCTCCTCCCAATGTAGATCATAGGGGGGAGGAGGGAGAGCTCGCAATGGGACAATGGTTAGGGTGATAATAGGCATCTCTCTTGCAGCAAGGGCTAGAGATGTGGCTTCTTCAATGTCTCCATCTACTAGGTCCTATGAGTCAGGTGTCAACAACTTTATGAAAGTAGATGACAATGTTGAAATATCCTTTAGAGATTCAAACATACACTTCTTTGGAGAGCAGTGTGGTGACTCATTGTAGGTTGTGAAAGAGCCTAAGCCTTTGTGCAAACTTCCAAGTGAGGAGTAGTGACAAACTCTAGTAAAGAAGTGGTATACCTAATGATAAGGATAGAAGAAGAAAGAGAAGTGGAAGGAATAGATTTCTTATGGTGGTATTTAGGGATAAGATCATACTCAAGTTTATTCTTGGATGACATGCTAGGGTGTTGAGATGTGAGAGGAGTAGATAGGGCCACACTAGACATGACCCTTTTGTGAGGCATCTATGGGCTGCACAAGTCAAGGAACATTAGGTAGAGAGGTGAGGAAAGGCGGTTCCAATGAAGGTGCAATAAACACCTAGGGGAGAGGTTCATCCACATCTCTTGAAGGGTTTGGAGCCAAGATAGAAGTAGGAGTAGTAAGGAAAGAAGATAGAGGGATAGAGATATAATACTTATCTATGGATTTCTGCACAACATCACATTTCTTTTCCATTACACATTAGTGGTGCTCACACTCACACACAAATTAGTTCTGATGGAGATAGGGACCAAGGATAGAAGCTTGAGAAGATATCAAGATGATGGGTGAATTTTTCTTCACAAACACTAACGGTGGAAGGACATACTCCACAAGAGGAACATGATATGTTGGGGTGTAGGATCCTTAACCTCAATCATGAGAACCTTTCCTCCTCATTCTTTTTGGGAAAGAGAGGAATAGGAGGGAGCCTCGAGGGTCAATATGTCAGAACCACATGTGAAGGACTAAAAACAGAGGATTGTTCACACTTATTGTATATAGTAGGGTAAGGGATGTTAGAAAGAATTGGAAGTTTGAATACATGAAGTTTCAATTTTGTTAATGCAAGGGCCTTTCCTTTTCATGTGCTAGGCATAATCAAAGGAACATAAGGAACTGTTGGAGATTTTGAATTCTTGGAAGAGTGGGAAGGTCTATTCAAGGGAGCATACTTGCCTTTATTTCCTAATGAAAAGGTTTAGAAGATGAAGCACATTGTTCCATAGGAGTAGGCTGAGAGGGGATTTGAGAATAAAAAGGAGGTGGGACTAAATCAAGTGTTGATCTCCCAGTCTTGTATTTATAATATGCTTTATATAAAAAATCACCATGAGGTAACATGAGTCCCACTGAAGTAGGCTAAAAGTGGTTGAGAGAGAAACCCCCATGAATACTAGTGATTTGTATCTAGTGTCTTGGATAGTTTGTACCATTCCCTCATGAGAAAATTTTAGACACTTATGGACAATTAAAGTAATTGCATTCATGGAAACTAGTAATGGAATTCCTAGCTTCACCCTAAACAAGTCAGACTATAGTGTCATGACAATTATCACAAAAAAAAATCTAGGTCCAACAAGGACCGACAAAGAAATGGATCCCAAAGGAGAGAGAAAAAACCACCATGCATAAAGATGGTAGTCTTGCACTCATCATATCTTTCCCTATGTAGACCATTGATAAAAAGTGTCTCATTGGTGATGACATTGATCTTGCTGGTAGGGTCAACCATAATGCTAGTGATGACGTTACCATTAACCTAAGCAAGAATGTAGAGGGAAGAGAGCTCTCCATGGTAGGGCAAGTCATTAGGCATAAAATATATGTTAGGTATCTTAGCCTTCTAGCTTAAAGGGGAGATTGGGATAATAGACACCATGTTTACATATGCAACATCATCAAATAGTGTAGAAGAAGAAGTAATAAAGTTGGAAGAGCACGAGGTGGGAAAGGATTTTTGTAGATTACAACTGGTTGTTGGCCTTGACCATAGAAATATTAGAGTTCTAAATTTTCCTATCAAGGTGGATGTTACCACTATCTATTTGGTCTTAGATTATGTGTCTCAGATGCACACAACACTTAGTGTATGTTTGAGCACCTAACGGTATTGGTAGAATTTAGATGCATCATACCAATTAGGATATGGCTTGTTATCAGGAAGCAATCTAATTTTAGAAAGGTTGATTAAGTTATCTTTCAATAATTTTTTAAGTACACTTGAGTAAGAATCGTATAGCTTTGTAAATATTTGGTTACATTGTGACCCAAGGATGTTGTTTTTGTTTGTTTGAGGAATGACTACTAAATTAGCTATTGACTTATTCTATCCATGTAGTGGTGTGAGATATGAAGTTGGAGCATTTATATATGTGAGATTTGAAGTTGGAGCACTCATATATGCAAATAAGTACCATTCATCACAAAGATCCTTGTTAAATGGTTGTAATATTGATCTCAAAGATCATTGTTGAAATTGATCTCAAAGATCATTGTTGAAATTGATTTCAAAGATCATTGAAGGCTTTGGTCACAAAGATCATTGTTGAAATAGATTGCAAAGACTTTTACTAAATCTATGAAGGTTTTGATCAAAAGGCTCATTGTTGAAATTGATCGCAAAGATCGTTACTAAATCTATGAAGGTTTTTATCACAAAGATCGTTGGGAATGCTTCACTTCCTTTATTGATATAACTATGAAGTATGTCTTAGTATGGATAAAGGTGGAAAAAAGTAATCAAGACTATTAAAAAAAGGATAAGTTTTATACTTTGGAGAAAGCATTGATGTTAAATATTTTTCAAATGTAAATGGGTAAATAATAAACCTATTTATAGGTGGCCCCCATCATTTAGTTAAATTATGTGATAAAATAAAGTTTATGAGGAGTGATAAAAATATAAACTATATTATAATCACACCCAACATAATTGTTAGATAAAGTTGTGTCTCATGCAAGAGATACATCTCTTCAAGCATGAGACCTATTTAAAGATTTTTGGATCTATGAATTTAAAATAAAGAATATCAATATAAGCTTATATCAGTATAAGCTCTCCAATTTCAACATATGTGACATATATTATTTGAATATAACCACCAAAGGAGATTATGTGTGATCTTACATTCTAATATGAAAAGTAGTATGAAAAAACTAAGTATATGAGTGCCATTAAAACTAGCATAGATATATATAGAATACTCCAAGAGTTATCTTTTCTTGAGGTGCCTATTTTCATCAACTTATTCACAACAACAATAAACTACCCATATGCTATCACCATTTCAATCAATCAAATAATATATGAGTAAAATAAATCAGGGGGAAAGACTCAATAGTGAAATAAAGCCAACAAAGATTCAATAAAACATTACAGGTTAAATGCAAAGATGCTTAGTTGTCGTATGAGTTCCCCACAAAATTTTAATTGAATGATTTTAATTATAATTTGATTTTCAATACATATGTCCAATTTCTTCTTTAAGCAAACGTGATATAATTGTCAATTAAGATAAAATCAAATATTAAATTTATGTATTTTCTTCACAAAAACATAAGATAAGGTAACCGAACCCTAGTTTTGATTCTAGCACATATTAAGAAAATGTAACCTTTCCAAGTTCCAAACCAAATGAGCCTTACCAAGTCCAACAAACTCAACTTGGGAGACTTTCCATCCCACTTAATAATAAAACCACCACAAATAAAAAACAATAAACCTTACAACTCCTTGAATCTTTGTTTTGTTTTACTACAACAACATATTATAAAAAATGCAGTTGGTTTCAAAGATAAGAACATCTAAAGAAAGTTGTGAATAAAACAAATTTAAAACTACTCTAAAAACAAAGCAAAAAAACTAAAAACTATTGAAAAATAAATAAAAATAAAATAAGTACACTATTGAAAAATAAACAAAAAAAATATACAAACTAATACATTGAAATTTCTTATAATTATAAAAAATATATTTTTGTTACTACTATAAATAAATGTTCACTCTAAAAGCTTAAAAAATTATTATATGACACTAAGTATTTAATTTTAATTTATTTTAATAGAGGTTTTCATGAATTTATGAATAAAACAACTTTAAAAATAAAGCAAAAAAAATAAAAACTATTGAAAAATAAACAAAATAAATTACAAATAAATACATTGAAATTTGTTATATTTATAAAAAATATATTTATGTTACTACTATAAATAAATTTTCACCCTAAAAGCATAAAAAATTATTAAATAACACTAATTATTTAGTTTTATTTTTTTTTTAATTAAATTGATTTTAAATTGATTTTATTTTTCTTTATTTTATCTTTTTAACACTCAAAATAAAAATAATGTATAAATATATATTATAAAATTAAAAAATCTTTATAATTATAATCCAAATGATGAAATACTATTGCAATGAGAAAAAATGATGAAAATAATTGTCCCAAAGGATAGACATATTTTATATAAATAATAATGTTATAAATACTAATTTATTATAATAATTACTATAATTAAATTAATTATAATTATTAATATTAATAATAATAAAAATGAAATCATTGTACAATTTGATTATGATATAAAAAATAAATATTTTAGAGTGAATAAGATATCAAATTAATTTGAAACCGTTTTAAAATCTGCTCTTTAAATCTATTCTAAATCTGCTTGAAAAAACGTCTACATACATCATTATAGTTATGCTAATATCATTTGAATGTCAAATTCAAATTAAACTTTACTTTTCGATGGATGCCATTGTAATAGGCTTCTCAGCATAATTATAGAGGCTAAGCGTAACATTGAGCAGATATATTTAGTACATAAAGCCTTGTTAATAGCGAGCAGCTAATACCTAAGCAGCATATCGACCTAAGCTTACGTTGCTGTCAGTGGAGTCCCTCATCAAAATCCAAGTAGGGGGCCAAGGGCTTCCGTACAGTTGGCTCGGACTCGTATATTCCTGGGCTACAGCAATATCAAAATGGGCCAGTGCAAATATAAGGCCTAGCAGAATGCATCATATTATCTTCGAGCCAGACGCCATTACTAACTCAGAAATAAACAGCCGGCTTTAAGAAATTCAAGTATGGAATTTGTCTATTTATAATATATTATTTTAATGGTCAAAGATAATGTTTAGTAAAATCAATATTAAGTGTTTAACCATTAAAAAAGTGGTTCTTAAATAGAGTGTCCATTCAGATGTATGTGTTTTTACATACCTGTTGGGGTTAAGTAGTCTTCTGCTTCACTCGGAAAAAAGTATCAGTACAGTTACATTGAATATAATTGTGGAGGAGAGGTCAAGTTGTGAGAACCGACGATGAAATGCCCCGTAAATTTGAAATTATCCCAATTTGTCCCTTTAGTGTGCTCATATATCACACCGTGACCTAATTGTCATTGTTGCCTGCCCACCTGTGTCGATATCAAAGACGTATTGAGGCCAAAACTTTCCTATCCTCCCACTCTTATCTGTCGACTCTCATGTGTTGACATTACACGCCTATGAGGCCATCATTCAAGTTAGTGAGAGTTGACCGACTCGCGCAATTTGACTGAGAAAACGAGCGGTACTAAATCTAATGCTTTGTGGACAAATGAGTTAACTTCAATCACTTAGATGGTCGTTTAAGTTGAATGGATATTTCGCTACCTAAAGCATTGAATTTGACACGGCTCATTTTGAAACACTCTGATCGTGTCAATCACGTAGAGCAGGCAGCCGCTGGGGACGTTGTTTCGTGCCTTTGAAATATTCCCGCAAATCCCAGCCGATTAAATACAGTTTGATGGGACGGTAATCTAATGGGAAGGTCGTTTTGTACCGTACAAATTGCCTTACCCGTATGTAATTTACCAATACACGACAGTGGATAACAAACATGATAATTGAAAGAAAGCATTAAATTTGACACTGGTCCTTTGCGCTGGTCGTTCAACTCTCACTATACTGTCAACACATGAGAGTTGATTGACAACTAAGTCAGTTTGAACACTGTTAACCTAAAATATGTTGAAGACAATAGTGAATTTTATATTTTATAGATTTGATTGCATGAGTATTTTTTTATCTAGAAGCTGTGAAATTCTAAAATATCTTGTTAAAATTTTGTAATACTAATATTAATTCATCTTTATTCTTCCTCTTTACTAATTTAAAACTCATATTGTTGATGTCTACTTAAACCATTTCTCATCTTTTCTAGTGTCTTTACATAAATACTATTCAATTTTTTTATGAACTTCCTATTCAATTTTGAAAAGCCATGAAAAGAAGTGTTGTGACAAGTGATAGATGGAAAAAGGATGTAAAAGGTGAAAAAAAAATAAAGTGGTAGAAGTGATAATATTTATCTATGGTGTTGATGGAGATTTTATGTAGATTCAAGGATGACAAATGGATTCACTAATGGCTAATGGCTCATGAGGGAGTAAAACCAAGAAAAAAATTGAATGGGATTAAAAAGGGGAGAAAATTACAAGGATCGAATAGGCTGCAATTCTCAAGAAGACTTTATGCTTCTAGATATGAAATCATTTTCTTGATGAATTTATTTCATTAGTGGATGGCATGTAATTTTATTTTAGGAGAGATGTAATAAATACTAAGTTTTCTTACTACACAACCTCCCTACAATGTCATGGAAAACAAGTGCAAAATATGGAAGCAACAACAAATACATTATCTAATTAGTTCAATATTTTAAATATGTGTAATCTTATGAGATACATCTATTGTTAGATACATTACCTGGTTCAGTCTTGAAATATCTTGTATTCTTTTGAATAGAGATTTATACTCATATATGTTGACAAGACTTTTAACCAGTCAACAAAATAAGATAAAACAATATGTATAAAAACATAAAGATAAAATAGAAAAATGAACCCAACTTCACATAATAAGCTATATACATATATTAAAATTCAAAATAGACTCACCATTATAATATTGAAGAGCTACTAGCATATCTATCCTATTACATAGTCTATATAGAAAACATCGAGAGATATCAATTGTAGGAATCCAAAATGAGAGTATTATTGATATTTGTGTTTTTGTTATAATATTTTCTTTAGTTTCATCATACACAATGAGAGTGTCATCATCATTCACTGTATTATGTGAAAAGGTTTACATAAATTAGATTTTTAAACTTTACAAATCACAAATGGTAGGAAATAGACCAAATTGTGCGAGTTCATAGCTTAATATATAGCTTGGGAGAACATATCTACATCATTCATCTTGAAGGGGTTTGCTTGAAGGGGGATTCAAGCAAACCCCTTTTTGGGTTTGCTCTATCTCCTTGTCTCTTTATCTCTTTATCTCTTTATTGTTTTATCTATCTATCTCCCTGTCTCTTTATCTCTTTTCCTATCCCTCTCCATCTCTTTATATCACCTTCTATTTATATCTCTCCCTCTCCCTCTCCCTCTCCCTCTCCCTCTTCCTCTCCCTCTCCCTCTCCCCCCTCTCCTTTTCTCTCCCTCTCTACATATATCTCCCTCTTCCCCATCTTCTCTCTCTCCCTCTACCTATTTCTCTCCCTTTCTCTCCATCCCTCTCTCTATCTCTTCCCATCTCTCCCTCTCTTTCTCCCTCCCTATTCCCATATCTATCTTTATATCTCAACCTCTGCCCATCTCTCTCTCTCTCTCTCTCTCTCTATTTGTCTTTCTCTACTTATCTCTATTTTTCTCTTTTTATCTCTCTCCTTCTCTCCCTCTCTCTATATCTCATTATATCTCTATCTTTGTATCACTCTATCTCACCGTATATATCTCTCTATCTCTCCTCTTCCTCCTTATCTCTTTATCTTTTCTTCCTTATCTATCGCCCTCTATTTGTCCCCCTCTATCTCACTATCTCTCTCTATCTATATTCTCCCTCTTCATCTCTCATTCTATATTCATCTCTCCCTCTATCTATTTTTCTTGTTCTTCCTCTCTCGCTCTATATTCATCTCTACCTCTATATTCCTCTCTCCCCCTCCATCTCTAGAAATGTCTCCCTCTCTCTATCAAGTATTCACTCCATCTCTCCCTCCATATATTCTACTCTATATCTTTATCTATTTTTCAAATCTTGATAGTTATGCAACTTAAGTGTGTAGATTTGGGTTTATGGTTACTTACTTGGTTGTTTCTTGTCCATAAAGAGGTGAATAGTTTGGCTATTGAATTATGGTGCAAATTACATTGCTAGAAACTAATCTATCTGTTGTCCTGTTTTACACCATTGTATTGAAATTTTACAAGGAATTCCCGAGGATCTATAGTATAACCTATTCAAAAGGAGTGAAAAAGGAAACCATTAAAGAGGATATCGACCAAATTAACTCACCTCTTCAATGATTGATAGATTGGCACCTTTGTCTTTTGGTAGAGATAGCTTTATTCTCTTATGCTTCTTATTCTTAATCACTCCAACACATCCTTTGTTACAACTTCTAGTAACCATAATGATACTACTATTGTGGTAAAACCCTTGATCAAAATATTTAAGCACCAAATAATACACCTATTATAAGTGTAATACACTTATTTCCAAATAAAAATAAACTCCACATCTTCATCTTTAGAAACACCTCTTAAGATTTCCCAAAATACTATTCATGCAAATAATTAAGTGTGCATTACATCTTGACTATCCTCTTGCATTATTATCTTGCACAAAGTGTATACCAAAAAAATAACAAAGGAAGCTCACTATTGAACGTTTTTAAAATTCTTACTGATCGTCACAAGTGATGACTTGTGTTCCTCAAAAAATCTACACAGACCACTTGTGTAGGGAAGGTGTGCTTCTAATGAAATCCACAAAAATAACTCACGTTGTCTGGCCTAAGTAATGTAGGAGGCCTCTCCTCTTTTCTTTCATAACTCCATGCCTAAAATGCCACGCAGTCACTCATGGACGTAGAAGAAGCCCTCATTCGCTTGCCTCAGGAGGTAGTGGATGATCGTAATCAACGCATATAGATCCTTCACCCATTTAGCAAGGATCATGCCTTTGCTCATGTGTTAGAGAATTCCATTTTTTGTGTGGCATACGACTATGGTAATCGAGTTTGGCACATTAATCTCTTCTCAAAAACATTCTTCGCAGCACCACACTCTTCGCAGACTTCACCACGTAGGTACAAGGTTTCTAACATGGGAAATGATGGTGGCAGAATGCAGATCTTTCACATCAAAACAACGCACCTTCAATGAAACAGTTTGTTACACGCATCAAAACATATCATAGACATAGAGGCTCTAATACCACATGTCGATAAAATGCACAAATGTTAATGGTGAAAATGAAGATTCAGAAATTTATTCACAAACATAATCAAACCCACTTACAACAATGGGCACAAAAGATCTCCACATAATATTATTCAGAATTGAGCTAAAGAAAAAATTATACAAAGCAAAACTTAATGGTGGATTGACTGTTCTCTATAATACATTACATTCAATCTGCAAAACAGAGATCACTCTGAAAAACAAAGAATATAGCATACCCAAAAATAAATCCACACACAACAAAATATAAATAAAAAACTACTCTATCACATGCAGTGGTGCAGAGCATGCCTTGCAATTAAAAATAACCAAAAAAAATAATAATATTTGAATGTTGGACATGCATAAAGCATGCAGTAGCCACTCCCTCTCAAAATAGATGCTCTTCAGTAACCGAAGCTGCATAGCATCAATTACCAACATACTTCCCCTTGATGCTGAATGGGCTCACAATATAGTCTCGAAGCGTCAAAAACTGAATCTTTGTAACTGCCTTTGTGAAGATGTTTGCAATTTGTTCTTGAGTTTTTATATACTTCAATTCTACTTCTTTCTTCTAAACCAAATCTGAATGAAATGATATTTGAAATCAAAATGCTTTTTCCTACTATGATGGATAGGATTTTTGGCTAACTTGATTGCACCCATGTTATCACAAAAAAATATTGTAGGCTGAATCTATTTCTCCACAATCTCTTCTAAGATTTTTCTAAGCCATAATGCTTGAGTGCCTATGGAAGTGATAGCAATATATTTTGCTTTTGTAGATGAGAGAGCAACTGTACTTTGCTTCTTTGAACTCCATGTGACCAAACCCAAACCAAGTGAAAAAAATTTGCCAAATGTATTCTTTCGATCATCTAGACTACCTCCCCAATTAGAATCACTAAAACCAACAAGTTCAAATATTTCAAAAGTGTAATAATGAATACCAAATCTTGTAGTACCTTTCACATACCTCAATTTCCTCTTGGCTGCCTTCATATAAATTTTAGATGGCATTGTCATATACCTTGAAACAAGGGAGACTGAATAAGCAATATTTGGTCTTGTGTGGGATAGAAACATCAAACTTCCAACAATACTTCTATAAGTTTTCTCATCAACTATTTCAAAACCATCATCTCTACACAACACAACCCCATGAGTAGTTGGAGTGGAGCCTGATTTACAATCAACCATATCAAATTTCTTCAACATATCTTTTGCATACTTTGTTCAAAAAATGAAAATTTCATCCTCACTTTGGTAAACCTCCATTCCTAGAAAGTATTTCATGAGGCCTAAATCTTTCATTTCAAACTCATTTAACATAGCAATTTTGAACTCATCCTTCATCTTAAAACTACTACCCATATACAATAAATCATCAACATACAAACTCACAATAAGAATATCATTACCTTCTTGTTTGTAGTAGAGGGTAGACTCACTTTTACTTCTCTTGAAGCCATTTTTCTGAAAACATCCATCAATCCTAGCATACCAAGCTCTTGGTGCTTGATTGATGCCATACAAGGCCTTCTTCAACCTATAGACTTGATGTTCTTTACCTTGCACTTCAAAACCTTGTGGTTATTCTACATAGACTTCTTCTTCTAAGTACCAATTCAAGAAGACACTTTTCACATCCATGTGATGAATCATCCATTTCTTTTGAACTGTTAGTGAAATCATCATTCTAATAGTCTCTTGTCTTGCTATTGGTGCAAAAGTCTCTTCATAATCCATCTCACACCTCTATGTGAATCCCCTAGCAACTAACCATGCCTTGTGTCTTTCAACACTCCCATCATTGTTATACTCTGTCTTGTAGAACCATTTAGTACCAATCTTTTTCTTCTCATGGGGAAGCTCTGTAAGCTCCCAAGTATCATTCTTGTGAATATAATCTATCTCTTCTTGCATTGCTTGCACCCAAACATCATTAGTAGATGCATCTTCAAAACATGATGGTTCAAAATCAAGTTGTGAAAGTAAAGAAAAATTTATGGTCCGACCTCTTGGATTCTCTTCATGTTCTTGTCCTATACTCCTTTGATAGATATCACTTAGACTTCTTATCTTCCTTGTAAAACTAGAACTTGAAGTTGGACTTGCATTTGGAATTGAAGAACTATATGAGGGACTACTCGGTGGAGTTGAAACAATTGAAATTGAAGTATTAGTAGGTTGCTCACAACCAATATCATCAATAATACCCCCATTCAAACTAGATTTGGGCTTATCAACATGGTCTTTTTTATGACCATAAACTCCCCCTTCATCAAAAATCGCATCTCTTGAAACAAAAATGTTGTTAGTGAGAGGATTATTCAATCTATAAGCCTTGCTTTTCTCACTATACCTAATAAAAATACATGCTTCACTCTTTGGATCTAACTTTTGTCTTTTCTAATCAGCTACATAAACATATACTAAACAACCAAAAACTTTGAAATGATTAACATTAAGCTTTTTCTCATACCAAGCTTCATAAGGAGTCATACTATCAAGTGCACTTGTGGGAATTTGATTGAGAATATATACTGTTGTAGCAACTGCAACACCCCAAAGAACATTTCCTAATCCCTTGGTTTGTAACATACTCCTTGCCATTTCCACCATTGCATGATTCTTCCTTTTAGCTACACCATTTTGTTGAGGTGTGTAAGAGGTGGTAAGTTTTCTTTTGATGTCATTCATATTGCAATAGTCCATAAAATCTCTTGAACAAAACTCTCCTCCATGATTAGTTCTTAAGCACTTTATGTTACAACCACTTTCATTTTCCACAAGGGCTTTAAACCTCTTGAATTTGTCAAATGCTTCATCCTTTATCTTTAAAAAATAAACCCAAAACTTTCATGCGTAATCATCAATAAAAGTAATGAAATATGACGACTCACCCAAACTCTTTGTTTGCATAGGACAACAAATATCAGAGTGAACTTGTTGAAGTGGATAATGAGCCCTCCATGCATTGTCTTTTGGAAATTTTTGTCTTGCATGTTTTCCTTTGGCACATCCTTCACAAAACTCATTGTGCTCTTCAACTATAGGAATACCATAAAGTAAATATTTTGATGTTAGTAGCTTCAAACTATGAAAATTTAAATGTCTGTACCTGAGATGCCACAACCAACTTTTGTCTTCATATGCCATATTGGCAAGATTAATATGATGCTCCCTAAACTTCAATGGGAACATTCTATTTTTTGTCATAGATACAATTGTGACAAACCTATTTCCTTGACTCTTATCATAGATGATACATTGTTGATTATCAAACACCGCCTTGTAGTTCTTTTCACATAATTGTCCAACACTCAATAAATTATGCTTCAATTATGGAGTGTAATAAATATTATTCACACATTTCTTACCTTCTTTTGTATTTACCTCCACAACTCCTTTAGCTGCAACCTCCAAGGACTTGTCATCACCAAGCTAAATTTTAGATTTGAAACTTTGATCCATTATAGAGAAAATCTCATGATTCCCTAACATGTGCTTAGAACAACCTGAATCTAAATACCAAACCTCTTTAGAACTATTCTCAGCTTTATTAAATGATAAGAATAAATTATTAGAAGAAGTCTCCTCATTATCATTAGCATAATTAGCACTTTTATTGTTGTTACCTTCTTTAAATAATTTGCATTCCCTTTCAAAGTGGCCATACATGTTACAATGATAACACTGAATATTTCTCTTATCAAATCTACCTCTACCCCTTCCTTTGTTTCCTCTTGAATAATTTTGATTTCATTATTTTCCTTGGTTGGTTTTACTACTTGAACCTTCTTTTTATGCAATCTATAGTTTTGAAGAAAAAGCCTTCTCATCACTTTCTCCAAATGAATCTCTCAATATTTCTTAATGAGAAATAAGAGATCCAACTAGAGTATCAAACTCAACAGTATTCAAATCATTTCTTTCTTCAATGATTATAAAAATATGATTGCACCTTGGGTTAAAGACATCAACACCTTTTTAACCACAACCTCTTAATTCACAATTTCTCCAAGTGTAGCCATTTTCTTGACCACATCTTTTACGCTCACACAATAGTCACTCACACTTTTAGCTTCTTGCATCTTCAAATTCTCAAATTCCCTTTTCAATGTTTGTAGCTTGACAACTTTGACTTAATCACTTCCTTGGTAAGCTTCTTGTAGAGTCTTCTAGGAATCCTTTGTTGTCTTTGCACTTGCAATTCTTGGAAATAAGCTCTTATCTATAGCTATTTGAATATAAAATAAAGCTAAAGAGTTATTCTTCTTATTTTCCTTGTTAGATGTTCTATGATTCGATGCAATAGTGGTCCAATTAGCTAGCTCATTATAACTTGTTTCTACAATTTCCCATAATGACGAGGGTGCTAACCCAAGACATAGAATAACACTCATAGAACAGAGAATAATATTTTATTCGAAAGTATAGAATTATTAAATGTAGAATATCTCAAATCCTTGAACTTTGTAATACATGAAAATTACAGAAATTACAGAAGTTCCCCTTTCGTAGTATGCAAACTCTTTTCCCAAAAAAAGCTACCCAAAAATCAGAAACTAGCCCATAAATAGCCCATTTTTGGTTTGGATCCAAAAACAACATTCAAGTTATGAGTTTTGGTGGTTTGGCACCAAAAATTACAATTTGAAATTCAAAAATTGAGTCCTAATTTGAAAATTGACAATTTTTCAAAAATTGACCAACTTCCTGAAGCCATAACTTTTGATCCAGGACTTCATTTTTTAAACCTTTTGAACCGTTGGAAAGGCCTTAGAGTGAAGAACGTGATAATAATCCGCTCTATTAGTTCTAACAATTTGTAGGCCCATACATGACCATTTAGTGCCTCAAACTAGACTCGAAAGGTTTTTCACGACAAAAAGCAAAAATTGAAACTTGAATAACTTTCAAACCATGAATGATCTTGACCTGATTCTTTCGCCAAAGTGCTTATTTTTCCATATTTTACCTTCCCATAAATTTTTGTCTTCCCATGCCTTCAAATTCACACTTGCTAAAAATAGCAATTGAGCAGAAAAAATAAAAAAGCAGTTTTGAAAGTTGGGAACTCTTATTCAATGAAAAGGGTATGTAGAAATGAAAAAACATCTATAAAAAGCTAACAGGAACATAAATGGAAAGCATATTTTTTGGTGATGCAATATTTCCCTCACACCACTGGATTCTCATGCATCACATAATTTTTTTCCTGTCAAGAGAGTCATCATTTTGATGCTCCAATATTCATAATTAGTTCCATTAAATTCAAGAATAGGTAAAGAGTTAAGATTTGACATGATCAATTGTTAAAGAAATCACAACCACAAAATATAAAACCCACAATTTTAACCTACTTTGATACCAAATGAATATTTAGAAATGAATTCACAAACATAATCAAACTCACTTACAACAATGGGCACAAAAGATCTCCACATAACATTATTCAAAATTGAGCCAAAGACAAAATTACATAGAGAAAAAATTAATACTAGATTGACTATTCTCTATAATACATTACATTCAATCTACACAAAAGAGATCACTTTGAAAAAAAGGATATAGCATACCAAAAAATAAAGCCACACACAACAAAATATAAATAAAAACTACTTTGTCACATGCAGCAGAGTATGCCCTGTAGCTAAGAATAACCGAAAAACAAAAAGATTTGAATGTTGGACATGCATAAAGCATGCGGCAGCCACTCCCTCTAAAAATAGATGCTCTTTAGTAACCGAAGTTGTACAACATCAATTACCAATAGAAAAGCTTCATTGATCATACATTGATAAACAACCATTCAAAGGAAAACTATAAGTGCAAGGAAAGAACAACTCACTTCTAGTTGTACTTCATGAAACTAGCTGAGGATTTTAAAAAAATACTTGTTGCATAAAATATTTTTGCAGTGGTTCTAAAATATACGGAATATTGTCAAATGCCAAGACCAATTCTTTTGAAATTTCACATTGTCATATTTGATTATATTAATTATCTAAAGAAAGTTTCAAAGCGAAACAGTTTATACATTGACATGTCATTAAATTGAACATTTTGACAACTATCACCAAAAACATTATAACCAACAAGAATTGCAATATGCATTCATAAATCTGATCCAAAGTTTTGAATAGTCATACAAATATTCCATTCTAGCTCTATCTTATTTTTCAGCTTTTGCAAAAATGTTTGAAGAAAATCCCTCCACATAAAGATTGTCTTCATGACCTAATATCAAAAACTTTATCCTACAAATCAAAACCAGGAAGAAATTCTAAGAACACAACCACATAAATTACGATATTTATTTTGAAAATATGATTGAAAGCTTGAATTAGTCCTCAGCAAAATATCAATGTACTTTCAATTTTTATAAGGAGCTTCAATTTACTTTTTCTAACATAAATTTTAAAATCACAATATGGAGTTACAACAATCTTGAAAATGAAAACACCTTTATGATCTACTATGTATCCCTTTTGTACATAGACTAGGAAAAATGATATACCTTTTAACAACAAGTATCCAACTCTTTTAAACAATGGGTGCTATTTTAGACCAACATAGAACCAGACCAAATATTCATTTTCGCCAATAGGAATATATCCCTAGAATTTTGCATCAGATAATTTCCACCCGTGGGATAGAACACATTGAAGTGGATCCATATAAGCATACATCAGGCCAACATTTTTATAGGCAATACTTCTCTAGATTTGAGCTCTATATGCTTTTTGTTGTCTATAACCTCTCTAAAGCATGCATTTTTTTCCTACCCCTAGCTTCTCCTTCTACTAATGATTTGGATTTGGTTGCTCCAGAAAAACTTTCTTTTTGAAATGAGTTTGAGAATGCTAGTTGAGTCATTGCTTTTATAAGAATGCACTCTTTCTGGAAGAACGATTGTGATTAGTACAAGATCTAATAATGTTAAGTAAATGTTTGAAAATATCTAGCAAGGATGATTACTAGAACCATAATGCTCGACTTTCCCATTCCCCATTCTCCAAAGATTCCCAGAGCAATGGGAGATTTCACAAAAGGATTAAAAAATAGTGTAGTTAGACCATTAGCAAAGGCACTTCGTCTTGCTCAATGTTATAATAGAAAATGTTGAGAAATTTTTCCTATAAATTTTTGCAAGTATTCTATTAGTTAATTAGATAAGTGAACTTACCAAGATTATCCCAAAGAGTCTATTTGATAGTTCCTTGTTCAACAATATTGTCAAATTTCTTGAGAACAGAATAGACGAAAGAAAAAAATTGACAGCTACACAAGTTATTTGTTAGATGAGGAAAAGAAACAAAATAGAAATGTATAAGAAAGAATAAGTACTATCTCCAACATTTTTCTTTTCTTCATCTTGCAATTTCTCTCTCCATTTCTGATTGCTAATGTCGGTAATATTTGCACCCCTGGTGAGGAGCTCCTATGTCATATCTATATTCTTCAACCCTAGTTTTCTTAGTATTTTACTTCTTTCCTTTGCAAAATATTACTCAAGTAAATAATTGAAGCTTGAACTTTTCTCTGTAGTACCAATTCCAACTGTAGAAGCAAACAAAAGCAAGATTTTTTGTTTATTGGATTCACATTTGTTTAAAAGCAATTTAAATACTGCCATGGCGTCTTCACCATTTTTTTCTTGAGAGGCAAAATGTAAAATTGTTTTTTTGTCACAGTGATGTTCTTCTAATGGATGAGCTCCTTTGTCCAAAATATTCTTAACAATTTTCTAGAACAAGAAACAATTATGGAACTGTATATAATAATAGTTTACTTGTTCTCTAGAAGATAAATGTTTCAGATGTGGAAGTATTATCGTGGCATTTTTGGTGGCTATCTTTCCATTCTCTCCACCACCTTCCAATCGAATACTATGTTTGAGAATGTTTTATCTATTCCCTTTGAAATTAATGCCATGGAAAAGCTAGTTTGAGTAATGGTACTAAATCTTAAATCACTATGATACTTATCAATCAAATATTCTTGGGAATGGAAAAATCATATGAAATTTTCTAAGGAAGGTCACACAACTGTAGTATATGATGGTGTACATGAACTCCAAGGTTTTTGGAATGAATCTATGTCTTATATATTGTCTGGTTATTCTAGTCCTTCAAAGTTAAATTTGGTAGTTATGTGTTTAGTGGATGTGTTAATGTGGAGAGGTTATTAAAAGCTTTTAGTTTATTTATCATACAATAAATACTAAAAAAATATATCTTTTTTGAACACACCCAAATGACATTGTAAAATATCTCTCGATGTAATTATTTTGTCCCAGACTTTCAAAGTTACCAAAAGTAATCAAATCGTAGACATGCTATGATCATGCATTATAACTGGAAATAAGAAAAAAAAAAACAGAAAATAGGAAAACAACACTTTTTTGGCTACAACTTGTATGGTTTTTCATTCTAATAGCTATTCTTCCTATGCCCATGAGAGTTGTATTCCAATGAACTACATCTCTACTCATTAATACTGGTTTTACCATCAATTTTGTAGTTTAACTTGATACTTACTAGCTAACATAGGCTTAGGTTTAAATCTAAGTCTAATTTCCTCTAACACTTCCTAGTAAACAATTCCAAGCTATAATTCACAAATAATAAAGCCCTACTGTACCAAGTTCACCATAGGTTGGAATTACATTTCTTTAAAGGGCCTAGTTTTGAGAGAATTGTAAATGGAAGGAAAACATGCAGATCACCAACTATGCAAAATATGCACAATTGGTCTGTGTCATGCTCTTCTTATGCATTGTTCCCAACATAGCGTTAACGTTTATTGATATCCCATTGTATATGTGATAGGCATACATTATGTACTAGAATATTACTAACAACAAAAAAAAGAGTGCAAAATAACACTAACAACTACCTACACCTCAAGATTAGCCTAGTTGGATTCAACACAAAGTAAAAACAACAAATAGAACATTATACCTTGTCTTGAATTGATCATTTGGTTGGCCCTTTGATCTTTGATGTGTGTGCTCCTTGAATGGCACAATATGCAAGCTAGATGATGATATAATAATGGATGCAAGTGGGTGCAAGCACGAAAATGGATAAGTATGAATTCTAGAAAAATTTTGCAAGAGTTTGGCTACTATGCATGATCTCCCCTAGAATGAGAGAAAAGAGGGGGTATTTATAGAGATTTTGGAAATCTCTAGGGAAATGGGTGGTCAAGATTGAGCCACCAAAATCAAGATGTAGGGCTAAGGTGAGTTGAGAACTCACAAGCCCTCACATCTTGACATGTGGCATGTGATATGGCTTAAAAGGGGTGATGTGTACATGAGGTGGAAGGATAGTACATGACATGGAGGGGGATACATAGTACCTTGGGATTGGGACAAGATCTTCTCATAAAGGAGGCACTTGTCCCCATGTGGGTGAGAGGACATGTGGGGAATTAAAAATTTCTCAAATATTCTCATGGGGATGAGAGAAGGAATTTAAAATTCCTTTAAATGCATTGGGGGATTAAATGTGAATTAAAAATTCACATGGGGAATGGAGATGCATTGTCTGAAAGGAGAAAGCATTTAATATAGTTGACTTAATTAAGTGATTAAGGTTGTGCAAGTACTTGATTAGACTAATTAATGAAGATTAGAAGAGGGTTAGATTTCACATGTGACTTGATGTGACAAGTCAAAGATCACATGGGGAAGAGAAAAAGGAATTAAAAATTCTTTGAGAGGTTGATTAGGCTAGTTAATGAAGGACTAGAGGAGTGTTAGGTGGCTAAGAGAGATTAGAGGACAACTTGCAAAAGTTGGAGGATGTGACACATCCTAATCAAGGATTACGCATGTGCACATCCTAATAATGAGATTAGAAGAATAATTAGGATTAAATAAAAATGATGTAGGATGTGACATGAAGGGAATTAAATAAATAGCATATTTATTTAATTCATTTGATGAAAGGGGAAAGGTATTTAATTATTCAACTAGATACCTTAGGGATTAGAAGAAATTTTAGAGATATTAATTAAATAATAGAGTTATTACTTAACTAATTCAAATAAGGGGATGCTTAGACCAAAGGGCATAAATTTGGATAAATTAAGTGTCCAAATTTAGGTGTCTACATTTTGCCCCTTTGAGATGGTGTTGCGAAGTAGCATCATTTCAAAGAATATTAAAACATAGAACCTAGAAGAAGATGGTTAGATTAGGAAAGATGCCCTGGTCATCAAAGAATTGAATAGGAAGGAAGATGATGGGGGTGAATATGAAAGTTAGGGATGAAGGATGCCCCCTCGAGAGGACATACGAGTGCAAGAGAACATGGGTGTGCTCTCGAAATGGATGAGATGATGCAAGGGGAGATGAAGAAGATGATCAATGCAAAGTGATGGACAAGATAGGATGAAAAGGTGGCAAGAGATTGGGAGGGGAGAGTGATGAAGGATGAATGGATGGGGGGGGGGGATTTGATAGATGAGAGGATGGAGATGAAATTCAATCCAAATGCAATTTTCCATCTTTAGGAGCACTGATTTTTGCTATAGCAGAAGACACTCGAGATGCTAGGGTATGAAGAAACAAGGTAGATTAGTGTCTAATGCATAAAACAAACATAACAAGAAGGCTATCCCAACACCCCAAAGTCGTGATGACCTTGGTCGGGCCAGGTATTGGGATAACCACAAGCACACAAGGATGCCCCAACATAACACAATACCTCAGGGATCTTGGTGGGTACTATGTGGGACAACTGAGAAGACAAAGAAAAGATCAAGATACACCCCTATGTTGACTAGTCAAAGCACACCATGATATGATGGATCAAGGCGACCATGACAAGTGATGATAGGGAGCTCAAATGATAAATAAAAGGAAAAAGCATCAAAATATTGCAATCAATTTCAAACATCATTTTCCATAGGATCATGAGGATGGATGGGATTGATGAGGTCTGTTAGGAGGGATGCATCCTGTTGAGACCAATGATGGATACTAACTATAAGATTGATATGACGTAGGATATTCAAAACCGATTGGATCTGCTGATACAAGTGGATCTCATTTGTTAAGAACCAGCTAGATAAGGGCATAGCTCGACAACATGAAAAAAGAGAGGAGACTAACAAATCCTAAAGACCTAGGGGGGGCTTGGGGGCTGATCAAAAATTAGTCTTACATACGTGAAAATGCAGAGCCCGTGTAGTTTGATAAAAAGATGATGATAGACCATGATGGAGATTTTGATGGATGGTAAAGATGGGATGGAGAAAATGAGAAAGACCAATGATAGGCGATAAAGGATCAAAGTGGACAATATAGAGCGATTATAGAACCCTGGGGGCAGATCAAATGATCAACCTTGCCTACGTGAAAGCACAGGGGCAACATAGTTTGATGAAAGGACAAAGACAAGTGATGGATAAAAGATGATGAGATAACCCTAGATAAGGGGATAAAATGATTGGATCGACATGATGGGACAAGATAGACCTATGGGATTGGATCGGAGGATGGTGACTACACAAAGCTCAGGGATTGGATAGTTATCCAAATCATTAAAAGATGAATTGGGAGGATGATATGATGGAGAGATACCAATGACAAGGGATTATAAGATGGGATGAGGAGAAGGAGATGAGGATTGGGAGATGAAAAGGATTGGTTAGATTGATGGACATGAGGATAAGGATTTGGATGAGGAAAAGGTGACTAGATAGATAGATGAAAAGGGATGTTATGATGGAAGGATGATGTATCCAAGGACTATATGACAAAGGAAGATAGATTCCCCCACTCGAGATATGTCATGTGCGAGGAGGCATGAAGGATGTAATAGAGAAGGATAGGAAAATAAAGGAGTGAGATGGATGAATATAGGATGCATGGATAAGGAAGGGAGATTGAAGGTAGCATGATGGGTGGATAAGGAAGGTAGACAAGTGCAAATGAGGGGGATGTGTGCTAAGAGGTGCCCAAAGAATGTTTATATGTTTTCCCCTGACGTTATCAAGATCACAAGGAGGATAGAAGGATTGGGATAAATGAGATACACCAAGCAGGATGTGTAAGATAGGTAGGATGGAGGGGATGAATGAAAAGGATGTATAGCGAGAAGATGGGTGCATAGCTGAAAGTGTAGCAAGAAGCATAGCGGATGGAGGGAATGCATACAAGGGAGCTGCCCCCAAGTGTAGATGGGAATTTATGCATGACACATGTTTGTCAGGTTTTCATCATGGTACTTATCCAAGGCACTTGTTTGCCAAGTTTTTACCATTGGATGGATTATTTTTCATTACTATTTTATTTTATTTTTTTTGGATTTTTTTACTTTTTTGGATATTTTTGACCTTTTTTTTTTAATAGATTTTTGAACTTTTTGGATAGCATGCAAAAGGAGATGGATAAGGATAGGGAAGTGAATAAGTCGATGTAGGATACATGCGATAAGGATATGGCTAAAGGAATCAAGCATCAAGTTCTATATGAGGTATTAAGATCCCCCGTTTGAAGCGACTGTTGGATGTTAGTACAACCTTATTAGGATAAATGGATTATGCAAAAGGATGAATTAGAGGGATTTGAGAGGGGAGATACATGGAATAATGGATGGGATGTTGCAAGGGGTGTGGATGGAATGATGGGGTGGATATGTGATGGGGAGATGAGCTCAAGACCAACATTGGCACATGTAGTGGTGGATGTGAAAAGATAAGAGGATTAATGGATGGAGAATGCAGGGATAATGGAGGAGATGGGATAGTAAATTTTGGGACATAAGGACCCAAAAAAAATTTAGGAGATGGAGGAAGTGTATGATTAGCTTTTGGATTAGCAACTTTGGATGTTCTCACATATTTTTCATTTGAAGGCATTGCATCTTTATTCTTTGGGAGCCACATGGTTTTGATCTTTTCTTTGCTGGGCCTTTGTGGCCTATGGATTTGATTTGGATTTAGATTTTTCTTCTCTTCACCATGTCTTTTAAAGGGGACATGGGGAGCTTTAGATTCATGTGGACTTTTGGATTTATGTATTTTTATGTTAGCATCCAAAGTGCTTTTAGTAGCAATGGGATGGGTGTGAGGAGATGGACGATGTGGAGAAATGGAGGTAGGAGTATGGGGATGATGTGTAGATGGAGGATGTTTTGGTATGTGCTTTTGTTGATCCTAATTATGGGACATGAGAGAGGGATGTTTATGATGGATGACATGGATAGGTGTTGGATGGATGAAAGGATGAGATGGAGGAAGTGATTTTGGGATATATGGACCCAAAGTAGATAGCATGGGTAGAGGGACATAAGAACCCAAGATGGATGGAGTAGATGAAGGATGGGAGATGGTGGATGGAGGGATGTAAGGACCAAAAATGGATGGAGCAGATGAAGGAGGAATATGGATAGTTATTTTTAGGTGATATGATAGAGGAGGAGGGATGGCACCATATGATCTAGCGGAGTGATATGAAGAGCCGGTATTTCTTCTGGAAAAGGCTCATTGAGGACGTCTAGAGGTTGTACCAACATCTTTAGATTGTGAGTCTTAGGAAATAGGTCCAAGACCTTGCATGTAGATTTGTTCTTTGACTTGGATGGGCTCTAAAATACCTTGCTCATGAAGGCCTAGACCTTTTCCTTGATAGGTCATTTTCTTGAGCATGCAATCCATGATAGGATTTGTGTTATTCTGAAAACATGATGTGAGTCAATTATTTGGTGGAGGATGATGGGTGGTAAATACACCATGCTTTTCTTCTGCAAGGAGGCCACCATGGAAGAATGTGAGATTACCAAGGGGATATGCAAGCAGTGTGGGGATAGTAGTGTTAGGCGATGATGGAGGATCATGAGAGGGGGTGATGGGATAACATCATTTGGATGGGTGGTATCAGGAGAGGGATCAAGGGGTATGATAGGATCTACATTTGTAGTAGCAAGCTCATGCGATGGAGATGGAGATGGAGCAGTGGAAGCTTGGATGACAAGGGGATCATGGGATGGAATGGATGGGGGACTGTGATCTTGAGGTGGACTAGATGGGGTGGTAGGATCTTGATCTGGAGAAGGGGATATGTTTGCATTCTTTTGATTAGGCTATTGGCATGACTCATCATGTGCGAGAGGCATGATGATGGAGTCTTGGTGGGACTCTTCAACTAGGGAAGATAGGGGGATGGAGGATTCAAAACATTCATTGGAATGGATTTTAGTGGATTGGATTTGGGTGTCCTCGATGGGTTTGGTGACTATCAAAGTAGGAGGTGGGTGTTCAATGGATTCGGTAGATGTGATGGTAGGAAATGGGGGCTAAGTGGATTTAGAGGATGTGATGGTTTCAACGGTTTGAGTGGTGCTAGGGGTGGTAACATCAATGATAGGTGTTGAGTGGAGAAGGGCATCGTCACTAATGATTGTGGATGATGGGTTGGGATGGCACGATTCCACAACTTCAAGGTGTGGATTGGGAGATGTCTTCTTTGTTATAAGTCCTTGGAAAACTTCTGAAATGAGAGACTTGCATACTTTAGGCTGAGATGGTGAGGTAGGAGTGGATGAAGGATTAGGGATTGGTAGGGGATTAGGGCTATGGATTGGTGGATTAGGATTAGATTGAGGAATGGGATAGGAGGGAAGGCTAGGAGAAGATGGGGGATTATGATTGGATGAAGGGTTAAGATAGGGGGTTTGGTATGGTGAATTAGGACACGAGGATGCGGGTGGTGGATTGTAGTAAGGATATTGGGATGGTGGATTAGGATGGGAAGATTGAGATAGGTTGGTCCAGATATTGGATTAAGATAGGAAGGTGTGAATGTAGGATTAGGGTGAGAAGATTGGCATGGAAGGTTAGGGTAGTGGGGATATGTAGATGAAGGATTGAGATAAGAGGGTGTGGACGGGGGATTAGGACAGGGGTATTGTGATGGAAAACTAGGATAAGAGGATGATGTAGATGAAGGATATGATGGATATGATGGGTATCCCTTGTCATAGGTAGCATAGGGAGTATGATTAGGCATGGATGAAGACATAACAGGATAACTCGAAGGGATGATTGGATTTTGGAAAGCGGGTGGAGAAAACTTACTAACAATGATAGTGTCAAAGGGATCTGTCACATTCTTCTTGATCGACAAGACTCTCGTTATCATTGTCGACGTAATTAGGGTTTCCCTTGACCACTATTGATGGAGGATAAGGATTCATGATGATGAAAGGATAAAGAGGATGGATCAAAGATTATGGATGGAAATGGACTAAAGCTCAAATTGTGATTTAGGTTAAGCTCAAATAAGGATTAGATTAAAGTTCATATTAGGATGATTGGATGATGGGATTGATTCTGAGAATTGACACCGAATCTGCTTCGAGATGGAAGTAGATTGATTAGGTCTAAGGTGATTGGATAAGGATGTGATTGGATTGGATTGGATTGGATTGGATTGATTGATTGATTGATAAGACTGACTAATGGATTAGATAGGATGATGAGAGGGACTGTAAACCTCGTTCAGAGATTATCGTAGGTGACTTAGGATGCTGATTGATCAGATTAAAGGATAAATGTATGATTATGACACCGAATCCTCTTTGAGATTGAAAATGGATTGATTGGGTCAATGATGATGATTAACTTAGGACGGATGACAATCCTAAGAGGATGTTGATGATGATGATCAGATCAGATACTTTGGTAAATTTGGATAATAACCCGAGACAAAGTTCAAGGGATTTGGATGGGGAAAATGATGATTCGATTAGAGAAATGGATGGATGAATGAGTACTCAAAATGAGTAAAAGATTGACTGAAAAGATGAATGACTACTCAAAATGAGTAAACGACTGCTCATAATGGATGAATGATTCTCGAAACAAGAAGATGAAGGTTTGGAATGGTCAAAAGATTACTCAAAATGAGTAAATGATTGATCGAGATTGTTGAGAAGGGAAGGTATGGTTGTCTAGAGGGTTGTCTAGAGGGGATGCTTCGGTCTAGTAAGGGAAGGTTTATGACGGAAGATTGAGAGAGAATGGTAGGGTATGACCCCCTCGAGAAGGCAGATGGGGAAGGAAAAGTGGGCCCTGGGCAACTTCTCAAAAGTATGAAGTGGTATATGTCATTGGAAAGAGGGGCATATATAGTTGTTTGCCAGGGAAAATCCACCCGTTTGTGAGGGAAAATCTGCCTATTTGTGAGGGAAAATCTGCCTATTTATGAGGGAAAATCTGCCTATTCATGAAAAGTTGGTCAAAATTGGCTAATAAAGGTTGGACAAGGCTGGTTCAAGGGTCAGGTCCGCTCTTGGATGGGTTAGGTCCGCCCAAGGAGTAAAAGCTGGTCAAATTTGGTCAAAATAGGCTTCAAAATGACTAATTAACAGGTCAAGTCTGCCTCTATAGAGGGCAAGTCTACCAAAGGAAAAAAAGTTAGTCAAAAGTATGAAGTGGTATACGTCATTGGAAAGAGCACAAAAATTTGAGAAGATTGGTGCTTGAACAGGGGAAAATGGGAAAATAGTGTGCAAATGGCAAGGCATATATGGTTGTCTGCCAGGGCAAATTCGCTTGTTTGTGAGGTCAAATCCGCCTGTTTGTGAGGGAAAATCTACCTACTCATGAAAAGTTGGTCAAAATTGGGTGAAAAAGGTTGGACAAGATTGGTTCAAGGGTCAGGTCTACCCATGGATGGGTCAGGTCCGCCCAAGGAGCAAAAGTTGGTCAAATTTGGTCAGAATAGGCTTCCAAAGGACTAATTAATAGGTCAAGTCCACCCCTATAGAGGTCAAGTCCGCTCAAGGAAAAAAACTTGGTCAAAAGTAGGAAGTGGTATATGTCATTGGAAAGAGCACAAAAAATTGAGAAGATTGGTGCTTGAACAGAGGAAAATGGGTAAACATTGTGCAAATGGTGGGGCATATATGGTTGTCTGTCAGGGCAAATCTGCCTATTCATGAAAATTTGGCAAAAAACAACTTCTAAGGACTGTGGAGGGTAGGTTCACCCCTCAGAAATGTCGGGTCCACCTATGCAGGGCGGGTCCACCTATTTGTGAAAAGTTTTCCAAAAAATTCTTATATAGTCTATGGAGGGCAAGTCTGCCCCTAGGAAAGGTCAGGTTTTCCTGTATAGGGCAGGTCCGCCTGTTAGTGAAGGAAAATCCGCCTATTCGTGAAAAGTTTGCCAAAAACCACTTCTGCATTCTTTGGAGGGTAGTTCCATCCCTGGAAAAGGTTAGGTCCACCTATGTAGGTTAGGTCCGCCCTTGTGTAGGTCGGGTCCACCCTATGTAGGTCATGTCTGCCCCTTTGTAACCTGTACTTGCAAAAAGTCAAAAAATAGAAAATGTGAAAGCAAGAGACCTATTTATGGGTCCCACCAGGCATGCCAGAATTGTGATAGGTCGAGATTAGGTGCTAGAATATGAACAACAAAAAAAAAGAGTGCAAAATAACACTAACAACTACCTACAGCTCAAGACTAGCCTAGTTGGATTCAACACAAAGTAAAAACAACAAATGGAACATTATATCTTGTCTTGATGTGTGTGCTCCTTGAATGGCACAAGATGCAAGCTAGATGTTGATATAATAATGGATGCAAGTGGGTGCAAGCATGAAAATGGATAAGTATGAATTCTAAGAAAATTTTGCAAGAGTTTGGCTACAATGCATGATCTCCCCTGGAATGAGAGAAAAAATGTGGTATTTATAAAGATTTTGGAAATCTCTAGGGAAATGGATGGTCAAGATTGAGCCACCAAAATCAAGATGTAGGGCTAAGGTGAGTTGAGAACTCACAAGCCCTCACATCTTGACATGTGGCATGTGATATGGCTTAAAAGGGGTGATGTGTACATGAGGTGGAAGGATAGTACATGACATGGAGGGGGGTACATAGTACTTTTGGATTGGGACAAGATCTCCTCATAAAGAAGGTACTTGTCCCCATGTGGGTGAGAGGACATGTGGGGAATTAAAAATTTCTCAAATATTCTCATGGGGATGAGAGAAGGAATTTAAAATTCCTTTAAATGCATTGGGGGATTAAATGTGAATTAAAAATTCACATGGGGAATGAAGATGCATTGTCCAAAAGGAGAAAGCATTTAATAGGGTTGACTCAATTAAGTGATTAAGGTTGTGCAAGTACTTTATTAGACTAATTAATTAAGTGATTAAGGTTGTGCAAGTACTTGATGGGGAAGAGAAAAAGGAATTTAATATTCCTTGGAAGGATAAAAGGAATTTAAAATTCTTTGAGAGGTTGATTAGGCTAGTTAATGAAGGATTAGAGGAGGGTTAGGTGGCTAAGAGAGATTAGAGACCAACTTGCAAAATTTGGAGGATGTGACACATCCTAATCAAGGATTACGCATGTGCACATCCTAATGATGAGATTAGGAGAATAATTAGGATTAAATAAAAATGATGTAGGATGTGACATGAAGGGAATTAAATAAATAGCATATTTATTTAATTCATTTGATGAAAGGGGAAAGGTATTTAATTATTTAACTAGATACCTTAGGGATTAGAAGAACTTTTAGAGATATTAATTAAATAATAGAGATATTAATACAAATAAGGGGATGCTTAGACAAAAGGGGATAAATTTGGATAAATTAAGTGTCCAAATTTATGTGTCTACAATAGATATGAAAAAGTAGTAATTAGACAACTACTAAATTGGAGAGTAATTTGGACACAATTCTAAATACTCTTTTCAAGAATACATCATCATCAAATGGTTTCAACACCTTTGTCTCTGGCCGAACTCTAGACAGAGTTTATGGTCTCCTCCAATGTTGAGGAGACACAACAATGGAGGAATGCTTCAACTATTTGAAAGAAACAAAGACTAGTGTTCACCAACATTGTGGAAATGCCATAGGCGGTAGAGCTTGGCTGCTCAAGTGCTTCATATGCTACAAGAATTATTCCTTCATAGGAAACTAGATACAATAGTTCATTAAATTTCTACATTCACTATTCAGAAAATAAATATTTTATGGATCAAAATAAAATTAATTATCAAATGAAATTCATGTGTGATTTTCTCAATAATAAAAAATATTATAAAATTATTTTTTTAATAATAAATTAAAGCCTCAATTTTCTAATAGTAAGTTAAAGTTTCAATAACACACACCAATATTTAAACCTTTTGAAAAATGCAACCCAATATTAACTTAATAACTAATAGAAATGTTGGAATCCTTTAAGCAATACAACCCAATATTAACTCTAAATAGCTAACACCAATGTTGAAACCTTTAAGAAAATACAAATCAATCTTAACTGTTAAAGTCAAATATTATTGATGAAACAATGTTCACAATTTTTTTTGAAAGAGGAAAAAACGGGTTTTATAGGGACCCAAAACCATAAAGTTTATAGAATACAGAAAGAGCCAAAAGAGACATCATAGTCCAAAAGGCTATAAAAATAGAAGCAGTAAACACCCACAACCAACAAAAAGCCAGTGAAGACCTCATAACCAGAAAACTAGACAAAAAGCCAATAGTAGCTAAATTTGAGTTTTTAAAAGATCAGTAGTCTCAACTTCTAGCTCATTCATGTCCTGAATTCCCCTCTTTAAAATCTGAACCATCTGTGTTGTGGGAGGCGTTTTCCTTTTAAGATTGGCCCAAGTCCTTTTAGAGATGCCCTAGTCCTCATTCTTACTTTCCTTGTTCTCTTCCAAGTCTATGACCAACAAACCATGTTGTGTTTTTTCTAGCTTTTTCAGACATAGCATTGATTATAATTCCATTGTGCATAGCCATTTTATGATTTTTTTCCACAACTATTTTTAGATTACTTTTAATTTTAACCATTTCCTCTTCCATATAATTGTATTTCTCATCAATGTGACCTCCATTCTTACCAATGCTGCTCTTGTTCAAATTGCCTTCTTCGTTGGTGATGGCAGCCAACTTTAGCTCCAGCTCCTCTGAATTACTATACAATTCCATGTTTCTTTGGTTGAGTTCATTAATTTCTTGATAGGCCCACTTTAAGACTTTGAAAATGTCATTGATGTCGTTTCTAATAGAGGCGAGAATGTCACCAGTTTGACCCCGGTCTAATATGAGATTAACATCTCCCAGGTTAGGGGAGCAAGGGAATTTGGTACCTTCAAATCTGAAAGAAGCAGGGGTAAAGGGCACAAAATTTCTACTGGCTTTTTGGTTCTCGACTTTATCCTCTATGGAGTCCACGGAATAGGAAACTAGCTTGTTGGTAGGGGATCCCTCAAGAACAAGATTCTTAAAGGGGGCAAAGCAATCAGGAAGGGCCTTAGGGTTATCTTTACCAAGCCTTGGGGTCTTTTAGGCTGGATTTTCTTACCAAACATCTCAGAGGATGGGTGGGTTTCAACAATTTTCTCCTTATTAGGTTGAGTCTCTGACCCTCCACTATCGGTATTATAGTCCTCAGAATCCAAAGAGGCCATGGGTCTAGATAAAGTAGGCATACTTTGATAGTGTTTGAAAATTAACCTAATCAAACTAGGATGAATAATGGGTTATCTCCTAGGGTTTTTTCTATGGTCCTCTAGGCTATTACTCAATGAAAATAACAAGTAATGTGGTAGAGAAATTCATACCTTGTGGCAGAAATGATTGAGAATGGTGGAATGATGCCCATACACTCTGGTAAATCTCTTGTCTAGGGTGATATACTCCATGATAACACAAAGTAACTTTCTCCAAAGTGCCTTGAGAGTATCAATTTCGAAGTAGCTATTAGAGATTTTAACCAATTTTAACTTCTCCTTGTCCCTCTTGGGAAATCTGATGATTTCCTCATTAGAGAACCTTCTGTCATGGTAAAATTTCATGCCATCAGTAGACATTCTAGTAATCTCCCCTATAATCTACTCATCCAGCTTCACCTTTCTTCCAAAGAGAATGATTTCACCATTGTTCGAGTTCTTCTTAAAGTAATTCATAGCCATAGAGTTGGTCCCATGAAGTTTTTCCAGATATGGCACCAGCTCACCTTTTTCAATATTCTCCCAAACCTTCTCATTCCTAGTATGCACCTAATAGATTTTAGGCTCAACTCTTTTCCCGTCCCCCCCATTTTTTGTTTGCTCCTTACTACAGACTCTACCAGTGTCGAGGACCTATTGTAGAAAAATGCAGTTGTTCCAATGCACCCACAAAGATTGCTTCTTTTTCTTCCCTTCTAAGTAACATGACATGGCCCCATAAGATCTCTTGATTTCGATGTACCTAGCCCCTTTCTCTTTAATCATTAATTGTGTTTGGCTCTTTCCCATGTGTAACATCATAGTCTAGTAATTCCCTTACTTCGGTTCTCAAGTCCCTACAATTCTGCCACGTGTTCAGACCTTGCATCCTAACCCCTTCATTCACAAAGTAGTCTGCCACATTGTTAGCTTCCTTGTAGATGTGTGAAACTTTAACTTTTTCAAATTTGTATAGAATAGACTTACCTTCATCTATCCAATTCTTTATCATCCATGAGGGTGGGGTCCTTCCTAAAAGACAATTTTCACATTTGTTGGTACACATGTGAATTGATTGAATTTTACCTTATCTATAGCATGTTTAAATCTCAATAATTCTAGAAGGCTTGGTTGAAATGATCGGATCTCAGAGTTATTTTCACAGGTCAAATGGTTGGGTTATCACTTATTTAATTATATTACCTATGAGTCAAATAAATATGAATTTTGACTCAAAGAAATATGAAGTTCATAGTATCCACATATTATTTGGGAAGGTTTTTAATCAAAAGGAAATTTAGCAATAATCTAAATTGCAATGATAATCCTTTTCTTAAAAAAATATTCTATTTAGATTAGGAAGAAGAATTTCTTATCAATAAGATCTTAGAACTTCCAAAATGTCTCAAATTTGTATCTCCAATATGTGCTATGAGAAAATATGTTAACTTAATCCAACATATAAATATACACACATGAAAAAATATTAGGTCATTCAAAAGGTCTATGGATCATGATCATACACACATTTGAATCCCATAGATAGAGAAAGTTGGGATATCTATTTAAATTTTATTACATTGAGATAAACATGGATACTTAAACACAACAATATCTTTTGTTAAATATCTATGGGGTATCTTCAACAATATATATAATTTATTCTCAATATAGAAGGAAAACTATGAAATTTTCATATACATATTGTAGTGTAGAAAAATGCATCCATTTACATTTTCATGCTTGTTTGCGCCCTCCCTGTTAAAAATGTGGCTTCTTTATGCCTTATTTGGTCCTATTTTGCATCCACAATCCTAATTAAATGCATTTTTCTCAGGATAATCCTAAAATTTAATAAATGACAAATCATTATTGAATTTTTGAGGTTATGTGTTCTAGATCTAGTTATTTGGGACTCGTACCTCACCTTGGGCATATGGGTCCCACCTAGATGTCGGGTCCTAATTTTAAACATTGAATTAAAAAAGATACTTCTTGGATTTTGTGTCCTATGTTTAAGTCATTGGGACCCAAATGCCCAAGGTGGCTTATGAGTCCCGTTTTAATTGAGACCTATTTTAAATCAAATTCTTGGCAAGATTTTATTATCCTAGATCTGATGTTGACTTGTAGTGTTGTAATTTCAATAAATAAGGCATAAACAAGTATAAATAAAAGGTTATTTCAAATAATTTCTCCTAACAAGATCTAGAAAGTTTTTAATTCATCTAGCAATTTTCATAAGCAAGTGTGATCTAGCAATTCAAGTACTCAAGAGCATTCAAGATTTGATTATCAAGCATTTTGGACCTATATTCAAGATTCAAACATCATGTTAAAGCATTCATGCATCATGTGTCTTTTTGAACTAACATTTGTGATGTAAGTTTTTCATGATTCAAGCGAGTCTTCAATAACATTATCTCATATCAAGATCAAGAGTCAATATCCACATCTATTGGAGCCATTTCACACAAGATTGCAGCCTTTATTTCAAGGGTTTGGTGAGTTTCAACATTTCTTATTGTTCATTCATCATTCCTTCATTCTATTTCAATTCATTTCAAGGTTTGATTACCAAAACGGGGTTTGACCAAGGGAAACCCCCATTCCCTAACACAAAAAATTTTTCCCCTTTTCATGTGTGATTACATATCTAGGTGATTTGGAGTTTGAATATCCTTTGAAGGAAAAGTTGCAAGATTGAATAAAGTTTTCAAAGTTTTCATCTTCATGAAAACTCACTTATAGATAAAAATTCAAACTTTTCAAACTTGAAGATCAAATTAGGCTAAATCTATAGAGGATCACTAGAGTCTACATAAGTTTTAGTCAAACCCTAATACTGGGACTATTGGTTATTTTAAAAGAACCAAATTGATCTCCAAAAATACCTATGGACTTTTGCATTTCCAATAATTAGTACTCCAAAGGGATTGGGCAACGAACGAGTGGAAGTTGCAAAACTTCTACTCCTACAATTTGGGCTTTGTGAAACCCGGGAGGGTGATCCCACAATGTACACTTAGGAATTCACATAATTATAATTAAATACATTTCCAATAATAGATACTTCTCATAAAATTACTGAACAACATAGTACATTAAATAAGTTGGTAGCTCATTTTTCAATGGCCTATACTTGGAGCATGAGAAGGAAGAACATTCAACACAAAACAAATATGGTGGTATCCATCTAAGAATTTGTAAATTAAAAGTGATTATTTGATGAATCAACAGAGAAATTGAACCACAAGTACTTTACATGAACCAGTTCCTTTATCCCAAGCAATGGATTCAATATCAACCTATATAACAAGACAACAATTCAACAATAGCAACATATAGTCACAAGAAATACTGCATTACAAAATTCCCCTATTACATTCATGAGAATTACTACTTAAAAATATCCTAGCACCTGATTCTTATGAGTAAACGATATCATCCAAGCATTTACATTAATTCATTTAATCAATAAGTAGGAACGAAATCAAACATCCATTGAGAAACAATATAGACAAACAAAACAAATCCTAGATTACTCTCATTCATAACTTATAAAAAAAGTACAAGGAGAGACAATAGCCATGAAATTAGTATTACTCTATATCTTAGTTGTTATACTATTATCAAAATTACATACATAACACTAAACTCTAAACTTAAGACAAAAACTCTAAAACATGCTTAGTATTTCCCTTCAAATTCACAGTGTTAATTGCAAAAAAAATGAACCACTACTTTCTAGCCCTGAATTCCTTCTTATAGAAATGAAGGACAAAAACAAGCCTCAGTCTATAAAGTACACATTTAAAACCCCTATTGGACTGCCATAACAAAGATTCTCCCATTCAGTTACAATGCATTACCAAGAGGTGGGAGACATATGGGAAAATGAAAGTAGAATTCATTTGTTGTTGGAGATATGGTCCAATTTTCAAAATGGGTACAACCAAAGAGTTACCTCAAAAATTGTGCACATGCACACAAAGTGAAAGAAGGTAAAAATGAAAGAAACAAAAAAGAAAAAGGCAAGAGATATGCACATGTATGTAACCTTGTCATCAATTCAACTTGGAGGAAATGCACTATATTTTCCATACTTTATCAAAATCCTAATATGTACTAAATCCAAGCTATGTAGTGCATTCCCATTTATCTATTATTTAGCATGGTTGCAAATTTCAAAATTTCAAATCATTAACTCACCACCTTTTATGTCAGAACCCCACTCCTTCCAAGTACCCTCCTTTCCATGCTAGGAATTCATCTTTAGTTGGCCAATCAAAATTCATGACTTCATCAGCATTTTGTCTATAAGGTGCATACTTGGTGACAATTTGGTTAGATTCCTTATCAAATTCTAGTAGGACGATTTCAACATGAACTAACATATCCATATTTATCTTCAAAGTCTCCATATCAAATTTCTAACAAATTGACATAACCTGATCTGAAATAACCTTATTTGCTTCATTTTTCCACTCCTATAGAGTCTTAATTCTATCATCATCCCTTAAAATGGATGGAAGAAGGCCATGATGTGATTCATGGAAGGATTTTACTAGCTCCTTTATTTTTCTCTCTAATGGTTCAATATTTCCCCTTTATCCTTCAATCTTACCTACAAGAACTATAGTAGGTTTAAACTTTTTAGGTGGATTGGGATCCGGCTTAACTCCAATTCCCATTAATACCAAATCCTTCTTCCTAGGGATCCATATTTCCATGAGTGGAATAGCTCTTTCTCTGTCATTGTCAAAATTCTTGATAGCATCACCAAGGATGAATAACTGTAGTGAATACTATTCAACTTGTTATTCACTCTTCTATTCAAGTGTTCTAGCTCACTCTTGTGACAATCTTTATATTACTCTTGAAAGTCTCCTCATCATTATTATCACAATTCTCCATGTATTCATTTAGCTACCTAAGCAACTCTTCCCTATTGATATCCCCTTCAGCCTATGGCCCTTCTGATGTACCGGGTTCTACTATTGAAATTAATGGACACACTTCCCATGTTATATGGAACAATTTCCCATGGAGAACTTACTTCAATAGTAAACTTTAGGGGTACAACTTCTTGTGAAGTATTGTAGGAGTCAACATCATTCTACTTAGGCTTTCTAGGTTGCAATATTTGCAGCATATCCTCCAATAATGCTACCTTTTTTTGCAACTACATATTATACTACTCAAGGTCTCCATATTTAACTAAAAATTTATTATACTCTATCCTGAGCTTATCCTTTTTTGCAGTCATAGACTCTATAGTGTGCCTTGTGAATTTTGCAACATGAAGTAACATATTTGAAACTTCTAAGGCCAATGCTTCTAACACTCTTTGTATTATTAGGCCTCCCCTATAGTTAGGTGTGGGCTTAGCAATATCGGTCTTTCATGTGGTTGGGGCTAAAGACCATATAGCCAAGGCTTTCCATTCTTCACTAAAAGTAGACCCCTATAATGCAAGTGAAAATTATTCTTTTGTATCATAGAGAGGCCTATCAAATTTCTTTATTGTGTCAAAAGCTATTGCAAAAGAAAGATCTCATTCTAATAGCAACAAAATGCTACTAGTCCTTACCAATTCTCGACCCTCCTTTGTAGTCATTTTTTGGAATCTAGTTCTCATTTCATTTAACACTTTTTTCTAGATTATTGCATCTGGAAATTATGGGTGAAGGCTTCTTTCTATAGAAAATATTTTTACATATTCATCTCTTTCAACCCCATATGCAAATTTCATAAAATCTTGACAATGTATAAATGATTCATCATCTAAGAACTTTGTACATGCTTCAACCCACATATCATCTCTTCCATTGAGTCTAGGGAGTTCAACTTTACTCAATCTTGTTTCCAATTGATGTGTTTCCCTTACTACTAGTGCAGTGGGCACTCCTTGCATTTCCTACTCTGACACCCAAATATCATCATTTGAGCCTTCATCATCATAGTCCACTAGACTAGTGGCTTCAACCTTTTGTCTTTCCAATGGTGGCTCCCTTGGTGGTAATTCACTAGGTGGTGGGGAATCAATGTTCACAATTTTAGGCTCTTCTATCCTTGGTGGAGATTGTGGTGGTACTTGTGGCACAGGAGAAGGAGGCATGTACTCCTCTTGTTGAGAGGGAGCAGAGGCTTCATCAATTTTCTTTATTTTACTCTTTCTCCTTACAAAGAGTTGTATTCTTGTTTCCTTAGGGACTTGTGATGTATATTCTTCTCCTATTGTAGGGATTTCTCCTCCACTTGATCCTTCTACAACTGGAGATTTCCCTTTATCTTTACTTATTACCCCTTTAGTTTCAAGGTGGCCCACTATTGAATCAAAATTCCTTGCTACATGCTCCACCTTTTGTATCATATGTTCAACCTCTGGGAGAACTTTGAAATTAGGTTAAATTCTTGATTTATTTTTATTTGAATTTTATTGATTGCAATCCATCTTTCTAGTCTCTTTTCTAGCTCCAAAGTTTCTAACACATTTCTTATTAGCTCTTCCAAATACTAGAAAATGTGGAAAAATTTGTAGCTCTTATTTCTTTCTTTCATCGAAGCCCTAAAACCTTCAATTTCATATCTAAACCTCTCAAATGATCTCCACATGTGGTAGGTTTTGAGAATATACAAGATGTTATTCCATCCTCCATTGGTCATTACAAAAATTAGAGAAACAAGTGTACGAAGGAAAGAAAGTTCATTTTCCTTGATTCAATAAGTGTTCATTTTCTACACTTCTTAGTTTCCACATAACATCAAGGAAAAATAATTCTTTTTGGAAAAAACTTTGGCAGCAAGTGAGGTGCTACCATGGAATGATATACTATTAAGATAGTGTAATAAATAAAATCTCCCCAATTATGATCAACTCCTAGCTCAAGCTTTCTCTCCTTGGGTCTTAAAAAATCATGTAGAGCTATGGGAATTCTAGGTAAATTCATCATCAAGACTCTCTTCAGTTTAGAAGCAAAAAAGTTTTGGAATGTCACATAATCATATGTCCTATCATCTTTGTCCAAGACTGTGGTCCAACATTACATGGTCAGATCCAAGTCACCACTCTTTCTTTCCAAGACAATATTGTGTCCAAATTAGATTGCACCATTGTACAAAAACATGTGCATCAACAATGAATACCAAGTAAATATCACTCCTAGTTCACCCTTCTTAAACCTTGCCAGTTTTTCATGCATTCTTTTTGAAAGAAGCCCCACATAATCATATATACCACAATATTGGGGGTGTTGGATATGGACAGCCATATACAATGATGCCATTGGAATTACAGAGACGGGCTCATAACTAACTATTTGGAAAATGGAATAGAAGGTCATTTTGAAGTAGGAAACAAAATAGTTAATAGGGAGAGGCTCTTTATCATGTGGTCCTATTACAATCTTCTAACCTACAATTTATGCTAGAAATATTGGGAGGATGTGGAATCTAAATGCAATCTTGGTTTTATCATACTCCTTCTTAAGAGTGTCTTCATTTATCTTATGCATTTCATCACTCCATCTAGTGAGCTTGAAAACAAGACCTAATTTCTCCTTAGTGATTTTGACCATTTCTTTCCCATCATATGTTCTGATAGTCCTTGTGACTGGGTCATAATTAGTAGCTATTGCCTCAAGCAAGCCAACATCCATATAAACATTTGGCACAATCAACTTTCCCAGGTCACAATTCCAAGGGTTTCCTACTAGGATACCCATATTTATATTCCTGAACCAGCTATTAAATAGTTCCCATCTAGTATAAGGTAATTTGGCATCCCTAATAGAATAGTTCCTATCAAATAGACCCTCTACTACTTGTAGACCTCTGGGAATCAATTATTCTTTAGGTTTTTCATTGGTTGAGGGTGGTAAATCATCCATGAGGTTTTTATTTAAAGATATTTTGGGAGCAGAAGCTTCCCCTTTAGATGAAGAAACTTTTATTTTAGGAGTCATAACACAAGAGGTACTACAAGGTAGGGTTTCTAGTTTATCTAAACAAGGCCTATGTATTTTGTGAGGGTTTGACATGAATTATGCAAATGCAGAATGAACAAATTCTTCTTTATGAATGTCAAACCTAAAAAATGGTGAACCAAGAAAACCCTAATAGACTCAAGCTTGAGAAACCACAACTTATCAATAATGCTAGAAAGAGGGCAACAATTCACTTACTGGTTTTCTTCACAAATTGACAACATTGGTTTCGATGTCAGAAAATGTTGGGAGACCACAACATGAGCTCCATGAGTGTGTTGACTATATTTTTCAATGATGAATTATGACTTTAAGACAAATATTAATAATTATGCAGCTCCATACTTTAGTAGCTCAATCTCCTTTCAGTTATTAAGGCTCACTCACATGAACCAGAATGACTCACTTTCCCTCAACTGAGGTTTGAATTCCAACCGTTGATCCTTTTGGAGTGTTAATTTGATTGATGATCTAGATTGACCAGCTTATTACGAAAGATCCAATTGTAGACAACTACCATACTTACCAAATGACAAGAGGCCACGCGGAACCACTTGTTAGTAGTACATGGGCTCCACCATCTCTTTGTTGTTATAGCCCTAATCCACATGTCCTTTTCTCCTCACCCCCATGAGTCATAACTCATGTACAACTTTCATGAATTGGGAGATGGGGAGAGGCTAAGATTAGATCTCTCAGCTTCTTCATAAACACTTCTTAGTTACCCACAACTTTATCCTTCATAGAACATCCACGACTTAGATTAAAAGATCTTCAAGCATGTGCAATATATTTGCATTAGTAACACACACTTTGTTTTCCATGCCCTATCTTGAGATATTTAATTAAATATTTTCCCATTCACCAATGCTTCCACATTATCTAGATCACTCCACATGGAAAATTCTCGCTTCCCTGTTGGGAGTTTGGTAGGAAAGGTGAGACCCACATGGGATAGTGGGGAGCAGTCAAGATTAATCCACATCACCTGCTATTGACCGTTGATTCATTTGAAAACTTAGCAATGTTGACCATTTGAAACCACTAGGCCCATCATTAAAGAAGATAGATGGAAACCACTCGCCAACCCATGTGATTATTTTAATAAGCAAGTAAAAAAATGGGCACACGGGGAATAGTCCAAATGTGGCCACCTCATTTGTCTCCCAACATTGATTTTCTTCAACAACCAGCTGCACACCTTATCAAAGATGTCAGTCCCACTAATCATTCAAGATACATGGCCTTCTCCCATGAGCCCATATGAATAAAATAATGTGAAACACAATGGAACAGGTGTACGGGGAATAGTGGTGATTGTCTACATCAATCGAACAAAAGTTAGGGGACCTTATATTTGCACATGTAAAAAAAAATATTTAAAAGGGAGCTAACAAGGTTGATGAGACCATACCCATGACATAAAAGACTAAGGATTTATAGTGGGAAATATTTAGCTTGACTTATGAAAAATTAAAATAATGTCCCAAAATACGTCAACTGGTAAAAAAAGACTAGAGGGTTGGTTACTTAACAGGTTTCGATGGCATAAGTCATGACTTAAAGGTCCAAGAACTAACACAAGGGGTCAACAAAAAAATAAAACCTTGGAAAGGATACTAATTCAAAGGGTTTTTAAAATAAGGTTTAAGTAAACTAAAACCCTTATACAATGACAAGAGACAAAACCCAGAGTCTTTAGAACTAAGCAAGATTGTGGAGATGGAACACAAAATTTTTTAGGGGTTCGATTAGTGGCTCCGTCTAGGGATGTATGTCTCTTGTAGGCATGCCAAGATCCTAGAATATGTGGTTGAGGAAGACAGGTCAAAACATAAGGAACTAAAGAACTAGGGAACTACCTAGACTAGGTAGTAAGACCTAACCAGAAACAACCAAAGCAAACACACCTATACACAAAATGTACAAAATCTACAATGTACATGGAATTATAACATACTTAGGAAAAGTATGGTTTTAAGAACTATCCATGTACTAATAGTTCAAAAAGTTCACTTGCCAAGCTCTGGAGGAAATATGAATCCTCACCATGAGTACTAGCTATCACATAAGGGACAATCCATAATGCTTCAAAACTTCCCATGTTTTCCATTGTCCCGAGCCCTTGCATTCTAGGTTAACACCATACTATTTACCTAAAACTTTCTGAGAGAAGCTCTCTTATCATTTAGATGCTTAACTTGCAACTACATCTTCATATTCTTAGCATGAGCTTCTCTCAGAAAGTTTTAGGTAAATAGTATGGTGTTAACATCTAGACCATATACCAAGCTAAACAGTGAATAACCAATATCTTTTTTCGCAGTCACTCTATTTTCCCAAAGTTCCTATTTCAGCTTTGAGTCCCAAGCCTTTTTGTTCTTCTCCATCACCCTTTTGATGATTTTCATAAAGATCTTGTTACTAGACCTAGCCTGACCATTTCCTTGAGGATGATAAGGTGAAGAATAAGAAACTTGTATGCCATGTTTATCACGAAAGTCTTTGAATTCCTTAGATCTAAAACAAATAACATTATCTAAGATGATCTTTTCTAAGAATCCAAACCTAATGAGAATGTTATTTAAGAGGAAATATACCACCACCTTTCTTGTTTCCTTCTTTTTGGGTATCACTTCTACCCATTTCATGAATTAATTAGTGGCAACAAGGATCCATGAGTTCCCTCCTCTAGACTTTTTTGGTATCTCTTTGATGAAATAAATTCCCCATTGCTGGAAGGGGGCTTGAATAGTCATAGGCCTAAGTGGTAGATTTCTTGAAAACTTCAACTTTCTTGGAAACCTTTGACAAGCATCACAAGTCTTAACAAAATAGTGAGCATCCTGAAAAAGAGCTCTAGTGCCTGATTTCCATCAACACATTTGAGCAATATACAATCCAGGTTTCTCCACCATAGCTAGTTGTCAACAATCACATGCTTGATGGCATGCAATTTCAATGTCCTCTTTTCATTGTTAGCCATATCTATAGGACACTGCAAAGTTTGTAAATAATGGACAATTCTTCTATACCATCTTCATGCTTGCATATCACAAATAGGTGCAATATCAATCACTTATGTTTGATTGACTTGATTAGCCTCCAAATTAGCTTCTACCATTAACTTAGCTAGACCATGAAATCTTACTAATTTGGTGATTTGAACATCAATGTTAAATTATTTGATCCTATTGATCCATCTACACCTTGTGCCTATAGTCTCCTATTGCGTGAAAATATCTTTCACAGTAGCACTTGGTACAAAATCTATGAAAGTAGCTCCTTGTAGGTAAGTCCTAAAGTTCTTTATAGCCTTAACCAGAGCATACGCTTGCTTCTCAGTCATGTCATATTTCAGCTCTGCAACTTGTAAAGACTTGCTAAAGAATGCAATGGGCTATTCAAAGCCCTCTTGATTTTTTTGTAACAAAACATCAAAAATTGTATGAAAAGAAGCAAAATAAAAAATGTTCATTGGCTTGGAGAAACTAGGAGATTTCAATACTGGAGCCTCCTTAATAGCTTGTTTTTTTTTTTGAATGCCTGGCTAGGCTCCTCACTCCAAAGAACCTTTTCTTCCTTCTTCAACATCTTGGAAATACATCTTGTGATTTTTGAAAAGTTAGTCACAAACCTTCTTAAAAAAATTATTTATCTAAAAAATGACTAAATACCCTTGACATATTTTGGCTAAGGAATTTTATCTATGGTTGATACTCTTTCAAGGTCTATTCTCACTTTGTCCTTAGACACAATGTGCCCCAACAATTTACCCTTAGTAATCCCAAAAGCACATTTTTTTGGATTCATAGATATCCCATACTCTAGAGATCTGATGAATACCTCCTCTAAGTGCATACAGTGATCTCCCTCTTTCTTGGAATAAGTGGTCAAGTCATCTTGATATATAGCCATACACAAATCAATAAAATCATAAAAAACTAAATTTGTAGCCCTTTGAAAAGTGGCACCTACATTTGTTAAGCCAAAAGGCATTCTTACATAGACATAGCTACTCCATGGAGTAGTAAATGTAGTCTTGTGCTGCTCAGACTCCTTCACCTTCACTTAGTTATAACCTAAAAAACCACCCATCATTGACAGTAGCTCACAACCATTCACCTTTTGTAACATAGCTTCCATATTTTTCAATGGGTAATTGTTCTTTAGTGAGGATATATTAAGGTTTTTGAAATCAATGTAGAACCTTATATCACTGTTATTTTTCCTTATTGGCATTAAATTGGATACCCATGAAGAATGTCTAATGGGTTTTATAATTCTAGCATCTCTTAACTTTACCAACTCCTCTTGCATCTTTGGAGCTATAGTAGGATTGATAGGTCTTTGCTTTTTCCTAAAAGGTTTAAAGCATTTTCCCTTAGAGGAATCTAATGTTGAAACAATTCCTCTCTATAAGCTTTCAGGTCATCGTATGACCAAGCAAAGACATGTCTATATTTTCTAAGGAAATTAATATTTCCTTCACCTTTGGCTTCATCTTCTTTCCTACATAAAATTTATTAGGGGCATTTTTGGTCCCCAAATTTACTTCCTCCAAGTCTTCTAGGTGAGCAACAATTGTCTTGGTCTTACTTTTATCCTAACTGTCAAAGACCCTTTCAAGAGCTACCAAGCCTTTGGGGATTTTATTTATTTTTAATTGGATGACTTCTTTTCCAAATACCATGTCCTTTCCATCAATATTTTCAACAAATCCACCAAATTCAACCTCCTGACCTTCATATTCAACAACGCAATTCAAGAATTTGAGAATACTGGTGCAGGGGCACCTTTGTAATATATTGAATCCATCATGTAAAATTTGATAGGTTGATTAAATTTTGGTGTTCCAAAATTATATTAGGGTCCTTCAAGTCATTTAAGATCATGTATTAGTGTCATATTTTGCAAGAAAATGTGGAAAATGTAAAGTTGTCAACAAATATTGACAAGATTTCACAATAATGTAAAAGTTACAATAGGAAGTTGAAGGGACATTTAGGATATTAGGTCATTTAGAAGTAGTTAGAAGACTAAGAGTCAGTTTTTTTTCCTTTAAAAAGGATTTTGAATGCATTGTAACTTCTAGGGTGATTGAAATGAGAAGATAGAATAAAGGAAATCTCTAGTTTTAAGCAATTTCTATAGAAAATTTGTGTTTTTAGACATATGTATAGATTGTAAAGATTGTAAAATGTGAAAAATTAGTTGTAAGTTTTGTGTCCTCCAATCACCTTCCATAGGAATATTTTTTCATGCATTTTGGTGATCATTTGAATGAGATATAATCATTTCTCTCATAATAGTTAGAAACCCTACTAGGTTCAATAGTGAGTTAAGATAATTATGTTTCTCATTATTTTTTGGAAAAATCATTTGGTTCTTTGGTGATGTTAGAACTGTAAAATTTTGAAATTTTTACAAACTATTGCATTCATGAATTTCTATAAATAAGTCCTTGACATAAGTATAAAATTCCCTCTTTGTATTGTCTTGCTTATTTTCTATCATGCGGTCCATTTGAATCCATCTAGTCCTTCATATTTCATTGAAAGACCCATATTGGCAAGACATAGTAAAAGTCTCCCCGAATTGAATTTTCACTAATATATATTTGTTGCAGATCATTGGTAGGACATTTCTTTTGTTTTGGCAACTAAGAAGATTCATATCGGCAAAAGAATTATTGTCGGAGTAAAGTCACAGCGAAGTATTTTTTCTTGCCGACTGGCATATAGAAAAAATATATCGATATAGGTTGGGGCATTGATGTGATGTCATGGAAAATCCAATATGTCATACTGACTAGTACATTGAGGGGTTATTTCGGCCAAACTAATTGGTATCAGCATGAAGTCATAACGAAATCATTTTGTCTTACCAATTGGCTTGCAAGCAAATGTCTCGGTAAGACTTATGTACATCGGGGAAGGTCTTGTCAAAGTGTCTATTGTCTTTCCAAACCAAATACAAGAGGATTTAAAAGCTATCAGAGAGAAGCTATGGAGTCTTGCCGATTCAAAAAGTTATGCCGATAGAGATATGCATCGCTAGGAGAAGAATTCTTCAGCATAAGTTTCATCGAAGTTTGAATGTTATACTGACAAGTATTTCAGAGTGATTCTTGCTGAATGGAGAAGTCTAGAGGAGTTCTTTCGATAAGACATTTGGTATCAATATGAGTCTTCCTGAAGGTTCATTGTCTTGTTGAAGGTATTGTTTCATTGGTAGGGTTTATTTCTTCGGTGAGAAAACTTAGTGGTCACGGCAAAATGAGATTTCATTGGTGAAAAGGTGATTTTGTCTCAACGATTGGAAAATGATTTGAAGAATGCATATCAGTATGACATTGTGAAGTCTGTATAACATCTCCCCAACTTGTAATTGTCTTAGCGACATGGAAAACAAAAGCGATAGTCATTGTTTTGATTCCAAGTGTCGGTAAGACTGCAGAATGTCTTGGAAAATGGTGTAATAAACGTTGCAAAAGGACTTTGCCCCAGATATGAAAATCTCTCATCGATAGGAAATTTAATGCGACAGTGCCAATTTCAAACGAGCCTTCATTTGTGCTTCATTAACGGTGCGATGGGGTATAACATCAAAGTTTTAATCAGTTCTTCAGTACCGAATTGATTGCAGGTGAATTGGCATGCTGAACAAAGAACCGAGACATTTTTACGTCTAAGGAGTTCGAGTAGAATACTGTAAGTAATTGCTTCTTTATTTTTCACATTTTGATTATGTAAGCTTGAGAATGGAGTCTTCTGGTTCTGGAAAGGGTAAGGGTAGAAAGCTTGGTGAGAGTAGTCAGTCAAAAGGAAAGAAACAAAAGGTTGATATTGAGCATGAGAGCACTCAGCGGAGGTTTAACCAAGACCTTATTGATCAACTGCCTGGTTCAGGGCCTAAAGCTAGAAGGTCCGCGCAACTTAGGGTAGAAGTTGATAAGCTGGATGATAAATGTAAGTTCATAGGTGATGTCTATACTGCAGTAAGAGGGTACGAATTATTCAATTTTCACTACCATAGGACAAACCATTTTGACCCAGTCTGTAATCCATGGAAGTTGAATGTAGGGAAATTGGTGTGCCCTAATGTATTCGTAAATGTAGAATTGGTAAAATTGCTTGCTGATCATTATGATCCAAAACATAAAGCTATATGTGACCCTTCTAGAAAACCCCAGATATATGTGTCAAAAGAAGCAATAGGTGAGGTTTTCAAATTGGAAGGGTTCTACAATGAGGAGATTAGTTGTGAAGAGTTGGAGAAGGAATTCTCAAGGATGGATACAATTTATAAAGGTTGGAGGTTGCCTATTCATAGAGTCAAATAGGGCAACAAGCTAGAACCTCTGCAAGATAGTGAGGGGCCTCCGTATCATGTAGATTTGTTTGAGCCCTATATGAAGTACACATATTTCTCAGTGTGTCAGGTGTTAGGAATGGATGCCTTGGAATTCATCTCAGTCGTGCCAATGGTTATCACAGCAGATATCCAGTATCATAATTCCAGGCCATTTTATTATGGTTCATACATTTCTAGGGGGCTTGAGTCAGGATTGATGGCTATCAAGGGTGGTGCTTCTATTGATCATCTTAGACACTATTCATTGTTGATGCACTTGGTGCTGTATTTTGGATAGGAGTTAGGAGTATGGCCTTAGAAATAAGAATTTCTCAAATTGGTAAGGAGGGTGAAGCATTTCTTGTTCAGTTATGGACTGCTATCTGAGATAGCAAGTTTGCTAGTTCTAGTTTCATTCATTTTGAAGAGCATTTTGTAAAAAAATTGTATAAATTATATGAATATCCTTGTAATTATTCATTGATTGATGAGATTAAGAGATTCCTATGGCCAAAAGACTTCAATGGGCCAATTGATCATAACTAGAGAGACTGGTATTGTTTGGAGGGACCTACAATGATCAAGGTATATGGATTTGAAGATGCCCTTTTTATTCTGCCAAGGACAGTTCCCAATAGACTTGCATATTTGGAAATTGTCAAACAGATGGATTACAGTAGTGTGATGCATTTTAGCTCTTTTGGGAAGTAGGCTTTTATGCCTAGTACTTTGTGTTTTGCTGATTTTACTGTGTTGGCTAAGGAGGGATATAATTCAATCCTTGATAGATTGTTGCATTATAATATGAAAAGAGGACCACCCAGGAAAAACTTTGACCCTGAAGGATATATCAATTCATCCAAGGAAAGGATTAACTTTGGAGGGAATCAGCGTGTAACTTATCCCTTTGATGATATGATCAAAAACTTGGATGAAGATGAAGCAAAAATGGTGGTTGAAAGGTACAACCAAGGGTTGCAGGATATTGAGCTATTGTCTTCTGGAGAAGAGGAAACACCAAGAGCTAATGTGCCATAGGGGAAGTCAGAGAAGGTATCCAGATTGAGGATTCAGCGAGTGTTTTCCCAACCAAAGAACAGAGTTAAAAGTGGTGATGTTGATGCAAGGCATATTGAGTACAAATCATTTGTTTCTGATGATGAGTTTATAAATTCCCCAGAGTTCAAGGCATTCTTGTACAAGCAAAAGGGGAAGGAAATAAGAGAGAATGTTGATGATGTTTCTTCAAGAAATGAGCAGCAATTGCTGGCTCAATTAAGAAAATGTGTGGATGATGAAATGACAAATATGACTCCTGAAAAGTGGAGGAAAATGTTGGAGAGTGTTGGTGTCATGATTTTTCCTGGACTTGGTTTGATCTCTGCATTAGTTTTTGATAGTTTCTTGAAGGGTAGTAATGCTACACACAACCTTGACAAGGAAAAGGTGACAAAAGTAGATGCAGGCTCCAAGTATAATACTAATGAGGGATCATTGATGATATGGGCTTTGTACCCACCCCATAGGAAATTAGTGGTAATTGATACAGAGAAGGAGTTTGGCCATGTCATGACTCTAAAAGCTGGAGAGGTTGATCCTGTGGCTACTGCAGAGATTGGGATCAATATTGCAAAATTGAACAAAGCATAGATCCAGATACTAATAAAAGAAAGAGAAATGTATAAGGAAAATAATGAAAGAATGCTGAGAGAGAATGATAGACTGAAGGATTTGGTTGGTGTTTCAATGGGGCCAACCAAGATGCTCACTCAAGGAGAAAGCTCTCAGGCAAAAGATCATTGGATTGGATCAAGTTCTTATGCTCAGGGAAAGCATGATGCAATTGTAGCAATTTTCAAGAGGAGGTAGGATAATTTGACATCTTGGTTGAATAAGTTGTGGGGAAAATACTCTCATACTCTTGCTGCATTGAAGGAGCATAAAAGGATGGATGGACGAATCATGGAGAAGTTTCATGAATTGGCCCAAAGTGATGATGCTAATAGTACTGCACTTGAAGTTGCAAATCATATTATCAATCACCATCGAAACTTCTATGATGAACTGCAAGGGGATGAACAAGGATTAATTGAGGCTGCCAAGAAAACTATGATCACATTCTCTGATGATAAAGGAAAATTGAATGATGCAACCAGATGGAAAAATGAATGTGAGTCAATGTTGAAAGAAGTCATGAAGACAACTTCTGCAGAGGATGCAACATTAGATAAAGTGACCGAGCACAATGAAGAGATGGTCAAGATGGAAATCACGATCCGGAATGTTGTTGGAGATGCAGACACATATGAGTGTGAGGATTATTTGGATCACCTCGCTAAGAATCACTTGTGGCTAAATAGAGCCTAATTATTCTCTATCTTTGTTTTATAAATTTGATATTTCCTATTTCTGAAAGGATGCATCCTTTCGTATTCTCAATGTATAAATATCCATTTTGAAAACAAAATGCGGGCGATAGATAGAATAGGATAGAGGATAGAGAAGAGACAGTAGAATATAATTTTTTGGGCAAGGATGAGACTAGTTGCATATGTAAAATCATGGTGATATCAATGAAAATCTAATACTATGGTGCAATTGTTCCTAGTGTCGGTTGTTTATGGTATTCATTGAAAAGTATTATTGAAGTTGTCTCTGTAATGGTGTTTTCTGGTTATTCAAATTGGTGTAAAAAGTTTATACCTAGTTCGTCAATGCACATTTGCTGCATTTATATGGTCAATTAATAGTTTATTTCCAGTAAAGATTAAATTCTTTGAATTGATCATAGTAATTAGGGAATGTCAATTGGATCACTAAGAAGAGCTCAATAATCATAATCCCACATGTTTATACAAGCTATAAACCAAATAAAATGTTAAATAACTTGAATGTCTACCAGAACAATGTACTTGTTTCATATTTCTCTTGACTCCGTAAACCCTATAAGGCACTGGTCTTTCATTTTTATTCTTTAGTTTCACTCACATTTTTTACATTTGTTAACTGAACATATTAGGGTTTAGTTTTGAATATATGGTATACAATTTATACCAATTTTTTTTTTATTTGTCCATTTTATATGCCATCGTGGAAAAATCATTGCATAAAAGATAATTATAAATCAAGCCTGCATTGTTCAAATAGGTATATCCATCTAGGTCTCGCAGCACCTGAAGATTAGAAGGTCCAAAGTCTTTTCGACCTTGTCTGTTACCCTAGAACGTTGTGAAAGCTTGGCAACCTTTTGTGGTTCAAACTTGCATTTTTGAGAGCTAACAAATTGGTGACTCTGCTAGGGAAAACAAAGAATCTGTGCCTTAATCATAGAGTCAGAAGTACTATATACATACTCCACTAGGAATAACGAGTAACAATATTTTTCTCACTTGCAAGAAAGTGAGTGGCGATTCTGATCAAACATTGCAATATGAATGGAAGAAGATCTCAATTTAGGGTTTGGTCATTTTGGAGCTCCTCCTGGAAATAGTAGGTGGACACATAAAGATGATAAGGCTAACAAGGGTAAAGGGAAAAGTGAGGACATGTGCTTTACAAACAAAGACAAATCATCAATACCTTATGGTGAGAATTGTTTCGACACATGGAAAGATAGTTCAACTGAAGAGCCTTGTACCCTAGAAGATCAGAAAAATCCTTTTTACAACCCTTAGAAACAAGTTGAATTTGAAGCTCAGAAACAAGCCAAATTTGAAGCTCAGAAATGAGCCGAATTTGAAACTAGAAAACAGGCCGAGTTTGAAGCTGGACTCGAACCTAAACGACTCAGAATTCAATATGAATATGACCAAAAAATGCAAGGTAATCAGAATGGACCTACTAATCAAAAAATTCATTAAGAAGGTTATGAATCTTTAACTTATGAAGAAGTTAAAGCACGGTTTGAATCTCAGAAAAAGGAGAGGGAAGAGTAGGAAAAAGCCCAAATAATTCAAGCAATGAGAGAATTCAAACTGCAGAGAGCTCAGAACATTCCTCACACATCTGGTTTTCCCCCAAAGTATGCACCACCCCATAAACAGGGTAATCATGGTGCTAGGTATTCTGAACCACCAAGGAACCCTCACTATCAAATTGGGAATCAATATAGATAGCCAAATCATCCACCTCATATTCCCACACAACATACAAATAATTATCCACCTCCTGGTCAGCATCATATGCCACATCATAATATGCAATTCAATAATCCTATGTATCAATATCAGTATCCACTCAACCCTCCTCATCAGTATACCACTATGGTTAGACAATTTGATTTGGCAGGGTTTCAGTTGTACCCTTATCCTATGGATGGTTCTTGGAGAAGTTTGGTGCCTAAATTCATAGGGAGTAATGCAATCACTGCCGAGGATCATTTAAGGAGTCTTAATGCCTTTATTCAAGATTTGGATGTACCTTATGAAGATTTGCATATGAGATTATTCATGATGTCCCTTATTGAGGAAGCTAGGGATTGGTTCAATAGCATGGCAACAGCTTCTATTTATTCTCTCCAGATATTTCAAGATCAATTTCTTGAACAATTTGGGAATTTGAGTGCACTAGACACTACTCTCCATGAACTAATGTGAATTTAGAAAGGTCAGAATGATTCAATCTTTGATTTTAATAGAAGATTCAATAAACTACAAAGTTGAATACCTCACAGATCAAGGTTACCAGACTCTATAGCATTAAGTGTTTACCTGAATGCATTCGACCCTAAAATAGGGTATGAGCTAAGAAATAGGTTCCCAAGGGACTTAGCTAAAGCACAAAAGATAGCATTAATAATTGAGAACAATAGAAAGGTTGTTGGGATAATGAATAAGAGAGACAAGCCTCGAGCTCCTCAAGAAAACAATAATTACCAATATAAGCAAGATAACACATATAGGAATGAAAGGCCTAGGCTGCATGATATGCCCTATAACACAAACTGGAAAGATGGAAAACCTATGACAGATAGGCTTAGAAACAAGGATACTCCTGATCCATTAAGAAAGAAGGGAACATATATGGTGAATAACAATTATTTTTGTGAGGCTTGTGATAAGCCACATTCCCCTGAGTATTGTGTTGTAGCCTAGAGAATGCAAGAAGAAGGAGTGTTAATGGGAGATGGTGGAGAAGATCACATGATCTACTTAACTTCAAATTCTTTTCACCATGTTGAGGAGAGATACTCATCTTCGGAGGAGGGAGGTTATGAAAATGATGTTGCAGAATAGAGGTACAATATCCATATGGCTAAGTAGCATGTCTTTTTTGATTCTGAGGATGATTATGTAGAACCACAACCTATTGAGGCACCTGCTCATAGTAATGTGAGGAGACTTACTGAGGAAGAGATAGAAAGATTGACTGTTGTTGCAATAGAAGAAGCAAAGAGTAAGTATTGGCTGAGAAATAGGAAAGTAAATGAGAAAGAGGGTGTCCCTAGGGGTATCTTTATGAAAGATCAAAAAGCTGCACAAGGAGTTTTGAAGAAAATTGAAAGCAAAAAACATGAAGAAAGCAAACAAAATCCTGTCTAAAAGGATGTAGTAAAAGAATTACGTAGAGAAATTCAAAAGACTGATCAGTCAGGTAGAAGAGAAAAAGAAGAGAACAAAGGAGAAACATCAGAACAAAAGAAAGTGATTAAGGTAGAAGGTTCCTCTTTTGATTTCACTCAAGCCTTGTCTCAGGTAAATATGTTTGTTCCACTTCTTGAAATGATGAAAATTAAAGAATACAGGGACAGTGTAGTGCAATTGATAACAAATGAAAGTGAAAAATATGCAAATTCTAAAAATAAAATGGCTGCTAAAAATAAGCAAGATAAAGTAAACATCCCAAAAAATTTCTTGAGTAATGTATTGACAAGCCTACCACAAGTTGATCCTTTCTTTATTACATTACTCATAAATAACAAATTATTGAGGAATTGCATGATAGATTCAGGTGCTGCCATGAATATTATGCCAGTAGGAGTAATGAAACAATTAGGCATGTGGGTGGATACAAATGAAGGAAAATGTTATGCAATGGATAACCGACCTGTTCCTGTGGTGAGTATAATGAAAGATGTAGAAGTCAAGTTAGCTGCTTATCCTCAAGTAGCTTACAATATTGATATAATAGTGATAGACACCCCTCCTCAATTTGGTCTGCTTTTATCAAGACAGTGGACGACAGCTATTGGTGGAAATGTCCATTTTGATTTATCTTATGTAGCCATTCATGTAAATGGCTAAGAGGTGAAATTGTACAAGGAGCTGAGGATGAATCAGCTCATTGATTGTGTGCCACAAGACCAAATCAATTGCTTTTGTGATGTTGATCTTGGGAATTTCAATATAGAACCAGCATATCTAGAATTGACTAATAGTGATCCTATTGAGAAGCATGCTGCACATAACCACAATGGTGTGTGGAAGATGTATTTTGATGAAGCTTGCAGCCAAGAAGGCAATGAAGCTGGGATAGTTTTTTTTTCGCCTGAAGGTATTACATTTAAGTATTCATTCCTATTAACTTTTGAATGTACAAATAATGTGGCGGAATATGAGGCTCTATTAACTGGATTGAATATAGTGGTGAAGCATAAAATAAAGTTGCTGGCTATTCTTGGAGATTCAGAGTTAGTTGTCTCGCAAATTAAGTCAAAATATGCAGCAAAAAAAAAATGACTAAAGCAATATAGAAATTTTGTATGGGATACAATTAAGTTGCTTGATGCTTTCTCAATTGAGTGGGGAGATAGATCAGAGAATATAATGGCAGATTTTCTAGCTAATGTAGCATTGAAAAGAGATGATATTACGTTGGCTGGAGTGTCCCAAATTGAATTCAAGACAAGGCCTGTTGTGCCTGATAATATATATAACTGGCAGGTTTTTAATGATGATACTGACCTATTAAAATTTTTGCACTGTGTTGATCAGTATGAAGCCCAAGAGATTGACTTTAGCGCCTTTGTTGAAGAAGTTGATGGAAAAGAAATAGTCTTTGGAAAAGAGATTTTGCAGCTTAAAACAAATAAGATTCCTAAAGGTTTGGTGGAATTAGAGAGGGTATATGATGGGAGTGATCGGTCTTTAATGAAGCAAACACCAATTGGAAGGGATGATATTAAGAAATTAAGTTGGGAACTGAGATGGCACCAAAAAAGGTGTACATAGGTAAAAAGATAAGTCCTGTAATTAGAAGAATGCTGATAGAATTGTTGAGAAAGTATAAACATGTATTTTCTTGGTGTTATGAAGATCTAAAAGCATATAGGGAAGATTTGTTTCAGCATGAGATACCATTGAAGCCAGATGTTAAACCATTCAGACAAAAGCAAAGGCCTATAAATCCAACTCTGGAACCTAAAATGTAGGAGGAATTGGCAAAGCTCAGGGATGGTGGAATCATTAAGCCAATTAGACATTCAACATGGGTTTCAAATCTGGTCCCTGTTAGGAAGAAAAATGGAGATATCAGATTATGTGTAGATTTTAGAAATATAAACATAGCATCCCTCAAAGACAATTATCCTTTGCCTAATATGGAGGCCATATTGCATAAGGTGACAAGTTGCGAGTTGGTGTCCATGATGGATGGATTTTCAGGGTATAATTAGGTCAAAATTAAAGAGTCTGAGCAATAAAAAACAACATTCACAACTCCTTGGGGAACGTATGTTTATCTGAGAATGCCATTTGGTCTCACTAATGCAGGGGCAACTTTTCAAAGAGCCATGGATGTGGCGTTTGCTGATTTGATCAATGTTATCATGGTGGTGTATCAGGATGACCTTACTGCTTATTCTAAAAAGGTTGAGGATCATGTTCATCATTTGGAAAAGGTATTTATACAAGCCCTTGAATATGGTATTAGCTTAAACCCTAAGAAGTGTAATTTTGTAGTTATAGAGGGTAAACTTTTGGGACATATTGTTTTAGAGGAAGGGATCATGATAGACCTTGAAAGAGTGGAGGCCATAAATAAAATCACTATCCCTAAAACTGTTAAGGCAATACAGTCAATCTTTGGATAGATAAATTTTGTTAGGAGATTTGTCTCTAACTTTGCTGAGATTATTAAACCTATATCAAAAATGTTGAAGAAAGGACAAAAGATAGAATGGACTGTAGAAGCCTTGGGAGCTTTTGTATCCATAAAACAAGCCATCAAGGAGGCTCTTGTTCGTAAATCTCCTGACTTTTCAAAGCTTTTTCAGATTTTTTCATTTGCCTCAATGCACACTATTGTTGCTGTTATGCTACAGAAGAAAGAAGAAGGTCATGCACAGCCTATGTCTTTCTTCAGTAACTCATTACAGGGGTTTGAATTAAAGTATGATATAATGGAGAAGCAAGCATTTGCACTAATGAAAGCTGTAAAGGCTTTCAGGCCATATCTTGTTGGAGCAAAGGTAGTTGCTTATGTTCCTCATGCAGCAGTTAAGGATATTCTGACACAGTCTAAAGTAACAGGTAAAAGATGCAAGTGGATTAACAAAATCCAGGAATTTGACTTGGAGATACAAATTACTAAACTGGTTAGAGGTCAGGGTTTGGCTAAACTAATGGCAAAGGCAAATATTGAAGCAAATAAGATTTGTAATGTAGAAGAAGAAAATGTAATTGCAAGCATTGAACACACTCAATGGTATATAGATATCATGTATTATCTTAAATACATGAAGTGTCTAGAAGGAATGAATGACAACCAAAAAAGAACGTTGAAGTTACAAGCTTCCAAGTATGTTTCTATGGATGGAGATTTATTTTGGAAGAATATGGATGGTATACTATTGTTATGTCTAGATGAATTTCAAGCTAAGCATGTCTTAAATGAAATGCATGAAGGAGTGTGTGGAGGAAATTACTTAGCAAAGACAATAGCGCATAAAATTCTCAGGGCAGGCTATTATTGGCCTAAAATTTTTAATGACTCTTTTGCATATGTGAGAAAATGTGAAGCTTGTCAAAATTTCTCTAGAAAACAGAAATATCAGGGAGCTTTTCCACTTCGAACCTTGCAGGCTGATGCCACTTTTCATCAATGGGGAATTGACTTTATTGGAGAAATACATGAAAAATCAAGTGGTGGACATAGGTGGATATTAGTGGCCACTGATTATTTTACCAAGTGGGTAGAGGCGATCCCAACAAAACAAGCCACAAGTAAGGTGGTAACATAGTTTCTGATGGATAATATCATTACTAGATTTGGTGTGCCATTGAGGTTGATTACTGACAATGGGATGTGTTTTAGGTCAGATGAGTTCAGAAATTTTTGTAGTTCAAATGGTATTATTATTTCTTATGCAGCCCCTTATCATCCACAGGCTAATGGACAAGCAAAATATAGCAATAAGAGTCTTCTTAAGATTATAAGAAGAATGTTAGGTCACAACGAGAAAGCATGGGACTCAAAGTTAAAGTTGGTTGTTTGGGCTGATAGGATTACAGTAAAGAAGGAAATTGGGAAATCTCCATTTGAATTAGTGTATGGTACACAGGCTAGGATGCCTTTGCAAAAATTTTTACCAGTCTACAAGTTTGTTCTTCAAGAAGATTTGGATATTCTTGAACCCATGGAGGAAAGAATGGAGCAGCTAGCTGAACTAGATGAAATAAGGAGAGTGGCTCAAAATCAAAATATAAAGTCGCAGATGCAGATGAAATATTTATTTGATAAAAAAACAAATTATAGAAATTTTACAGAAAGTGATTTGGTACTAATGTGGAATGTGAGGTGCCAGGAGAAGGGCAAACTTGGAAAGTTTGAAGCCTTGTGGCTAGGGCCTTTTGTTGTGGTTGGAAAGAAAGGTGAAGATTCTTATTATTTACAAAATATGGCTAGTGAGGATCAAGAATTGCCTATACATGGGAAATTTCTAAAACAATTTTTCTCTTGAAGTAACACAGAGGATTAAGGGTTGCCAGTGCATGGACAACTCTTGGTGATCCTCTTTAAAATTCTTTTCTATGCATAGTAGTCTAGGGTATAAAGGGAACAGGACTTGCAAGTACATGGACAATCCTGATTTCTCCTTTTTTCTATCTTTTATTCCATGTATAGTAGTGTAGGGTCACTTGCTTTCTCATTCATGTTTCCTTGTTCACCTAATCCATCACCTTGAGTTTGGTCTGCTCAGCCAGAAATCTAGATCCTTGCAATGTTCTCACTATCATTCATCCCCAGTTGGAGCCACTATTACAACTATAAAATTTTGAAATTTTTACAGTCTATTGCATTCATGAATTTCTATAAATAAGTCCTTGTCATAAGTATAAAATTCCCTCTTTGTATTGTCTTGCTTATTTTCTATCATGTGGTCCATTTGAATCCATCTAGTCCTTCATATTTCATTGAAAGACCCATATCGGCAAGACATAGTAAAAGTCTCCCCGACTTGAATTTTCACTAATATGTATTTGTTGTAGATCATCGGCAGGACATTTCTTTTGTTTTGGTGACTGAGAAGATTCATATCAGCAAAAGAATTATTGTCTGAGTAAAGTCACAGTGAAGTATTTTTTCTTGCCGACCGGCATATAGAAAAAATATATCGATATAGGTTGGGGCATTGATGTGATGTCATGGCGAATCCAATATGTCATACCGACTAGTACATTGAGGGGCTATTTCGGCCAGACTAATTGGTATTAGTATGAAGTCATAACGAAATCATTTTGTCTTACCGATTGGCCTACAAGCAAATGTCTCAGTAAGACTTATGTACATTGGGGAAGGTCTTGGCAAAGTGGCTATTGTCTTGCCGAACCAAATACAAGGGGATTTAAAAGCTATCGGAGAGAAGCTATGGAGTCTTTCTGATTCAAAAAGTTATGCCGATAGAGATATGCATCACCAGGAGAAGAATTCTTTGGCATAAGTTTCACTGAAGTTTGAATGTTATACCAACAAGTATTTCGGAGTGAGTCTTGCCGAATGGAGAAGTCTAGAGGAGTGGTTTTGGTAAGACATTTGGTATCAATATGAGTCTTCTCGAAGGTTCATTGTCTTGCCGAAGGTATAGTTTCATTGGTAGGGTTTATTTCTTCGGTGAGAAAACTTAGTGGTCACGCCGAAATGAGATTTCATCGGTGAAAGGGTGATTTTGTCTCAGCGATTGGAAAATGATTTGAAGAATGCATATCGGTATGACATTGTGAAGTCTGTATAACATCTCCCCAACTTGTAATTGTCTCAGCAACATGGAAAACAAAAGAGATAGTCATTGTTTTGATTCCAAGTGTCGGTAAGACTGCAGAATGTCTTGGTGAATGGTGTAATAAACATTACAAAAGGACTTCGCCCCAAATTTGAAAATCTCTCATTGATCGGACATTTGATGTGATAGTGCTAGTTTCAAATGAGCCTTCATTCATGCTTCATTAATGGCACGACGGGGTATAACAACAAAGTTTTAATCAGTTCTTCAATACCAAATTGATTGCAGGTGAATTGGCATGCTGAACAGAGAACCAAGACATTTTTAGGTTTGAGGAGTTCGACCAGAATACTATAAGTAATTGCTTCTTGATTTTTCACATTTTGATTCTATAAGCTTGAGAATGGAGTCTTTTGGTTCTGGAAAGGGTAAGGGTAGAAAGCTTGGTGAGAGTAGTCAGTCAAAAGGAAAGAAACAAAAGGTTGATATTGAGCATGAGGGCACTGAGCGAAGGTTCAATGAAGACCTTATTGATTAACTACCTAGTTCAGGGCCTAAAGCCAGAAGGTCCACACAACTTAGGGCAAAAGTTGATAAGCTGGATGATAAATGTAAGTTCATAGGTGATGTCTGGACTACAGTAAGAGGGTATGAATTATTCAATTTTCACTACCATAGGAGAAACCGTTTTGAGCTAGTCTGTAATCCATGGAAGTTGAATGTAGGGAAATTGTTGTTCCCTAATGTATTCATAAATGTAGAATTGGTAAAATTGCTTGCTAATCATTATGATCCAAAACATAAAGCTATATGTGACCCTTCTGGAAAACCCCAGATATATGTGTCAAAAGAAGCAATAGGTGAGGTTTTCAAATTGGAAAGGTTCTACAATGAGGAGATTAGTTGTGAAGAGTTGGAGAAGGAATTCTCAAGGATGGATACAATTTATAAAGGTTGGAGGTTGCCTATTCATAGAGTCAAATAGGGCAATAAGCCAGGACCTCTACAAGATAGTGAGGAGCCTCTGTATCATGTAGATTTGTTTGAGCCCTATATGAAGTACACATATTTCTCAGTCTGTCAGGAGTTCGGAATGGATGCCCTAGAATTCATGTCAATGGTGCCAATGGTTATCACAGCAGATATCCAATATCATAATTCCAAGCCATTTGATTATGCTTCATACATTTCTAGGGGGCTTGAGTCAGGATTGATGGCTATCAAGGGTGGTGCTTATGTTGTTCATCTCAGACACTATTCGTTGTTGATGCACTTGGTGTTGTATTTTCGACGGAAGTTAGGAGTATGGCCTCCTGAAATAAGAATTTCTCAAATTGGTAAGGAGGGTGAAGCATTGCCTATTTAGTTATGGACTACTATCTGGGACAGCAGGTTTGCTAGTTCTAGTTTCATTCATTTTGAAGAGCCTTTTGTAAAAACATTGTATAAATTGTATGAATATCCTTGTAATTATTCATTGACTGATGAGATTAAGAGATTCCTACAGCCAAAAGACTTCAATGGGCCGATTGATCATAATAGGGAGACTGGTATTGTTTGGAGGGAGCTACAATGATAAGGGTATATGGATTTGAAGATGCCCCTTTTATTCTAGCAAGGACAATTCCAAATAGAGTTGCATATTTGGAAATTGTTAGACAGATGGATTACAGCAGTGTGATGCATTTTAGCTCTTTTGGGAAGCAAGCTTTTATGCCTAGTACTTTATGTTTTGGTGATTTTACTGTGTTGGCTAAGGAAGGATATAATTCAATCCTTGATAGATTATTGCATTATAATATGAAAAGAGGACCACCCAAGAAAAAAATTGACCCTGAAGGATATATCAATTCAGCCAAGGAAAGGATTAACTTTGGAGGGTATCAACATGTACCTTATCCCTTTGATGATATGATCAAAAACTTGGATGAAGATGAAGCAAAAATGGTGGTTGAAAGGTACAACCAAGGGTTGCAGGATATTGAGCTATTTTCTTCTGGAGAAGAGGAAACACCAAGAGTTAATGTGCCACAGGGGAATTCAGAGAAGGTATCCAGATTGAGGACTCAGCGGTATGTTTGCCCAACCAGAGAATAGAGTGCTGAAAGTGGTGATTTTGATGCAAGGCATATTGAGTACAGATCATTTGTTTCTGATGATGAGTTTATAAATTTCCTAGAGTTCAAGGAATTCTTGTACAAGCAAAAGGGGAAGGAAATAAGAGAGAATGTTGATGATGTTTCTTCAGGAAATGAGCAGCAATTGCTGGCTCAATTGAGAAAATGTGTGGATGATGAAATGACAAATATGACTCCTAAAAAGGGTAGGAAAATGTTGGAGAGTGTTGGTGTCATGATTTTTCCTGGCCTTGATTTGAACTTTGCATTGGTTTTTGATAGTTTCTTGAAGGGTAGTAATGCTACACACAAGATTGACAAGGAAAAGGTGACAAAAGTATATGCAGGCTCCAAGTATAATACTGATGAGGGATCATTGATGATATGGGTTTTATACCACCCCACAGGAAATCAGTGGTAATCGATACAGAGAAGGCATTTGGCCATGTCATGACTCTAAAAGCTGGATAGGTTGATCCTATGGCTACTGCAAAGATTGGGATCAATATTGCAAAATTGAACAAAGCACAGAGACAGATGCTAATAAAAGAAAGAGAAATGTATAAGGCAAATAATGAAAGAATGCTTGAAGAGAATGATAGACTGAAGGATTTGGTTGGTGTTTCAATGGGGCCAACCAAGATGCTCACTCAAGGAGAAAGCTCTCAGGAAAAAGATCATTGGATTGGATCAAGTGCTTATGCTCAAGGAAAGCACGATGCAATTGTAGCAATTTTCAAGAGGAGGCAGGATAATTTGACATCTTGGTTGAATAAGTTGTGGGGAAATACTCTCATACTCTTGCTGCATTGAAGGAGCATAAAAGGATGGATGGACGCATCATGGAGAATTTTCATGAATTGGCCCAAAGTGATGATGCTAATAGTACTACACTGAAAGCTACAAATCATATTATCAATCGCCATCGAAACTTCTATGATGAACTGGAAGGGGATGAACAAGGATTAATTGAGGCTACCAAGAAAATTGTGATCACATTCTCTAATGATAAAGGAAAATTTAAAGATGCAACCAGATGGAAAAATGAATGTGAGTGAATGTTGAATGAAGCATGAAGACAACTTCTGTAGAGGATGCAACATTAGAGAAAGCGAGCGAGCACAATGAGGAGATTGTCAAGATGGAAATCACAATCTAGAATGTTGTTGGAGATGCAGACAATATGAGCATGAGGATTATTTGGATCACCTCGCTAAGACTCACTTGTGGCTAAATAGAGCCTAATTATTCTCTATCTTTGTTTTATAAATTTGATATTTCCTATTTCCTAAAGGATGCGTCCTTTTGTATTCTCAATGTATAAATATCCATTTTGAAAACAAAATGTGGGCGATTGATAGAATAGGATAGAGGATAGAGAAGAGACAGTAGAATACAATTTTTTTGGCAAGGATGAGACTGGTTGCGTATGTAAAATCATGGTGATATCAATGAAAATCTAATACTATGGTGCAATTGTTCCTGGTGTCAGCTTTTTATGGTATTCATTGAAAAGTATTATTGAATTTGTCTCCATAATGGTGTTTTCTAGTTATTCGAATTGCTGTAACAAGTTTATACCTAGTTCGTCAATGCACATTTATTGCGTTTGTATGGTAAATTAATAGTTTCTTTCTAGTAAAGATTAAATTCTTTGAATTGATCATAGTAATTAGGGAATGTCAATTGGATCACTAAGAAGAGCTCAATAATCATAATCCTGCATGTTTATACAAGCTATAAACCAAATAAAATGCTAAATAACTTGAATATCTACCAGAACAATGTACTTGTTTCAGATTTCTCTTGACTCCGTAAACCCTATAAGGCACTAGTCTTTCATTTTTATTTTTTAGTTTCACTCACATTTTTTACATTTGTTAACTGAACATATTAGGGTTTAGTTTTGAATATCTGGTGTACAATTTATACCAATTTTTTTTTTATTTGTCCATTTTATATGCCATCGTGGAAAAATCACTGCATAAAAGATAATTATAAATCAAGCTTGCATTGTTCAAATAGGTATACTCACTTAGGTCTCGCAACACCTAAAGAGTAGAAGGTCCAAAGTCTTTTCAACCTTGTCTGTTACCCTAGAACGTTGTGAAATCTTGGCAACCTTTCATGGTTCAAACTTGCATTTTTGAGAGCTAATAGGTGACACTATTTTTGTTTGTATAAACTCTCATATTCAAATGGTTTTGAGTCAAGGCTATAAGATTTAAGGCATTGTGGATAGAAGTACTGGTTTTTTCTAAGTATTCAGTCTATAAAAGTTTGTGGAGGGAACCTAATCTAGGGTTTGCAAGAATATACATGGTAGTTATGATGCATTTATTAGCTTGTACCCATCAATTTATTCATGTTTGAAGTGTTCGGATAGTGAATTTTCATTGGGAGGTTGAATATCCAATAAACCCTATTTTTCATGAAGACCTAATGAGACCTAATACAATCCGAGATAATAGTTTTTCAAGCATTTATTTTCAAGAGACATATATCTCATCTTGCACTATTTTTTAAAGAAGGAAAATGGGTAACCAAAAATATAATTTTTTTTTGTTTTCATGGTGTAATTTGTGAGAAAATCTCTGATAGACCTATGGCAAACCTACTAGAGAGAGGGTAGAGTAATGAAGTAATCACACCTAAATTGTGTTCTTGGACTTTGGAAAGAGTTTATACATGTTGAATTAAACCTTTTAAAGTTGTTCCACATGTTGAGGGATTTATGTGTCTTGGGATAAAATTTTTGGGCTTGGTGGCTTGTAGATGCCATAGTTGTACATTAGGACAATTGTAAAGGGTTAATGGTAGAATGAAAGGGAAAACATTATGAAGTAGTTGATATTGTTATTCTAACTCAAATGAAGCTGACTTATGCATTAGTTTTATTTGGTTATGCCTCTGAAGACAAAAGTTAATGTTTGAAGAAAAAGTGTCATGGTATGTATTTAAGGACAATAGTGGAAGAATCTAAGCTTTGTTGATGTTTGAAGGAAATATAGTTGAATAAGTGTCTCAAAGGAAGATAAGTTAAAGATGTTTTGAGTTAGTCAATTAAGATTTTTTAATGCATTGTTTTCTTCATCTATAGTTGCATCAAATTGGTATTAGAGCTTGAAGATGCTTTCAGAAAGTTTTTTGTAGTTTTTTGTAGGTTGGTGTAGTGAGAAACTTGAAGAGACTCAGGAGAGAAAAGTGGAGATACCTAGGTGAGGAAGAGAGTTGTGAAGCAAGGAGGAAGCTTGCTTATGAAGATGGAAATTTTGAAGAGGCATTTGTAGGCAGAGGAAGAGAGAATGAAGAAGAAGAGACAAGCAAAGATGGATAGAGAAATTTTTGAGTTAAAGCAAGATTTAAGTAGGTTGGAAAAATAGCTCCAAGAATCCATGAAAAATATGGAGTAGATGATTGAGGAAATGAAAAGTTGGCACTTGAAGATAATCAAAAGAGTTTTATGGCCTATAAGGAAGATAGTAAAGAAGAGAAGAAGAAAATTGAGGATAAACGAGGCATAATTATTTGAAGATATTGAAGATGAATTTATAGAAGAAGGTAAAGTTGTTGTAGACATTCCAAGGCAAGAAGAAGGTATGAGAGAGATAAGAGACCCACTTTCGAGACTTGAAGACATTGAGTTTATTAAGGGAATGATCATGGATGAATTGGTCATAGATGTTTGCAAAGGAATGATAAATGATGGAGGCATTATGATAGAAATTTTGTATCATTTCATTGTGTTACTAATTCTTTGGACAAAGAATAATTTGCAGGTTAAAGGACAAAGGGAGAAACATGATTTTGAGGTGTATAAAGGAGTGAAGAATATGATTTTAGAGGGGAAGCATAATAGATGACTAATTTGCATGGAAAAATTCAAAGCCAAAGTGAAGATGAAGGAGATTGAGAGTAGTTCCAAGGTGAATCAGAAGAAAAGCATACATAGGATGAATATTTTTTGAGAACTACACATTCAAATGGACTTGAATTTCATTTAACCAGGAGTATGGTGTAGGAGCACCTTTGCAATATCTTGAATCCATCATCTAAAATTTGATAGGTTGATTAAATTTTGGTGTTCCACCATTATATTAGGGTCCTTCAAGCCATTTCTCATGTATTAGTGTCATATTTTTCAAGAAAATGTGGAAAATGTAAAGTTGTCAACAAATATTGACAAGATTGCACAATTATGTAAAAGTTGCATTAGGAAGTTCAAGGGACATTTAGGCTATTAGGTCATTTAGAAGAATAAGATTTAGTTTTTTTTCCTTTAAAAAGGCTTTTGAATGCATTGTAACTTTGAGGGGGATTGAAATGAGAAGATACAATAAAGGAAATCTCTGATTTTAAGTAATTTCTACAAAAAATTTGTGTTTTCAGACATATGTATGGATTGTACGAACTACAAAATGTGCAAAATTGGTTTTAAGCGTTGTGGCCTCCAATCACCTTCCATATAAATCTTGTTTCATGTATTTCAGTGATCATTTGAATGATATATCATCATTTCTATCATAACAGTTAGAAACCCTTACTAGGGTCAACAATGAGTTAAGATAATTATGTTTCTCATTATTCTATTGGAAAAATAATCTAGTTCTTTAGTGACACTATTTTTTTGTATATAAATTCTCATATTCAAATGGTTTTGAGTCAAGGCTATAAGATTTAAGGTGTTGCAGATAGAAGTTTGACTTCATTTTTTTTAGTATTTAGTTTGTAACAAATTTTTGGAGGGAACCTAATCTAGGGTTTGAAAGAATATTCATGGGAATGATCTTATGATGCATTTATTAGCTTGTACCCATCAATTTACATCTATTTGAAGTGTTGGGACAATGAATTTTCATTGGGAGGTTGAAAATTCAATAAACCTTTTTCATGAAGACCTAATCAGACCTAATACAATCTAAGATAATAGTTTTTCAAACATTTCTTTCCAAGAGACTTGTATCTCATCTTGCACTATGTTTTAAACAAGGAAAATGGATAACCAAAAATATAATTTTCTTGGGTTTTCATGGTGTAATTTGTGAGAAAATCTCTGATAGACCTATGGTAGACCTACTAGAGAGAGGGAAGAGTAATGAAGGAATCATCCCTAAACTATGTTCTTGTGGTTTGGAAATAGTTTAAACATGTTGAATTAAACCTTTCAAAGTTGTTCCACATGTTGAGGGATTTATATGTGTCTTGGGATCAAAGTTTGGGGCTTGGTGGGTTGTAGATGCCACAGTTGTACATTAGGACAGTCATAAAGAGTTAATGGTAAAATGAAAGGGAATACATTGTGAAGTAGTTGATATTGTTTTTCTAACTCAAATTAATTTGACTTATGCATTAGTTTGATTTGGTTATGCCTTTGAAGAAAAAAATTAATTTTTGTAGCAAAAGTGCCATGGTATGTATTTATAGACAATAGTGGAAGAATATGATATTCGTTGATGTTTGAGAGAAATATAGTTGAATAAGTGTGTCCAAGGAAGGTGAGTTAAATATATTTTGAGTTAGTCAATTAATATTGTTGAAGGTGTTGTTTTCTTCCTCTATACTTGTATCAATTTGGTAGCAAAGCCTGAAGATGCTCTCAAAAAGTTATTTGTGGTTGTTTGTAGGTTGGTGTAGTGAGAAATTCCAAGAGACTAGGGAGAGAAAAGTGGAGACATCTAGGTGAGAAAGAGAGTTGTGAAGCAAGGAGGAAGCTTGCTTGTGAAGATGGAAAATTTTAAGAGGCATTTGTAGGTAGGTGGGGAGAGAAATAATAAGAAGAGACAAGAAAAGATGGATAGAGAAATTGTTGAGTTAAAGAAAGAGTTAAGTAGGTTGGAAAAAGAGTTCCAAGAATCCATGAAAAAGATGGAGCAGATGATTGAGGAATAAAAATTTATGGCTTATAAGGAAGATAATCAAGAAGAGAAGACAAATGAGGATAAAAGAGTCATAATTCTTTGAAGATGTTGAAGAGGAATTTATAGAAGAAGGTAAAGTTGTTGCAGACATTCCAAGGTAAGAAGGAGAGGGTATGAGAGAGATAAGAGACCTGATGTCAAGACTTGAAGACATTGAGTTGACTAAGGGAATGATCATGGATGAATTGGTCATATAGGTTTGGAATGGAATGATAAATAATGGAGGAATTATGGTAGAAAGTATTTATCATTTCATTGTGTTACTAATGCTTTGGACAAAGAATAATTTTCAGGTTAAACGACAAAGGGAGAAGCATGATTTTGAGGTGTATAAAGGAGTGAAGAATTTGATTTCAGAGGGGAAGCATAATAGAGGACTAATTTTCATGGAAAAATTCAAACCCAAAGTGAAGATGAAGGAGATTGAGATTAGTTCCAAGGTGGATCAAAACCAAAGCATACATAGGAGGAATATTTTTTGATAGCTACACATTCAAGTGGACTTGAATTTCATTTGATTGGAAGTATGGTGTAGGAGCACCTTTGCAATATCTTGAATCCATTATGTAAAATTTGATAGGTTGATTAAATTTTGGTGTTCCACCATTATATTAGGGTCCTTCAAGCCATTTATCATGTATTAGTGTCATATTTTGCAAGCAAATGTGGAAAATGTAAAGTTGTCAACAAATATTGACAAGATTGCACAATTATGTAAAAGTTACACTAGGAAATTGAAGGGACATTAAGGTTGTAAGGTCATTTAGAAGTAGTTAGAAGACTAAGAGTTGGTTGTTTTTCCTTTAAAAAGGATTTTGAATGCATTGTAACTTCAAGGGTGATTGAAATGAGAAGATAGAATAAAGGAAATCTCTGATTTTAAGTAATTTCTACATAAACTATGTTTTCAGACATATGTACGGATTGTACAGACTGCAAAACATGAAAATTTGGTTGTAAGTGTTGTGGACTCCAATAACTTTCCATAGGAATCCTTTTTCATGCATTTTGGTGATCATTTGAATGAGATATCATCATTTCTATCATAATAGTTAGAAACCATTACTAGGGTCAATAGTGAGTTAAGATAATTATGTTGCTCACTATTTTGTTGGAAAAATCATCTAGTTCTTTGGTGACACTATTATTTTGTGTATAAACTCTCATATTCAAATGGTTTTGAGTCAAGTCTATAAGATTAAATGTGATTTGACTAGTTTTTTTCTAAGTATTTAGTCTATAATAGATTTGTGAAGGGAACCTAATCTAGGATTTGCAAGAATATACATGGGAATGATCTTATGATGCATTTATTATCTTGTAATCATCCATTTACACTTGCTTGAAGTGTTGGGATAGTGAATTTGCATTGGGAGGTTGAATATCCAATAAACCTTATTTTTCATGAAGACCTAATGGGACCTAATATAGTCTGAGATAATAGTTTTTCAAGAAATTCTTTCCAAGAGACCTATCTCTCATCTTGCACTATGTTTTAAAGAAGGAAAATGGGTAACCAAAAAAATATATTTTTTGGGTTTTTATGGTGTAATTTGTGAGAAAATATCTAACAAACCTATGGTAGACCTACTATTGAGAAGGTAGAGTAATGAAGGAATCACACCTAAACTATGTTCTTGGGGTTTGGAAAGAGTTTATACATGTTGAATTAAACCTTTTAAAGTTGTTCCACATGTTGAGGGATTTATATGTGTCTTAGGATCAAAGTTTGGGGCTTGGTGGGTAGACATTGTGAAGTAGTTGATATTGTTATTCTAACTCAAATGAAGGTGACTTATGCATTATTTTGATTTGGTTATGCCTCTGAAGACGAAAGTTAATGTTTGTAGAAAAAGTGCCTTGATATGTATTTAAGGAGAATAGTGGAATAATCTGATCTTTGTTAATGTTTGAGGGAAATATAGTTGAATAAGTGTGTCAAAGGAAGGTGAGTTAAAGATTTTTTGAGTTTGTCAATTAATATTGTTGAAGGTGTTGTTTTCTTCCTCTATACTTGCATCAAATATGCTCATCATCATTGAAGATTTTCTAGTTGTGCACATTGTCAGGAATGGAAGGCCTTGTTTGTATCTCAACCTTAGAGATTCCTATGAAATTTATATCATTAAGTCTCATTGCAATGTTAGAAAGTAAGTTAGGTAAGCTATTCTATCCTCTTTCCAACCCATCAATTCCAAAAGCATCAAACTACTCAATGGAATCCTAGACAACATTTCTATATTGCTTTAGTCTATTATTTTTGTAGGCATATTTGGATCTTACTTGGGATATCACAAGCTCAAAATCACCAATAACCATTAACTTTCTTATTTTTTGTTTCTTAGCCATTCTCAACCCTAATAATAAAGCTTCATACTATGCCACATTATATGTACATAAAAAGGACAATGTGAAAGAGAATTTATGACTATTGCCACTAGGTGATATTTATAATATTATTGCACTAGACCCTTCTTTGGAACTTGCACCATCAAAGTACATTTTCCAAATTCCATCCTTTTCACACAATCTTACAACTTCATTTTCTATTGGTGTAGGGAACTATCAATTTCTCTTGGTACTTCTTCCATTTTGAAATTACTAATGTTAGTTTCTACAAAAAAGAATTGTATCATCCTTATGAACATGTTCCAACATATGTGGGACTCTTGGTTCTCTCATCACTTGAACATCCTTACCATCAATGGAAAATGTGGCATAAGACATATTACATTGCATACTTCCTCTCATAGATGCACTCCATTTCCAAGATAGCAACATTCCATAATTAGGTGGGATATCCACTACCATGACACTCATCTTAAACTCTTTGTTTGGGTGGGATGCTAATCTATATGGAAGTTCATTTATCACACCAATAACATGGACTTCTCTTGAATCCATAGTATAAAACTTACCATGAGTGCTATCAATTTTCAATCCTAATGCTTCCATAATTTTAGCTGGCACGATGTTATTTGATGCTACAGAGTCAATAATACATTTTTTTATAAATTTTTCCCTAATAATTAAAGTGAGAAAAAATGGATCTATCTTCTTAGGACAAGTAGTTACTGAATTTCCTAAGAAAATATGGGGAATCTTAGTGATAACTCTCTCAAATTCCTTGTCTTTTTATCTTTTTTTCACTCAGTTTGGGTGGAGTGGGTACCACTAAATCATTACAGGATATAGTAGCACCATTGATAAGGGCTACTACCTTCTACTTATGTTCCTCTATTCTCATAATTTCAAGGAAAGGCATAGATAATTTTACTTGGTTAAGTAATTGAAATATACCAGTAGGATTATACTTGGGTAATTCAACTAGGGGCATACCTTGTTCATTGTTTCTCTCCTTCTATTGATTTTTGGGTATTTCAGTCCTTTGCTTGGCATCTTTCTTTGAAACTTCAAGGTTTTGCTTTTTTTTTTATCTTCATAGTAGGATATTTGAATTACTAATTAGCTTTTGGTTTCTCTACCCTCTTAGCCCAAATTTTATCTCCCCTACTTTCTTTAGCTTTTAATGCTTCCATTTTTCCATTAGGCTTGTGCTCTTTGTTCTTGACATTCTGCTCCTTGATGAAAAGACCAATAGGACTACATTCTTCTCTTTGTTTTGGCTTTGGAAACCAATAAATTTATGTATTTCACAATATCCTCATTTGAGGGTCCTCTTAGTGACACACCATCTTCAATTGATTCTAAATTATATACCTCAACATCACTATCAGCATCCTCATTAGAGAGAACTTGCTGATGATATGTACTAGCAATTTGTCTTTGATTATCTACATCCACTTCATTAGAGTCCATATCAAAAGAGAACTCACTGTTAACAACATTAGAATCACTCATAACCATAAGTACATCAATATCCTCCTCATTTTTCTAATCACAATCTTCAGGAATATCCTCTTCCACTTCAACTATCTATGCAACTGCACATTGCTGAGGAGAATGTGGCATTTAAAAAGCAATGCACCAAGGGGTGTCTTCAACATAATTTCTTGAATTCTTCTGCAAAGGGTCCAAAGGGACCTTGTAAATATTTCTCTAATTATTAGGAACACGCTTCCCATTATACCAATTGGTATTATATGGGTGGTCTTGCAACCTAGGAGGTCTTTCATTCCTTTGATAATTTTTTGGTTGAGCCTTTTCATTATTTACAATTTTGTCACTTATAGTCTTCATAAAATTATCAATCTTATCCTCAAAAGTGTTCTCCTTAGCTCCTAAACTCTTGTCTTCCTTTGAATTTCTGAGGAATTTTGCATCATCTCTTCTACCAACTTTACCAATTTCTCTACTAATATTATCAATATGCTCTGCCATCTTGAAAGCTTCCCTCAATGTCTGGGGATTCTTGTCTAGTATTCAGTAACTCATTTTTGTATCAAAAGAATTATAGTAATTTAACAAGCACACATGGTCATTCAATTGTAAATGAGGCAACCTCTTCCTATCCTTTTGGAACCCTGAATTGAATTCAAAAACACATTCATTAGAACCCTTAGCAATATTATTAAATTGATTCAATATAAAAATTGAATTAGTCTTGTCACCATATTTTTCTCTAAACACCCTTTTGAATTCCTCCCAAGATCTAATGCTCTTGGTAGGAAAACTTCTATACCACTCTCGATCATCTTTAGTGAGAGACTGCATAAACAACTTCATCATGAAATCTTTTATCTCTACCTCAAAATCATCCATAACATTAGAAAATGCTTTGAGATAGTCTTCACCACTCAAGGTATTATTACTAGAGAATCTGACTAGAGGATGTCTGAAATCTTTAGGGAATGGGTTCGGGTAGCCAGGTATTCTAGTGAAAAAAAATTGTTGGTATCTATCTACTTGGAGTGGCCTCCTAGTATGTAGATCCCTATGAACATATCTTTTCTTATCATCTCTTTTGTTGTCAGAGTGGCTTCTATCTTTACCCTTTCCACTTTCACCATCACCACCTCCTTTCTTCCTTCCTTCATCATCCTCAAAATAAGAATTATGATTTATTTTTTTCCTCCACATCCACCACCTTGATCTCCACCATCACCTCCACTAGGAGTATGTTCATCAGACTTCTTATGTGACTCACTATTAGTATGTCTAGATCTTGAAGGATCTAGAGTGGTTGTGGAAATTTTAAGAAAAGAAATCTTCCTAGCCATCTTTGTATTAGAAGCTATAATCTCAACTTTTTTCAAATCTTCTTGTAGCTTTTCATTTTCTAACTATAATTTTAATATCTCAAGATTTGTGGATACAATATATGGAGTTGGATTAATTTTGGCCTTGTGTGTGGGGGTTTCAATGGCTGAGGTAATGGTAGTAGTATTTGTAAGGAAAGTAGAGGTGTGGAAACACTTTCCTAACATCAAATTCACAAGGAAGAATGCAATGAAGGGCTTTTAATTTTTCAAATTACAATCTAATTAAGACACACATGAAAGATTAATAGAAACAAAACAAATACACAAAGACAACTGAACAACAAATTTACGTGGGAAACCCTATGGGGAAAAAACCCACCACACCAAGCTGAATCTCTTTGTATTTCAATAACAACAAAATTACATACAATTAGAGATACAACTCTCTAGTATTTTCTAGTAGTTTCATTGTTCAATCTCTTTCATAGAAAATTCTCTCAACAACTAAAAAAAAAACTCATCTTACAATTATTAACACATTCTAATTTTATTCTCTTATTGATCCTTATCCTCCAATGCTCTATCGAAGAAAGATTTCATGCCTTTTCAGATTTTTCCTTGTATGCAATTTTTTTTTCAGTGTTGCAACTGATGCAAAAATCCAACCGTCACCATTTGAAATCCACTTTCTTTGATTGGTCCAGCAGGATTCCACATATGAACGTCAAATGGTCAGAGAAGCATTCAATTGGTCTTGCATGTCGGTGAGACATGGGAAGTGTCTCCCTGATGCTCAAAAGATTCATAATGGTATCGACATAAGTCTCAACAGTCGGCAGGACAACATAACAAGTGTCACATGTCATACCGAATCCATCCATGTCCATTTCATTCTTGTCGGAAAGAGTTTGCTTCATCGGCGAGACTCATATCAAATGGAACAAGTCATATCAAACTAAGAGAAACCATCGACAAGACATACCGATCTCAACAAAGACCTCATATCAAAATCTTCAAGTCATGCTGGCATGAGCCATTCAACATGACTATTGCTCTTCGATGAGACATCATACCGACAGACAAAGCTTCCATCAGATGGTCTAATGTCTTTACCAAGATGTCATAGCAAGCATCCCATGTCACCCCAAATGTCACATACTATTGGCAAGACTCATGTCTTTCGCTATTACATTTCATCGAGCTCCATCATGTCTTACTGAGTCGGCGAGACTTATCCAAGTTATCGAGACCTTTCTTCAAGCATCATCAAGTCTTACCGAGTCGGCAAGACTTATGCCCTTTCGCCAAGATGTTTCTCCAAGCACCCAAAGTTATCCCAAAGACTATCGGCGTGACTTATCTAAGTCACCAAGACTTCTCAGCGAAGTCTTTTGTCACCGCAAAGGCACCACGAGAATACTCTTGTCGGTGTGACCTAGCTTCATCGCTGAGACATCTCCCCATGACATTTATGTTACCCCAATGGATATACATTATCAGTAAGACATTAAATACTCATAGGGACATCTTAGCAAAACTCGTGTTTCACCAATAAAACCATATACTATCGGCGAGACATTCCAAGTCGGTGAGACCACATACCAAAAAATAGACCCTTTGGCCAAGTCTCCTCGAAACTTGATAAGATCACACTATCGCCCGAAGGTTTCCATTCACCAAAAGGTCACAACAAACACACAAGGTCACAGTGATAGACTTGTCGACAAGACATCAACCCTGTCACTGAACATTTCAAGAGCTTCAGAACAGTTAGTCGGCTAGACATCCATTATGTCACACCAACTTTGCCTTAAAGGAGTTTTATGTCAGTAAGGATTGAGGCAAATTTTCCAACAAGCTCCCACTTGATGAAGATCTTACTGACACCTCCAAAACATAACAAAACTATTGAAATTCATGGGCCAAGAGGCCCATCGAACTGGCACACCACCTAAACTTGTTTGTGCTCACAGGCTTCGTTAATGCATCTGCAACATTAGAGTATCCACTTTCTCCAAAGACACCTTCCCATCCTCCACCATATCTTGTACAAAGTGATACTGTACATCTATATGTTTCATCTTGGCATGGAAAGTAGGATTCTTTGCCAAACATATAGCACTTTGACTGTTACAATAAATAGTAATATTTCCTACATCAAAACCAATGTTAGAACACAAACATTTTAACTTGATTGCTTCTTTACAGGTATGTGTTGCTGCCATGTATTCTACCTATGTTGTGGATAAAGTGACTACATCTTGCCTCTTTCTCATCCAACTCACTGCACCACCATTCATCATGAAAATATATCCACTAGTGGATCTTCTACTGTCAATGTCCCCTGCCCAATCAGAGTCCACATAACCTTGAATATTGAGAGTCCTTTGTGATTCAGCCAAGTTTCCATGCTAACACAAATCATAGTCTAAAGTTCCCTTAAAATACCTAAACACTCTCTTCACAACATCCCAATGTGTCCTTCTAGGATTAGCCATAAACCTACTAAGAACTCCCATAGCTTGGGAAATGTCTGGCCTTGTACAGACCATAGTATACATGAGGCTACCAATTGCACTTGCATAAGGCACAATGGTCATGTCCTCCATCTTGAAAGAAGATTTTGGACAATCCTCAATAGATAGCTTCGTTCCTTGCATAATTAGAACAACTAGCTATTTGCAATCAGTCATACAAAATCTCTCCAGAATAGTCTTGACATACTCTGACTGAGCCAAAGTTTTCTATTCTTCCTATCCCTAGTTATTTCCATTCCTAGAATATACCCTGTTGCACCAAGATCTTTCATTTTGAACTTTGCATACAATTGAGACTTAAGATTAGAAATCATTAGCTTACTATTTCCTATGAACAACATATCATCAACATAGAGTGCAATAATAAGGACTTGATCACTTTCAGCTTTGGAATATACACAATGATCACATTTTGATCTTAAAAATCCCAATGACAAAACAAAAGTGTCAAATTTTTGGTAGCACATTCAAAGAGAGTGTTTTAAACCATACAAATATTTCTTCAAATTGCAAACCAGTCTTTCTTTACCTTTTTCCACAAAGTACTCCAACTGGGACATATAAATTTCTTCTTCAAGATCACCATGAAGAAACATTGTCTTCATATCCATTTGTTCAATTTCTAAGTCATACATAGCTGCAAGTGACAAAATAAATCTAATAGATGTCAGCTTAGCTATAGGAGAAAAGATTTCTCCATAATCAATTCCCTCTACCTAGGAATAACCTTTCGCAACTAGCCTTGCTTTATATTTCTCTACACTATTGTCTAGACCTATTTCCTTTTTAAACACCCATTTGCAACCCATAGCTTTTCTACCTTTAGGCAATGGTACCAAACTCTAGGTATCATTCTTGTCTAATGATGCCATTTCTTCATTCATGGCTTCCAACCAGGAGTTTGCATCAAACATTTTAAATGCCTCTTTCATAGTCCTAGATTCATCAGTGCTAGAAATTAAAGCATAGGCATAAGTAGACTTAATTAAAGAAAACCCATACTTATCATGTTGATTTCTTTCACGAGTTGACCTCCTCACAGGCTGAGGCTAAGGTGGTTCTTCATCTTCTTTAGAACTTTTAGAGCTACTAGTGCTCTCCTCAGAATTAGGTACATTTTGATTTCCCAATTCCTCTTTATCTGGTGTCGGAGGAATTGCTGCTACACCCTTTTCATTTTTTGATTTCTTCTCTAACTGTAGATCTAATGTAGAAGGCTTCAACTCACGAAAAATAACGCTTCTGCTGTACAAAACCTTCTCAGTCTTAGGATTCCAAAGCTTGTATCATTTTATTCCAGCACTATAACCAATAAAAATACACTTTACAACTTTCTTTTCCAACTTAGAACTTTTCTCAAATGGCACATAAGCATACGCCTCACAGCCAAAGACATGAATATGTCTCAGAGAGGGCTTGTTTCCAAACCATTCTTCTAAAGGCGTCTTCTCAACAAGAGCAAAGTTAGGAGAACGATTTACCAAGTAACATGTTGTAAAGACTGCTTCAGCCCAGAACTTCTCCTCCAAGCTAGCACTGCTCAGCATACTTCATGGTCTTTCCATTACTGTCCTGTTGAACCTTTCAGCAACTCCATTTTGCTATGGAGTGTAAGGTGTAGTCTTATTCCTTTTAATCCAACGGTCCTTACAGTACCTTTCAAATTCATCTAAACAAAACTCACTGCCATTGTCAGTCCTTAAATATTTTATTTTTCTACTAGTCTGATTTTTTACAAGGTTTTTAAATTCCTTAAACTGGCTAAACACTTCTGATTTTCTTTTGAGAAAATATACAAATTCTCTTCTTGAATAATCATCAATAAACAACACATAGTATCTTGATTTAGTCATAGAAGGAACATTTACTGGACCAAACACATCAAAATGAATATAATCAAGCAAACCAGAGGATTTGTGAGGACTGGAATAAAATGAAACATGGTGCTGCTTTCCATATATGCAATGTTCACAAAAATTGAACTCAATGTTATAATCTTCAAGCCCTTCTACCAGGATTTTATTTTTCAAGGTTTTTAAACCTTTCTCACCAATGTAGTCTAGCCTATGATGCCAGAGCATAGTCTTCTCTACTGGAAGTTTAACCTCCATGGAGTTTACACCATCAGGAATGTTTTCCTTCTTTTCTTCATGAGTGGCCTTAAGTGACTTTTCAGAGACACTATTACATTGGACAACCAGTGCATCCAGCTTGTGCAGAGTTCCAATTCGAGCACCCCTAGCCAACACCATAGAGCCTCTAGTCATCTTGTAGCCATTTCCAGAGAATGTGACTTGCACTCCAATATCATTCAACTTACTTACAGAAAGTAAATTACGAGCTAGACCTGGTATGTGCATTACATCATTGATTCCCTTTACTCTTCCATCAGGGAATTGAATTCTGACTCTTCCACGACCAACAATTTCCAAAGATGAATCACTTGCCAAGTACACCTTTCCACCATTGTATTCTTCATACTTTGTGAACAAGTCTATATGAGATGTCATGTGGAAAGATGCTCCAGCATCAATTAGCCAAACATCATCTAATCCCCATGTAGCCAAAGCTGCAATGAAGGCATTTGCATCACTCTGAGAAGAATCATTTCCTGAAGAGTTCTTCTTCTTCTTTTTCTCCTCCTTGCAATCCTTTTAGATGTGACCATGTTTCCCAAAATTCCAGCACTTCACCTTAGACTTCTTGCTAGGAGACTTTGATCTCCCTTCTGATTTCGATATAGATTTCTTGTCATTCTTCTTGCCTTTCTCCTTTGGTCTGCCTCTGACAGTTAGAGCCTCCTTTGCCATCTTAGAAGATTTTCTTCTCATTTCTTATAATAATAGAGAAGAAACAACATCTTCCATCTTGAATGTGGATGTTGTACTCCCTATAGCCATCACCAAATGATCCCAAGAATCAGGCAGAGAACATAGCAATAGCATGTAACGATCTTTATCTTCAATCTTCACACCAACAGATGTCAACTAAGCAATCAACATGTTGAAAGCATTCAAGTGATCAGCAAAAGACCCTCCTTCCTACATTCTCAAAGAGTACAACTTCTTCCTCAAGAACAACTTTTTCACCAAGGACTTGCCTTGATAAATAGATGCTAATCTTTTCCACAAAGAAGATGCAGTCTTTTCTTCGTGTACATTTAGAAGAATAGAATCTACTAAACAAAGCCTTATCAGCCCTTTTGATTTTCTATCTGCTAGGTCCCAATCTTCTTGCTTCATGGTTTGAGTTTTTTTCTAGACATAGCATTCCAAAGATCTCAGTCCACTAATAGATCTTCCATCTTGAGTTTCCACAACTTGAAATTGCTACCATTGAATTTCTATATCTCCATCTTTCTGGATGTGCTTTCCATCATAATATGTAATTAAATTATTAGATCTCTACTAGACTCCCACTGAAAAAGAATTGACACAAAAAACCCAACCGACTCACAAGGATAACATAACTGGCCAGGCTCTAATACCACTTGTAAGGAAAGCAAAGGTGTGGAAACACTTTCCTAATGTCAAATTCATAGGGAGGAATGCAATGCAGGGCTTTTAAGTTTTCAAATTATAATCTAATTAAGACACACATGAAAGATTAACAGAAACAAAACAAATACACAAAGACAACTTAACAACAAATTTACATGGGAAACCCTATCGGGAAAAAACCCACCACACCAAGCTGAATCTCTTTGTATTTAAGTAACAACAAAATTACATAAAATCAGAGATACAACTCTAGTATTTTCTAGTAGTTTCACTGTTCAATCTCTTTCACAGAAAATTCTCTCAATAACTAAAAAAAAAACTCATCTTAGAATTCTTAACACATTCTGATTTTATTCTCTTGTTGATCCTTATCCTCCAATGCTCCATAGAAGAAAGATTTCATGCCTTTTCAGATTTTTCCTTGTATGCAGTTTTTTTCAGTGTTGCAACTGATGCAAAAATCCAACTATCACCATTTGAAATCTGCTTGCTCTGATTGGTCCATTGGGATGCCACATATGAAATTCAAATGGTTAGAGAAGCATTCAACTGGGTTTGCATGTCGGTGAGACACGGGAAGTGTCTCCCCGATGCTCAAAAGATTCATAATGGTATCGGCATAAGTCTCAATAGTCAATAGGACAACATAGCGAGTGTCACATGTCATATTAAATCCATCGATGTCCATTTCATTCCTATTGGCAAGAGTTTCCTTCATCGGCGAGACTCATATCGAATGGAACAAGTCATATCAAACTCAGAGAAACCATCAGCAAGACATACCGATCTTGCCAAGACCTCATATCAAAATCTTCAAGTCATGCCAGTGTGAGCCATTCGACATGACTATTGCTCTTTGGTGAGACGCATACCAATAGACAAAGCTTCCATCAGATGGTCTACCTTCTTCATCGAGATTTCATAGCAAACATCCCATGTCACCCCGAATGTCACATACTATCGGCAAGACTCATGTTTTTTTTCGTGACATTTCATTGAGCTCCATCATGTCTTACAGAGTTGGTGAGACTTATCCAAGTGGCCAAGACCTTTCATCGAGCATCACCAAGTCTTACCGAGTTGGAAATACTTATGCCCTTTCGCGAAGATGTTTCTCCGATCGCCCAAATTTATCCCAAAGACTTTTGGCGTGACTTATCCAATTCCCCAAGACTTCTCAGTGAAGTCTTTTGTCACCGCGAAGGCACCACGAGAATACTCCTGTCAGCATGACCTAGCTTCATTACTGAGACATCTCCCTGTGACCTTTATGTTACCCTGATGGCTATACATTATCGGTAAGGCATTTCATACTCGTAGGGACATCTTACCAAAACCCTTGTTTCACCGATAAAACCATATACTATCAGTGAGACATTCCAAGTCAGTGAGACCACATATCGACAATAGACCCTTCGACCAAGTATCCCCAAAACTTGATAAGATCACACTGTCGCTCGAAGGTTTCCATTCACCAAAAGGTCACATCGAACACAAAAGGTCACAATGATAGACTTGTCGGCAATACATCAACCTTGTCATAGTGATATGAACATTTCAAGAGCTTCAGAATAGTTAGTCAGCTAGACATCCATGATGTCACACCCACTTTTCCTTAAAGGAGTTTTATGTCAGTAAGGATTGAGGCACATTTTCCAACAGTATTGGTATTGAAGGCAATTTTCTTGGGCTAGTCAATGTGTTTCTTCCCATGATCTACAAATGATGTTTTCTTAGCAGTAGTAGGTGGATTTAAAGCTCTAGTAGTTGATACAAATTTAGGTTAGGTATCAATAGCAGAGGTTCCCATCAGGACTATTACCTCAGGAATATCATTGGTCATTTTAGAAGAAAATTTGAAAAGGTTTTCCTCAAAGGTCTTATGCCTAGCAACATCTTCTCTCATTTTTTGTTTTCTAGCATCTCTATCAATTTTCTTAGCTCTAATCCTATCTTCCCTTTCTTTTAATGCCCTTATCCTATTATCTTCTTCTTCTTGAAGCCTTATTTCTTCCTCTTCTATAGATTGCATGTCTTTATCTATGTCTTCTTCATTTTCTAAAACATCTCCAAGCTCACTCGGGGCAAGAGTATAGTAGGGCTAGTCAATAGGATATTCCTCAAGAGAAAGGTGCACTTGTACATTAGGAGATTCACCTCTTGGCTTAAATTTATTTCCATTAAAAATGGAGCCAACTCCAGGGGTTAAATAATTTAAAAAATTCTTATTCTTCCCCCAAAACTCCCACCTATCCTCCTCTCTTGAAATATTAAGCTCATTATGAAACACTTTTTCAATAGGAAAACTTCTTTCATCTATACTAGACCCTTCAACTTCACATTCCTTTTCATGGATACTAGCACTACTTCAATATTAAACATAGGAGATGCATCAGTAGGAGAGTCAACTGACTTACTCGATTCAGAGCTTTTTTTTACCCAAGCGAGTTACTTCTATTTAGCAGGTTTAGATTATGCCTTCCACTTAGGATGATTCTTTGCATAACTTCTAGTCTTCTTCATGATGTCATATGTGTCAAAATCCTTCTTCTTACATTCCTTTTTAGAACTTATCTTTACACTGGTGTTAGAGAATTCAGAGTCGCCACCCAGAATTCTAGGAAATAGAAATTGATTACACTTTGACTTTGTACTTGTAACTTCAAAAAATATTTTAAACATAACTTGCATAAGGTGATAGAATGAAACAAGACTTGACACATAAGACTGAGTATAATGTGACTAATGCAACAAAATTTAAACCAATTATTCTTCACATGGTAAAGAATATCATAACAAACACTTGACTCTAACTATACCATATCTAAACTAGAGACTTTGGACTTAGCTAATCCCTAGTGAAGTCACCAAACTATTGGTTATTTTTTAAGAACCAAAAAAATCTCCAAAAATACCTATGGACTTTTCCATTTGGAATAATTAGTACTCCAAAGGGATTGAACAATGAATGAGTGGAAGTTGCAAAACTTCTACTCCTACACTTTGTGCTCACTGAAACCCAAAAGGGTGATCCCATAATGTATATTCAAGAATTCACACAATTATAATTAAATACATTACCAATACCAAATACTTCATAAAATTACTCAACAACATAGTACATTAAATAATTTGGTAGCTCATTTATCAATGTCTTATAGTTGGAGCATAAGAACGCAATAATTTCAACACAAAACAACTATGGTGGTATCCATCTAATAATTTGTAAATTAAAAGTGATTAGCTGATGAATCAACAAAAAAATAGAACCACAAGTACTTTACACAAACCAGTACCTTTATCCCAAGTAGTGGAATCAATATCAACCTATATAACTAGACAACAACTCAACAATAGCAACATACAGTCACAAGAACTACTGCATTACAACAATCTCCTATTACATTCATTATCATTACTACTTACAAATATCCTAGCAACTGATTCTTATGAGTTAATGATCTCATCCAAGCATTTACATTAATTCATTGAATCAATAGGAAAGAACAAAATCAAACATCCATTGAGAAACAATACATACAAACAAAACAAATCATGGATTACTTTCATTTATAACTCATAAAATGAGTACAAAGAGAGACAATAGCCATTAAATTGGTATTACTTTGTATCGTACTTGATATACTGTTATCAAAATTACATACATAACACTGAACTCTAAACTTAAGAAAAAAAATCTAAAACATGCTTAGTATTTCCCTTCAAATTCATAATGTTAATTTCAAAACATTGAACCCCTACTTTCAGGCCCTGAATTCCTTCTTATAGAAATTAATGAGAAAAAAAAGCCTCAGGCTAGAAAGTACACATGTGAAAACCCTATTGGACCGTCATAACAAAATTTCTCCCATTTAGTTACAATGCATTCCCAAGAAGTGGGAGACATGTGGGAAAATGAAAGTAGTCTTCATTTGTTGTTGGAGATCTGATCCAATTTTCAAAATGGGTACAACCAAACAATTACCTCAAAATTTGTGCTCACACACACAAAGTGAAAGAAGGAAAGCAAGACAGAAACAAAAAAGAAAAAGACAAGAGATATGTCCATGTCTCCAGCCTTGTCATCAATTCAACTTGGAGGAAATACACTATATTTTCGATACTTTATGAAAATCCTAATCTATACTAAATTTAGGCTATGTAGTGCATTCCCATTTATCCATTATTTATCATGGTTGTAGATTTTAAATTTTCAAAACATTAACTTGCCACCTATTATGTCAGACCCCCACTCTTTCCAAGTACCTTCCTTTCCATGCTAGGAATTCATCTTCAGTGGGAAAATTGAAATTCATGACTTCATCAATACTCTTTCTATAATTTGCATACTTTGTGATAAGTTGGTTAGCTTCCTTATCAAATTCCAGTAGGACATTCTCAACATGAACTAACATATCCATATTTATCTTCAATGTCTCCATATCAAATTTCTGACAAATTGACATAGCCTGATATGAAATAACTTTACTTGCTTCATTTTTCCACTCCTATAGTGTCTTAATGCTATCGTCATCCCCTAAAATGGATGGAAGAAGGCCATGATGTGATTCATGGAAGGATTTTACCAACTCCTTTATTTTATTTTCTAATGGTTCAATATTTCCCATGTATCCTTCAATCTTACCTACAATAACTATAGTAGGTTTAAACTTTTTAGGTGGATTGGGATCCTCCTTAACTCCAATTCCAATTAATACCAAATCCTTCTTCCTAGGGATCTTGATTTCCATGAGTGGAATAGCTCTTTCTCTGTCATTCTCAAAATTCCTGGTAGCATCCACCATGTATGAATGACTATAGTGAATACTATTCAACTTGTTATTCACTCTTCTATTCAAGTGTTCCAACTTTATTGTAACAATCTTCATATTACTCTTGAAAGTCTCCTTATCATGATTATCAAATTTATCTTTGTATTCATTTAGATTCCTAAGAATCTCTTCCCTATTTATATCACCTTTATCTTATGGCCCTTTTGATGTACTGGGTTCTAGTATTGAAATGGGAACACTTCAATACTTCAACAGTAAACTCTGGGGGTACAACTTCTTGTGAAGTATTGGGGAGTCAACATCATTTTTCTTAGGCTTTCTAGGTTACAATCTGTGTAACATATCCTCCAATAATGTTACCTTTTTTTGTAACTACATATTGTACTTCTCAAGGTCTACATATTTAATGAACAAGTTATTACACTCTATTATGAGCTTATCCTTTTCTACAGTCATAGACTCTACAGTGGCCTTTGTGAATTATGCGACATGAACTGAAATATTTTTAGCTTCTAAGGTTGATGTTTTTTACACTCTTTTTATTATTAGGCCTCCCCTATATAGTTAGGTGTAGGCTCAACAAAATCGGGCTTTCTTGTGCTTGAGGCTAAAGACCATATAGCCAAGGATTCCCATTCTTCATTGAAAGAATACCCCTATAATGCAAGTACAACTTCTTCTTTTGTATTATATAGAGGCTTGCCACATTTCTTTATTGTTTCAAAAGCTATGGAAAAAGAAAGATCCCATTCTGGCAGCAACAAAATGCCACTAGTCCATACCAATTCTCAACCCTCCTTTCCAGTTCATTTTTGGAATCTATTTCGCATTTCATTTAACACTTTTTTTCTAGGTCATTGCATTTGGAAATTTTGGGTGAAGGCTTCTTTCTATATCCATGATTTTTACATGCTTCAACCTGCATATCATCTCTTCCATTGAGTCTAGTGAGATCAACTTTACTCAATCTTGTTTCCAATTTATGTGTTTCCATTACTACTAGTGTAGTGGGTACTCCTTGCATTTCCTACTTTGACACCCAAATATTATCATCTGAGCCTACACCATCATAGTCCACTAGACTAGTGGCTTCAACCTTTTGTCTTTTCAATAGTGGCTCCCTTTGTGGAAATTCACTAGGTGGTGGGGAATCAATGTTCATAATTTCATACTCTTTCGACCTTGGTGGAGATGGTGGTGGTACTTGTGACACAGGAGAAGGAGACCTATACTCTTCTTGCTAAGAGGGAGTAGGGGCTTCATCAATTTTTTTTTCTTTACTCTTTCTCCTTACAAACAATTTTATTCTTGGTTCCTTAGGGGCTTGTGATGTATATTCTTCTCCTATAGCAGCGATTTATCCTCCCCTTAGTCCTTCTACAATTAGACATTTCCCTTTATCTTTAGTTATTACCCCTTTAGTTTCAAGGTGGCCTACTATTGAATAAAAATTCCTTGCTACATGCTCCACCTTTTGTATTATGTAGTCAACCTTTGGGAGAACTTTGAAATAAGGTTATTCTTGCTTTATTTTTCTTGGAATTTTATTGAATGCAATCCATCTTGATAGTCTCTTTTGCTGCTCCAAAGTGTCCAACACATTTCTTATCACACCTTCCGGATACTAGAAAATGTGCACAAATTTGTATCTCTTGTTTCTTTCTTTCAGCTAGGCCATAAAACCTTCAGGGTCATATCTAACCCTCTCAATTGACCTCCACATGTGGTAGGTTTTGAGTATATCAAGGATGTTATTCCAGCCTCCCTTGGTCATTGAAAAATTAGGAAAACAAGTGTATGAGGGAAAGAAAGTTACTTTTCCTTGATTCAATAAGTTCTCATTTTCTACAATTCCCAGTTGCCACATAGCCTCAAGGAAACCAGTTCTTTCTGGCACAAACTTTGGTAGCAAGTGAGGTGCTACCATGGAACCATATAATCTTAAGATAGTGTAATCAGGGTATGAAATAACATCTCCCCAATTATGATCAACTCCTAGCTTAGGCTTTCTCTCCTTGGGTCTTAAGAAATCATGTAGAGCTGTCAAAATTTTTGGTAGATTCACAATCAAGACTCTCTTTAGTTCAGAAGAAAAAAATTCTGGAATGTCACATAATCATATGTCCTATCATCTTTGTCCAAGATTATGGTCCAACATTGCACAGGAAGATCCAAGTCACCACTCTTTCTTTCCAAGGCAATATTGTGTCCAAAGTTAATTTCACCTTTGTACAAAAACATGTGAATCAACATTGAATACCAACCGAATCTCACTTCAAATTCTCCCTTCTTCAACCTTGCTAGTCCTTCATGCATTCTTTTTGAAAGAAAATCTGCATAATCATATATTGCACAATATTGGGGGTGTTGTATATGGGAAGCCATATACATTCATGCCATTGGCATTCTAGAGATAGGATCATAACCAACTATTTGAGAAATGGAATAGAAGGTCCTTTTGAAGTAGGAAACAAAATAACTAACAGGTAAAGGCTATTAATCATGTGGTCCTATTACAATCTTTTCACCTACAATTTCTACTAGAAATATTGGCAAGATGTGGACTCTAAATGCAATCTTGGTTTTATCATACTCTTTCTTAATATTTTCTTCATTTATCTTATGAATTTCATCACTCCATCTAGTGAGCTTGAAAAATAGACCAAATTCCTCTTTAGTGATTTTGACCATTTATTTCCCATCATACATTCAAATAGTCCTTATGACTAGGTCATAATTAGAACCTATTGCCTTAAGCAAGTCAACATCAATATAGAAATTTGGCACAATCAAATTACCTAGGTCACAATTCCAATGGTTTCCTATTGGGATACCCATATTTCTATTCCTGAACCAACTATAAAATAGTTCCCATCTAGTATAAGGTAATTTGGCATCCCTGATAGAACAACTCCTATCAAATAGACCCTCTGCTACTTGTAGACCTCTGGGAATCAAATGGAATTTAGGTTTTTCACTAGTTGATTCTAGTGATTGATCCATGAGGTCTTTATTTAAAGGTCTATTGGTAGTAGAAGCTTCCCCTTTAGATGAAGAAACTTTTATTTTAGGATCCATATCATAAGAGGTAGTTCAAGGCAGGGTTTTTGGTTTATTTGAACAAGGACTACAACTTTTGTGAGGGTTTGACACGAATTACACAAATGCATAATTAAAAAATTCTTCTTTATGACCATCAAACCTTAAAAATGCTTAACCAAGAAAACCCTAATAGACTCAAGCTTGAGAAACCATAACCTATTAATAATGTTGGAAAGAGGGCAACAATTCACTTACTAGTTTTCTTTACAAGTTGACAACCCTGGTTCCAATGTTAGAAAATGTTGAGAGACCACAATATGATCTCCTTGAGCATGTCAAGTATGGTTTTCAATGCTAAATTATGACTTTAAGAAAAATATTAATAATTATGCAGCTCCTTACTTCGGGAGCTCAATGTCATTTTAGTTATTAAGGCTCACTCGCATGAACCAAAATGACTCACTTGCCTTCAATTGATTTTTGAATACAAGCTTATGATCCTTTTGGGGTGTTAATTTGTTTGAAAATCTAGATAAAATAGCTTATTATGAAAGATCCAACTATACACAACCACAATAATTACCAAATGATAGGAGGCAACATGGAACCACTTGTTAGTAGTACATGGGCTCCACCATCTCTTTGTCGCTATAGCCTTGATCCACATGTCCTTTTCCCCTCACCCTCATGAGTCATAACTTGTGTGCAGCATTCATCAATGGGGAGATGGGGAGAGACTGAGATTAGATCTCTCAGATTCTTCATACACACTTCTTAGTTACCCACAACTTTATCCTTCATACAACATCCATGGATTATATTAAAAGATCTTCAAGCACGTGCAATATATTTGCATTAGTAACACACACTTTATGTTCCATGCCTTGTGTTGATATATTTAGTTAAATATTTTCCTACATGCCAATGCTTCCACATTCTCTGGATCACTCCACATGGTAGAAATCCACTTCCCCATTAGGGGTCTAGTAGGAAAGGTGAGACCCACATGGGATAGTGGGGAGTGGTCAAGATTAATCCATGTCACCTGCTATCGACCATTGATTCATTTGAAAACTTAGCAATGATAACCATTTGAAACCTTTGGGCCCATTGTCAGAGAAGACACATGGCAACTTCCCACCAGCCCGTGTGATTATTTTAATAAGAAATAAAAAAAAATGGGCATGTGGGGAACAGTCGAAATGTAGCCACCTCATTTATCTCCCACCATTGATTTTCTTCAAAAACCAATCGCATGCCTTATCAAAGATGTTGGGACCACCAATCATTCAAGACACATGACATTTTCCCATGAGAATGTATGAATAAAATAATGCAAAACAAAATGGAACGGGCATGCAGGGAATGGTGGTGATTGTTTGCATCAATTGAACAACAATCAAGGGTCCTTATATCTACACATGTCAAAAACTATTAATATTTAGAAGGGACGTAACTAGGTTGACAAGACCATACCCATGACATAAAAGACTTAGAGCTTTATAGTGGGAACTATTTAGCTTTAGGAAAAACTAAAATAATGACCCAACATACATCAACTGGTAAAACAAGACTAGAGGGCTAGTTACTTACCAAGTTTCGATGGCTTAATCATGACTTAAAGGACTGATAACTAACACAAGGGGTTAATAGAAAAATAAAACCTTGGTGAGGATACTAATTCAAAGGGTTTTTCAAATAAGGCTTAAGTAACTAAAACACTTATACAGTGATAGGAGACAAAACCTAGAGTCTTTAGAACTAAGCAGGATTGTGGAGATGGAACATAAATTTTTTTAGGGGTTTTATCAAGGACTAAATCACCCCTCTAGGCGTATGAGTCCTAGTATACCTCTTTACACTAGTTTTTTATAGATCTTGATTTATCAATAGAAGATTCCAAATTCTACCTAGATTCTAGTAGAAGGACTAAATCACCTAGCCTTGCATATGAGTCCTAGTGCACTTAAAAAATATTTTTTTAGAGTTGTAGACCTTGCTTGGAATCCATCAATTTTTTAAGTTCCTTTCTGTTTGATTTATTCTTCTTAGTTTTATTTAATTCTCTCAAGTTTCTATGGTTTAGATCATTTTAGTTTACATTTATCCTTTGAGGATTCATTTTAATGGTGAAACCATCATTTAATAACACCTAAGGAAACCCCCTTATTTCCTTCCCTCAATTGAGTCAGTTGGTTGGGGGATTTTGGTTTCTTAATGAATTGAGAGTGAAATAGGTCCTAATCTTAGTTATATCTCCCAAAAGGTGGAACCCTATTTCCTTTGGTTCATTTTGGTGAACCTGACCTTTGGACACTTACATTTTTTATTTGGAGAACATCATAGTCCTAGATCTAGGTTAACTTTACATTACATTTGCATTAATTGAATTTCATTTAGGGCTTCTAAATCTTGCATTAGTGGAAAAGTGCATATAGGTTCCATTTTTGTATCTTGCATCTTTGAATTTCATTGGAAAACTATAATTACAAATAATCATTTGAACATAGAAGCTAGAAACCTTAACATCAACTTAGAATTTGTTGAATCTAGTTAAAAACCCTAATCTGGGACTCATTTGCCCACCTAGGCAATTTAATCCTTGTACAGGTGGTTTTTCTAGATTTTTGGGAATTATGTGTTGTATGTTTTTCAACATTTGAACCTTCCAAAAATCCTAATTAGGAATCATTCTCCCATCTAGGTAATTTAGTCTCGTATTAGACCTGAATTTGTATTTTAAATCATTTAAAACTTCATTTCCATGCTTCTTTTCGATGTTATCAGATCTCTTTTTAGTCTACTAAGTTTATGTTTCATTCATTTCATTAGATCTAGCTTAATTTTGTTTCATTTCAAGTGCATTTTAAAACATAAGAATTGGAATTAAATCATATCATTCATATTGTGTTAATTGCATTTATCTTGTATTCATTGATTTTCTTTTGCATGAGCTTTACAACTTGGTGTCCTATTGCTAATACTATAGTGAGACATAGTTGGAGACTCATGTCATCCCATGATAACAAACTCATTATGGATCTTTGGTTATCTATCTCTTTCACTCATAGTGTTGACACTACTTGATTAGGTATGGACCATACCCTTGAAAACTTTTTACCTTCAAGTAATATGACAAGTGTTGAAACAATGGTTGCTAGTATCCCTCAAGAAAACATAATCCAAATTCATGAAGAATTATCAAACCTACAAAACCAAGTGAGTATTGAAAAAATTTCCAACACTATTATTCCTACCATAGATAACATAAATTGCATGGTTGAAAGTGGAAAAGGAATAGAGATTGTTTGTAACCTAGCTCAATTTTTTGGAAAACACCTTAACTCAAAAATTAGTTATGCTCAAACTTTGAACAATACTCAAAGTCAATTATGAACCCAAATTCCACCTCCTACAACCAATGCCTCTATTCCCACCTATACCAACCCTCAAGTTACCACAACAATGCAACCTACTAGTAATGTCATTCCTACCTTGGATATTTCCTCTAGCAATACTTATACCTTCGTGGCATATCACATCATATCTCCTACCACTTTATAGGTCCCATAAGCTTTCCATTCACTTGGCCCTCAAACACATATGCATAGGTCAGCCATATTCACCTCCATCCCAAAACATAACTAATGGATCCATCCTTAACCAAATTTTACAAAAAAATTCATCCGTTCAAAAAAAAATTTCCACCATAAAACAAAATCAAAATGGCCAACCTTCATATTATGTTAAAATAAATCCCTTATCCTTGGAGATATTAAGAACATTGATACCACAAGGTATAGAGACTCCTAGGTTTGAGAAATATGGGGCAAAAGGAAATCCTTCTAGCTATGTTTCTGCTTATACCACCTTATGCAATGATTTAATCCTTGAAGATAAACTCTTGGCTAAGATTTTCCCTAGGTCATTCAAAGATACTACTTTAGAATGGTTTTCCTAATTACTGAATAATTCAATTTTTTCATTCAATGAACTTGTTGAGGCCTTTATCAACCATTTCCAAGTGTACATGACTCCTAATATGACATTAGCTGACTTGATGAGATGTATGAAAAAGGATGATGAAAAGGTTACTGACTTCATTTCATGCTACCAATTGCTTTATTCCTAAATCAGCATAAAGATTCCCAATCCTCACCTTCAATGAATGCTCATTGAGAACTTACAAACTAAGATGCAAGATAAGCTTGGCATGATGAAATTACCCTCATTCATACACTTATGTACTACCCTTTGTGATTATCAAGACTCAGTTAGTAGTCTTGAATCAAAACCCACCTCTAACTATCTTGAAAAGTCCAAATACACAAATCAAAACAATTACCAGCCTTTTAGAAAATAGAATAAAGGATTTCTTCAACTTAATCCCCCTCAATCAACTCAACATGTTGATACCCAAGTCACTGCTATAAAGAAGACAAATCCTTTTATATTTGGGGATCCGGCTAGACAATTTACTCCCTTACGCGATACCCTCCATAACACCATGATACAACTTCTAGAGAAATTTATTTCCTCACCTCCCATTAGAACTCCTAATCCTAATAATCCATTACCTTCAAACTTTAGATCCAATTTATATTTTCATTTTCATTGTCAAAATGGACATGATAAAAAAAATTGTAAGCGTATTAAAAATCTTGTGTAAGACCTCATTGATTCTAATCGTATTCAAATTGGTGGTGTCAATGATCAAGATAAAATTTCCATTGATCCTCCCAACCAAAACCTACAAATATTTACCAACTCCATGCCAAAACATAACATTTCATTTGTAAAATCTAGTGAACCTAAGAATGATGTGATGAATGTTGACACGGATGATGACAACATGAATCCTAATGAAGAAATTCCTATGGATAATATGGTTGGATTGATAAAAATTCAATCTTGCAAGGGCCAAACTAAAATGCCTCTTGATATCACTTTCTCACAAAAAGACATACTCTAATAGGCACCTAATGGTCCTATTTACATAGCTAACCAAATCAATGATAAACCCACTAATGGGATATTAATTGATCCCATATGTGGAGAGAATATGATCACTGAAAAATTATTATTTGTGCATGAAATCTATCAAGATACATATGATACACCAAAAGGATGGATAAAAATGCATAATGGTTTTTTTTTCCCTATGATTGGTCCGATCCTCCTTCCTTTAAAAGTGGAACTAAAACAATTAGATGTCTCATTCTCCATCATCTTGATGTCGAATCAATTTCATGTGATGTTGGGTTACCCATTGCTACACTCCATGGAAGCCATTGCATTGGTTTTGCATAAATATTTAAAGTTTCCCTTTGGAAATAAAATATTTATTGTGCTCCATAGTGGCTTTAATCCTATGTCTTCCTGTTGGAATTTTTCATTGGATTTATTTTTACCCAAGCCTATTGAACCTAGTAAACCCCATGAAGACTTATTTTCAAATCGTATCAAAAGTTTAAGGAAAAAAACATAACAAAATTATCCCTTTGAAACATGCCTCAACCCATGATTGAGCCTCCTATCCTTGATGAAACCATGAGGAAACCAAATGACCTTCTTGGAACCTATAGAACTAGGGGTTTGGGGAGTGATTGTATTCACATTCACTTCTAAAGAGATTCCACCCAAGGATAACCCTAGAGACTCAATACAAAGGAGATTGAAATCTTGCAATATGGCTATCCCAGGGATTGAATATGATCCAATGAGGGGTTCACCACCAAGTTAGGAATTGGAAAAGACAATGCAATGAAAGTTGTAAAACAAAACCCTAATTGAATGTAAGCTTGATTTAAATGACCTATAAATACAACAAGAACAAAATAGAAAGCCACATAATAGAATGTGTGCACTTGGAAATGTGTTGAAGACTAGAAACAACTCTAAAATTTTGGAATCATTAACCTTTTTGACTTAGTGGGACTCATTCACCATTTTGGATGAATTGGTCCTAGTTTCATATTTTTGGATGGAAGTGGGTTTTGAGAAAATGGGTAACCAAATCTACAAAAATCTATAAAAGAAACCCACAGTGGGACTCATTCACCACTTGTGATGAATGAGTCCAGTTTGGATTTTCTGGAAATTCAAAGTTCTAATTTGCACCTCTCAGTCTGCTCTTTCGACTTCTATAGGTTCCCAATTCAAAATTTGCGGAAAACACCTAAAAAAGGAATTCAACTTGATTTGATAATGGGGGGTTTTCCTTGATCAAACCCCTAGTTTGGTAATTAAACCTTGATAGAAATAATGAAATTTGTGTGAAAAACCCTAGCCTTAAATGTGTCCAAGACTAGGAAATCTGAAAAATGATGCAATCCTATTCTAATGTGAAAGAATATGATGCAATAATGGAAATGTAAATATGAGTGGCTCACTTGTGATGATCCCTAATCATCCCAAATGAACTCTTAACGATGCATGTACCTTCCTTATGATGAATTTAGAGTGATAATGGAAGATGGAATAATTTAGGAAACAAGTCTTTAGGCTTGGCTTGATGGCTAGTTGCATCTCCCCAACCTAGAATCGATCATGATTCACCATAGGAATCCATGATAAAACCTTGAAAATGATAGATATTGATTGAAAATGAGCTTGAAGACCTAGAAAAATGCTATAATCCTTCTCCAATGCTTCAACTTTACTTGCTCTTGAAATGAGAATGCTCTTGTGAAAGCTTGCTTGAAGAATCCTAATACTTAATGCTTGCTCAAAGTTCTTAGAGTTATGCTTGGATCATGAAAAATGACTTAGATGCTATATTTTATAGGAATAAACACCTAATTAAACATTATTTAGATCTCAATGGCCAACATCCACCAAAAACTTGAATTAAATTGATGAATTCCAAATTTGAAAAAGACCCCAAATGGGTCTCATTCTCCACACTTGGCAAATGGGGCACACCTAAGGGGACTCATTCACCCATGGTGGTGAATGAGTCCCACCTTAGCTTTTTGAGGTGTATTTTTAGTATTTTCCAGGATTTAAGTGATTTTATGAGATTTATGAGTGAAATGGGCCTCAAGATTTGAAATAATGGATCCTAGGGGCCTCTATATGATGATTTAAAGGATAATTAATGCAAGGGTACCGAATATAGGTCCAAATTAGACCAAGGATTTTCCTATCTCCAAGAAGGAAGTACAATTCTAGTGGTCACACTTCCAAGTAACCAAGACCAAACCAAGATAGATACTTTACCTATCTCCTACAAATGACTAATACACAACCAAAAAAATCTCATTGTGCCTCCTAATATAAAACAAGTTTACAAAGCTAAAGAGTAAGTGGTTGAACAACCTTTTCATGATTCCTTATGTTCCTCCCCTTAGGGAAGAAAAGAAATATATGGTTCATAAACCCACTCCTACATAAACATAACTTGAAAATCATACCAAAAGAAATAGAAATGCTAGAGAGTGTAGGAATAGACATCATGCTATTGCTCAAAGGTTAAACGAAGAGAACAATGAAGAAAATAAACATCCAAATTTAAGTGAAGCAATACACAAGGAGTCTTCCTCTTCGCTACAACAAAAAGATCCTATATCACAATAACAACAAGTAATAGCACCTTCTTTGGACATTATCATTCAAACTCCCATTGCATGATTACTCTGGACGATGATGATGAGATTGCTAAAATTGATGAAGAAGTGTATAATGAGTTGAATACACTATTTTCCTCTTCTACGAGCTTAAATGTCAATCCTCCTAAGAAGACGGTTGAACTTGATGCTTCACCAATTTCAACACTTACTATTGTGACTTTGGCTAATTGTTTTCCTTCTATATATGATGAACAAGATTGGGATGTAGACAACCTACTATAGGTTGACTCACATGTGCCTTACTAGTCTTTCCTTTTTTCCTTTTTCATGTTATGTGTGTGATTTCATGTGCGTAATGTGATCTCCTCATACTATTTTTTTTTATGTATCTCTCTCTTTGTGACATTCCTCTATTTGTATCTACATTCTTCTATATGTCATAAACATTTTATCTTTTCTTTGTCTTGTGTTTTCCTTTTGGCGATGACACAAGGAATCAAGACATTTAGGTTTCTTCCATGTTGACCCAATTTTTTATTTTATTTTTGGCTCTCTTTGTGGAATTATTCCTTGTTTCAATGGCTATTTGGGGAATGATGACGTTTCCAAGCTCTCTAACAACCTTGGAGCAAAGATACACTAACCTTGAATCCGTGGATCCATTATGTGACTTTGGGATTTCATTTTGGGGGCAACCCATTTTCATGACATACATTCATTTGGAAACATATGACTTTCCATAGGGATTTCCAAATAAGCGTGCATGCCCTTTTTATTGTTAGAATTTATCATTTTCTACTTTAAAGTAATTGCTCACAACATGGTGTTAGCAATTTCTTTAAAGTGGGGGCACACATTGGCATTATTAATTTGTATTTTACAACTCATGTTTCATTGCTTGTTCTTACTTCATGCAATGCATATTTCTCTTGGTGATGACATTGGGTGTGATTTCATTCAAGAGTGTTATCTTTCTTAGCATATTATATTCCTCTTAGTGGCTTGCTACAACACACTGCATCCCCTAAGTTGTGAATCTTCTATTCTTTGATTGGTCCTCTCTACGAGACATTAGGCATGGTGTTACGTAAGTTAAGACCCTACAAGAACCAAGAAAAAACCCTTTGAATGTACCATACACTTCCTTTTTCATTTACAATAACTATTATATGGGCACCTTGCATAACACACTTTGCTTGCCTGTGGAGCCATCCTATTTGTTCATGGGTGTTAGCATAAAAACTTTTTCTTGCCTCATAAATTCTTATTTTCATGTTGTGTGGTGCCTTATCAAAGTTATTAAGAGGTATATATTTGTTATTCTTAAAATATGTGAGCTAAACTTATGCGTGACTTTCCCATAGCCACTTGATTGTATGTGTGAGTGCATATTGGTTGCATGCGTATGTGTCTCACCTCTTTGGGGGCTCACCTAGTGCATGGCTTGAGGTTCCACTAGCCCTTATGAGAATGTGTTTGGTTTTCATAGTGTACATTGTGTTCCACTTGTACAAATTTTTGGGCAAACATCTTAGATCTAATCCACATAGTGTTGGAAAAATTTTCAAGGCTTGATCCACCCTTCCTTTTCCTTTTTCTTTCTTCTTTATGTCTTTAGCAGTGCATTCTTGTACCTTTTTGTTGCTTGATACATCATTAGCATGCATGTTCTTTTGTACCTATGTTTATTTTCCATAGGATATTGATCCTAGGGGCTTGATCATCCCTCTTGATTGTTTTCATCCTATCTCACAAGAAATGGTGCACTTGGACCCCTCTTAATACTTGTTTGTCTACTTTAGTGTGAGTTTTACACAAGGTCATCCTCTAATGAAAGTGAGGGCTAAATGTAGTGTAGAAAAAATGTATCCATTTACATATTCATTTGTTTGGTCCCCCCTATTAAAAATGTTGCTTCTTTATTCCTTATTTGGTCCTATTTTGCATCCACAAGCCTAATTAAATGCATTTTTCTCAGGATAATCTTGACACTTAATAAATGACAAATCATTATTCATTGTTTGATGTTCTTTGTTCCAAATCTAATGATCTAGGACTCATATGACACCATGGGCATATGGGTCCCACCTAGGTTCTAGGGCCTAATTTTAAACATTACATTAAACAAGACACTTCTTAGAGTTTGTGTCCTATTTTTAAGACATTGGGACTCATATGACCAAGGTGGTGTATGAGTCCCACTTTAACGAGGACCTATTTCAAATCAAATTCTTTGTCAGATTTTATTATCCTTGAAAAGAGGAAAAATAGGTGTTGGGGTTTCTTTATTTCGCTTCTAGGGTTTTGGACCTAAAAGGAGAAAGACCAATTTTCAACCTTTCACTCAAGAACAAACCCATGAGATTTCAATCCAAAGGAAATTGAAATCTAGCAAAGGGAAGGTTCTATTAAAATGCATAGGACAACTGAGAGGGGGGGTGTTGGTTTTTTTAACTGCACCTAATACATATCTAAGGAAGAGCCAATTGCTATACTCAAAACTCTTGAAATGAATGGCCAACTAAGAAGATCTAGTCAATGACAACTCTTCTACACTTTAGACTCTGTGGGACCAAGGAGGGTATTCCTAGTGCGTTCATTTAATACTTTTCTATGTTGAACACATCATTACATAGATCACACTCTAATGAAGGATAATTATGCAACAATTACTACGAAATTGGCTTGTTTCTAAGTAATTTGCTACCCATTCATCAAAGTGAAAGAAACCCTTAATGAGAATTGACACACATAAACTTTGAATTGATGGATTTTAAATGAATTTTAACCCTAGATTCAAGTTGGTCATTAAATGATTATTTGATTAACCCCTTAGGTAAATCATTAAGGAATAGATCAGTGTCATAATTATTAGGAAAAACAGAGTCACACATACAAGAATTAGTAAAATAGAGATGACCCAATAATAAAATAGACTACTCTCACAATACTTTGCATCATGGAGCTCATATTTCCTAATACATCACTACTTATCAAATTCTTTGCAAATGAACATAAATTTATGGCCCCATCTAAGTATTTAATTGATTACTTGAATCAACACAAAGAATAGAGACATGCATTCAAAAAAATATTCAAAGTAGAATAGAAATACCATTAATATATCATTCAAAATTCACCCAAAATTGAAGAATGAGAGAGATATATCAGAATTATATACTTCCTTATATTCAAGTCATATCTATAAAATAATTTAAGCTACTTGCATATGTTCGTTCATAAATCTCAAAGCTAAAAAACTATTCTATTCCTATCTATTCATGTTCATTCAATCAAAAACCTAATCAAAGTTCTTTTCTTCTCTCTTTTTATTTCTACAAAATGAGTCGTAGTTTCCCTTTTATAACACAAGGGAGGCAACAAGATTTGGGATTAGATACAATTTTAGTACAGAATTTCATTTCATCAAAAATTTCAAGTGCATTTTCTTTGCATTTCAAAACCCCACATGTTGAATCTTCAGAAAATGGTGCAATTGGGGAAAATAAAAATGTAACTGCTTGTGGAGAAAAGAAATGCAAATTTATGACAAAAATTTCCTTGTTTCCATTTGCACCATCACAAACCAGGTGACCAAAAGGCCATGTACACAAGAGGATAGAACCATTGCAACAAATCACATGAACACAAAACTCAAAACCCCACACACAAAAAATACTCAATTACTCGTCACCCCACCATCAGCAATGCCATACCCACGACACACACAACCACTCCTTGTCATCGCTAGAGGAAGGGACAACACCTCAACTTCCTCCTCCTTTTCTTTATTAAAGATAGTTCAAGTTTTCCCACTAGGGGTCTTAATTGCTAGTGGCATAATAGAAATCACCTCCTCATTAGAGGGTAGAGCATCATTCAATAGAGCCAAGTACCGACCATAGGCATAGTTGGTCTCAGTGCCACTATCAGAGGAGCTGCTTGTAAGGTTAATGGGTGAATGCTAGAATCCATAGGAACCACACCCATACCTTAATTTTTGTTGTGATCTAGTAAGAGAATACACCGAGCATTTTCCTTTTTCATCCGTTCTTTCTGCAACATCACCCTGAAATTATAGTTTTTGACTGCATCTACTAGGCGCTAGTTTGCGTTTCTCAATAGAAGTACCTTCCTTCTTGATGGGAACAACTTCTAGTACATCAAAACTAGACCTTAGTAAACTCAAGAAAATAGAATTTGTTATTGGTTTGGTCATTTTCTTCTCCTAATAATTGCTCACACTATAAAATGCCCAATTGCTAAGTGATAATGACACAAATAGCAATTACCACTTTTGTTTTTATTGAGTGAAGCAATGGCACTTAGACTTAATGTTCATTACACTTGCATAACCTTCTCAACACATTGGTAGATGTACTAGCACCATTTAATTCCCAATTTCATGGAAGTCCGTAGAATACCCTTCATGATTACCAAGATTTGCATCTCCACGGGAATTGAGATCAACTTAATCACTCTACAAGATATTAGCCATTAATGTAGGTTGGTTGCATAGAATAAAAATGGTTGTCACATGTTATTTTTCCAAATTTGAATGTTATCCATTGATCTCTTACCTTGATGGATGATTAGATAGCCAGCTTGTGTTTGAGTTCCTTTGATTTCCAATGGTGTTTCATTGAAATGTTCTCAACCAATCATTCTCATCCATGTCAGATGACACCATCATTTTGTGTGGGCTCCACAATCTGAGGGAGTGGGGACAGGTGTCAAGATGCCGCTGACCTCACTATTTTTAGCCATAGTCCACTTTCATTCAGCGAGCCAATGAGGAATGGTGAAGATTGTTCCACTCGATTGATCTCAGCCACTCGTTGAACATGTTGTGCCATGGGAACAGTAGTGGGGAGTGGGCTCCGCACTTTCTGTGGATACATATTAGCTTCTCACTGATCTCACTGTGTTTAACTTGCTATCACTCAACTCCTGTGGGCTGGTGGGGTACGATTGAGATCTTCTCCCCGATCTTTGAATCTCAAAATCTGTACATTTCATAATGTTAGCATTAAATGGACATACTGAAGACAACATGACCACCAAGGTTAATGGCTTAATGCTTAAGTCACTAGGTTAAATTTAAAACCCGACCTTAGTAAAAGACATGATGTGTGGGGAAAATGGTGACCAACTATTCAGGCCAATGGTAGTTGGTAAAAAAACGTGTCAGATGGCTCAAGAGGGTATGTGCAAGATCATGATGGGCCAAAAATGGCAATATTATGGGTATTTGTAGGGTATGTGGTGACGACTTTTTTTTAACCAAAAATTGATGAAAAAAATGGCTTTTAGAGGATATTCTCAGCTTTCCACCAATATAAATTATACTTTAATTTGAATTTAATAAATAATAATTATTCATTTTCTATTAGAATTATGACTAAAGTCTTGTTCAATAGGCTGATTGAAAAACATCTATAACTTTCAAATGGTATCACTTTTTTTGAATCTGAAACATGCCTCACATTCTATGCTTCACATACTATAGGATTGAAAAAATAAAAAATAAATTTCATGAAGTTTTGACCAAGTTAAGGTGGTCAAACATACGAGTTTTTATATATTTTTTAAGTTGTAATAAAAAATTCATAATTAATTATTTACTTGGAAAAAAATTACAAAAAAATATGCATCACATCCATACATGAGTCCTCTACTTATATATAAAATATTATAAAAAAATAGTATCATTTTATTATGGTTAGGGTGGTTAGACAGACACCTACTTATTTTCTCCTTGAAATTTAAGTACTACTACATTTAAATTTCAAATTTTCACCAAATAGATTTTATTTATTTTTAAATAAACCTACTAGTTTAGAAACTACATTCAATTTTCTACAAATTCTATTCTTACATATTTTTGAAATAATATAGATAACTTATTCAAATTTTTATGTCAAGTTGCCTAACACTGATTTTTCTAATTTTTTTGCCACTTAAGGGCCTATTTTTTCCATGATGATCCTACACATACCCAAGGGATAACTTAAATGGTCAATGAATGACCAAGAAAGTCAACCAAAGATTAAAACATTTACATACTTCATGAACAAACCCTACAAAACTATGAGGACAAGGGTTTATCAAAGAAGCTGACCAAACTCCTAGAGAGGAAAATATATTGCATACCCCTAGTGGGTATAGCAAGAAACAAAATCTCCAACTGAAGCAGAATAGGGAAGAAGGATAAAAGAGGGTCTTACCTAGACAAGGAAAGTAGACACAACAAAAATCAAACACATCAAACCCTATGTACAAAAATTTACAAAGGAACATTGCATTTCATTTCAGAAGCCTCATATAAACCATTGGCTTCAATCATCAAATTGGAGGCCCACGACCCCCAAAACTTAAGGGAAATTTTTACCTCTCTCAAACACCCTAACTATTTCACTAGCATTGGATTTTCATGAATATTGTGCAATTCTAAGTGCCTAACTTCATCACGGTTAGTACTGCCCATGATATTTGAGATAGTAGTGCCAAAATCATCCTTTCCCTCCATAAAATCAAATTGTAATGAAAAAAAAACTCTAGTATTCTACAACATGATGAAATGTAGTATCAAACCCAAGCTATTCATCAAATTTGAAAACTTCATAAGCACTATGGCTTACATCTAGGAATTCTTTCATAAGATTGGGAAAAGAGATAATAGAGCCATACATCTCTTTCATGTACCTCATTCAACATTGTCATTGGTGGGTGAAAGGAAATCCATAATCATATCTAGAAGATAAGGAGTATCTGCAAAGAACTCAACTGCAACCTTATACTAACTAACAAAATCCCCTTGGTTATTTACATTTTCACATTGCTCGCCATATGGATTAGATATGTGTTCCAAATAAATATGATTCTCTTCTTTAGCATGACATGCTATCATTGGGACACTTATGCATTCAACCAAATTAATCCTTTGATCACTAAAGGGAAAACTTTCCTCCTTATGTCGCCTCTTATTGCACTATAGACCATATGCTGATGGTAATTTAACCACTTTCTCAAATGCATTGTGAATGGCTATAGGAGAGTAACTGGAAGCATATATACATCCCTTATTAGTAGTGTCACATCTAATATTTTCATCATAGTTCTCTTCAATACGTGAGACATTATCATCCCTGAGTTCCAACAAATACAAACCATCTTCAACATGTTCATCATAGACCACTTGTTCAACCCCATGTTGGTAGAAAATCCTCAGCATATATGTGCCACTAGATTTTCCTTTCAATTGACAGATTATGAAATCAAGGCCAACATTTACAAATGCATCATCACCTTGGTATCTTTATATGTCCTTTCCAAAAAATGTGCTAGTAATATATGATAAGCATTCATTAGGGCTATCCTCAAATAAAGGGTTATTCCTACACCAATAAACATCTTTCCTTTTATCCTCTATATTAGGTGTAGGATCATCAAATAAAGAGTTCTGCCATATGTTGGACATAATTGGATGTATCTCATCATCTATATCATGAAAATCCCTTGACCTAGGTCTTCCAAGTCTTCAAAATCAATGTAGTCACTTAAGAAATAAAGAGAGGCGGAGTCACCAACTTCTTCATTGCTTATGCTCACAACGATTGATCCATGCTCTAAAAATTCTTCACATGAGCAGAATTTTTCACTTCCTATAAAGTAGATCCCCTCAAGGCTATTGACATACCCGCTACTAGTAGCCATGGATTCTATTTCTAATCCATAAGAGGAACCATATTCAACTAAAGATTGTTCAGACTTAATTTCGCCTCTATGACTCTTTACTTGTGCCTTGTCATAAACATCAAAAGTATCCCCACTATTAGGTGACACATGATTAATTCTAACAAAATACATTTGTGAAACTTCATGAATTTTGTGTGTAGACTCATGGATTGATATATCTAAAGGGGAATAATGATATATGACCTCCTTGACTTCACACTCTATTTCTTCATCGTCATCACTATCGGGTGCATCTATCTTCATAATGTCTTTGAAATGACAACACTCAATAGCTAATTATCCTGATACTAATGCTCCCTGTGGATCTAGCAGTGTTAATATTTGTCTCTCCTCATTATGACAATCACTTTCCACATTGTGGGAGGAAAAGAGATATACACATCCAATCCATCACTTGGTCAATGCTCTGGGGCTTCATATCTTCAAACCATTGGCTTGATCTTGGTGTGTAGGATTCACAAAATAGATTAATACGCATATGTTAACTTGGTCTAAACCCTATGGGAATTTCAATGAAAATATCCAAGAACCTTGAAAACAAGTCACATAATAACTCATTTGTATGCCTCTTTATTTCATATAACTTCCCAATAGATATCATCAAGTTAATCCATCCCTTGCTAGGAAAGCTAGAGTATGATGCTTGCTTTGAACTTCTTGAAAATGATGTAAGCACAATATCTTAAGGGTCCTCATCTCGACGAACACTTTTATTTTCCAATTGACCTAGTTGGATTTTATGGGCATTACTAGAACTAACAACACTAGTTACTACGGGTCTCCTCATAATTGAGTATTTCAGATTATTCTCAATATTTATAGCCTCCTGATAAGCTTGTTGCAAGGTTGTAGGATCTTTGTCTCTCAACAAGAAACTCATCTTTCTGCCAAATTATCCTAAGTATACAACAAATCATTCTACATCATTCGGTCTTATGTACTTAGGAATTTCCCTCACAACCTTGGAAAATCTAAGGTTGAAGGCAGGGATGAATTCATCTCTATCTTTGGAGATCTCCTTGAAAATTCTTCTTGCCACTCTTGGGTTAATCCTACCACCAAATTGCTCAAAGAAAGCATCCTTAAGTTCATTCCAATAGTGTATTGAGGCAATAGGTAGAAAAGAGAACCAATCTCTTTCATCTCTTTTTAATGAATGAACAAAAATTTCCATCACCACATCTTCAATGTCAATTTCATAATCACTCATTACATCTACAAACTCTTGTAGATGTTCATTTTTTGAGTTAGATTTTTCACCACTAAACTTTGGTATCTTATCCCTAATCTTAGGTGGCATAACATTCAGATAGCCACAAATATTGTCAAAGTTGATAGCTTTGTACCTATCAATACAAAAGCCATCCTGATGGGCCCAAGGCATTTTGACTTGTATGTTTTTTTCCATATTTGTACTAGGTGGCACAAATTGACGGCTCACCCCTAATTCTTAAAAATGAATTTACAATATTTATACAATTTGTAAAATACTACTTCAATTCCTTTTACAACTATAATCTCAAGATCTTAGCACATGCATTCCATATAAAGAATGTATAAGATCTACAATATGACATGCTTCTTGCACTCTACTACATAAATTTCAATTTACACATGAAGCATGCTAAAATTCTTGAATATTCCCTGATCTAGTGCTAAATCACCTATTAGGGAATCATTTTCATGTTGAGCATTGGAAATTCATGATGATTACATCTATAGAAAGCTCAAAATTCTTTCAAATTTTACAAGAGTACCTATATACTGGCAGCTATGAAGTGTTTCTCCACATTAAGAACAAAGATCTAAAAACTCAATGTATGCTTGAACAAGTTCTTTGAGTCAAATTCACCACCTCCCTTTAGAGGATAAAGCTTCAAATAAGATGAAGCTTCCTTTTGCAAAATAAAACATGTTTTGGGTTGTCTTCCACAACGAAGTCATGTTCAAATCCTTTGATACCAATTGCACAAAGATTGTGGACCAGGCTCAAAATTTTTGAGAGAATTTAAACTAAATCACCATTTGACTCTACATTTAGTATTTGTGTCTTTGGATAATAAGAACTCCCTAGTAGAGTTTCCATTTTGTTGGCGACTCAGATGGGAAACTAAGATATCAGAATAATTTTCAACCTCTAGTTACAAATACAAGTTCAAGATTGGGATGACTCTTTGATAAGACAATCTGCAAGCATATTTTTGAGTGCATCCCCAATAGAGTTGCCATTTTTTTTGGTGTTTTCCATTGCACCTAAGACATATCGAAGGAATATCCAATTCCTATACTCAAGACTCTTGAAATTAATGGCCAACTAATAAGATCTAGTCAATGACTGAGATCTTCTACACTTAGGCTCTGTAGGACCAAGGAGGGCATTCCTAGTGTGTTCATTTAAGATTTAGTTGTGTTGAACACATAATTACATAGATCACACTCAAATGAAGGATAATTATGCAACAATTACTATGAAATTGGATTGTTTCTAAGTAATTCACTACCCATTCATCAAAGTGAAGACACCCTTAATGAGAATTGAAACACATAAACTTTGAATTGATGGATTTTAAATGAATTTTAACTCTGGCTTCAATTTGGTCATTAAATGATTATTTGATTAAACCCTTAGGTAAACATATCAAGGTCTTAATTATTGGGAAAAACAGAGTCACACATATAAGAATTAGTAAAATAGAGATGACCCAATAATAAAATAGACTACTCTCACAATACTTTGCATCATGGAGCTCAATTTGTTTGATACATCACTACTTATCAAATCCTTTGTAAATGAACATAAATTCATGGCCCATCTAAGTATTTAATTGATTACTTAAATCAACACAAAGAACAAAGACATGCATTCAAACAAATATTCAATGTAGAATAGAAATACCATTAATATTTCATTCAAAATTCACCCAAATTTGTTGGAGAGAGATATATCAAAATTATATACTTGCTTATATTCAAGTCATATCCATAAAAAAAATTAAGCTACTTGCATAAGTTTTTTCATAAAGCTCAAAGCTAACAAACTATTCTATTCCTATCTATTCATGTTCATTTGACCAAAAACCTAATCAAAATTCTTTTCTTCTCTCTTTTTCTTTCTACAAAATGAGTTGTATTTTCTCGTTTATAACACAAGGGAACCAAGAAGCTTTAGGCTCAAATGTAGTTTTAGTACATAATTTCATTTCATCAAAATTTCAATTGCATTTTCTTTGCATTTCAAAACCCCACATGTTGAATCTTTAGAAAATGGTGCAATTGGTGAAAACCAAAATGTAACTGCCAGCCAAGAAAATAAATACAAATTTCCACCAAAACTCTCCTTGTCACCATCTACACCATCACGAACCAGGTGACCAAAATTCCATTTACGGAAGAGGAAAAAACCATCACAACAAACCGCACGAACACAAAACTCAAAAGCCCACACACAACAAATACTAAAATACCCATCACCCCACGATCACCAACGCCATGCCCACAATACAAATGACCAGAGGAAGGGAGGAGACCTTGACTTCCTCCTCCTTCTATTCTTTATTCAAGACGGTTCTAGTTCACCCACTAGGGGTCTTAACCAGTAGTGGCATAAAAAAAATCACCTACTCATCAGAGGGTAGACCATCATTCAATAGAACCAAGTATCAACCATAGGAAGAGTTGGCCTCAATGCCACTATCAGAAGAGCTACTTGTAAGGTTAATGGGTGAATGCTAGCATCCATAGGAACCACGCCCATACCTTACTTTTCGTTGTGATCCAATAAGAGATTGCACTAGGCCTTTTCCTCTTTCATTCGTTCTTTTTGCAACATCACCCTAAAATTGTAGTTCTTGACTACATCTACTAGGCACTAGTCTAGGATTTGCAGTAGAAGTACCTACCTTCATGATGGGAGCAGCTTTTGGTACGTCTAAACTAGACCTTAGTGAACTCAAGTGAATAAAATTTCTTATTGGTTTGCTCAGTTTCTTCTCCTGATAATTGATCACACCAAAAAACACCCAAACGCTAAGTGATACTAACACAAATAACAATTACCATTGTTGTATTTATCAAGTGAAGTAATGAAATTCATACTTAATGTTCATTACACATGCATAACCTTATCAACACATTGGCAGATGTACTGGCACCATTTAATTCCTAGTTGCATGGAAGTTCATAGAATAACCTTCATGATTATTGACATTTGCATCTCCACATGAATTGAGATCAACTCAATTGCTCTGCAAGATATTAGCCATTAATGTGGATTGGTTGCAAAGAATAAAAATGGTTGTCACATGTTATTTCTTCATCTTTGAATGTTATCCATCGATATCTTGCCTTGATGGATGATTAGACAGCCAACTTGTGTTTTACCTCCTTTTATTTCTAGCGGTGCTTCGCTGAAATGTTCTCAACCAATCATTCTCATCCATGTCGGATGACACCATCACTATGTGTGGGATCCACAATTGGACTGAGTGGGGATAGGTGTCAAGATCTTGTTGACCTTGCTAGTTTTAACCATCGTTCACTTTCATTTAGTGAGCCAGCAGGGAACGGTGAAGATTGTTCTTCCCAATTGATCTCAGTCACTCATTGAACATGTTGTGCCAAGGGAATGGTATTGGGGTGTGGGTCCCACACTTTGCATGGATACGTGTTAGCTTCTCATCGACCTTGCTAAGTTTAACTTGCTATCACTCAACTCCCATGGGATGGAGGGGTGCGATTGAGATCTTCTCCTTGATCTTTGAATCTGAAAATCTACACATTTCATAATGTTAGCATTAAATGGATAGACTAACAACGATGTGACCATCGGGGTTAATGGATTAATGCTTAAGTCACTGGGTTAAATTTAAAACCCGACCTTAGGAAAAGATGTGATGTGTGGGGAAAATGGTGACTAGTTGTTTAGGCCATTAGGGGCCAGTAAATAGACATTTCAAATGGCTCAAGAGATAACTTAAAAGGTCAATGATCAATCGAGCAGGTCAACCAAAGATTAAAATGTTTGCATGCTTCATGAACAAACCCTACAAACCTATGAGGACAAGGGTTTATCAAAGAAGCTGACATACTCATGGAGAGGAAAATCCATCATGATTTTAGAAGCTCTAACAGGGGGTGAATCATTTGTCACCAAATTCAAATACAAAACTTCAAATACTTATGAACTTCACAACCTCACTATTCTCTTATTAAGTATGAACATGAAATGCAGATAATAGAAAGTAGAATGAAACAATGAACACCATATTTTGTGTGGAAAACCCAATAAGGGAAAAACCACGGTGAGGGTTAACTCGCAATATAAAGTAATAGCAAAAACTGAATATATAAGGCTCACTACCAAAGAGCTCACTGCCCAGAATAGGACTCACTATTTGGATAGCTGATATAGTTCTAGTGATGTTCAATAGACTAACTTAACACACTTCATCATTTTTTCACTTCTTCACATTCAAATCAATGTCATTCCTCACTCTCTTCCTTTATTTTCACAATCTTGAAAACTTTCTGACATACATATCTAACCTATTCATAAGAATCAATTAGGTCAGCCTAATTAGATGCAACCCTTGTTCATCAAAAATATCAACTATCAGCTTCAAGCATTAACAAAATCTTCAAATGCTCAACATGCTACACCATGTCAAAATGGACCTAAGATAAGTCACACATATATCCACAAAAAAAAAATTAATTCATCATACCACCAATTATCCATGATGTCATCTAGAAATAGGTCTAATAGAAAAATGCAAAAACAAAATAATGTTGATACACCATACGAGCATCTGAATATGAGAAATTATGAATGTACATGCTTTCAATATTTATAAAAAAATTTCCAAAAATGTAAGAAAAAACTATCAACCATGAAGGATTCTAGACCAAGATACTGAAGGATGTAAACTATATACCAGTTTAGATACTAGACCAAAATATTTGATCAAACAATAACTTAGCCTTGCATTTGCAACTCATATAACATGGTGACATCAATGACAACACAAAAACTATATAGTAGGCCATTATTCTTCATTCTTCCAACAATTTCCCCTTAGTTATTGATGGCAACATGTTCCACAATATTCTCTCCCCCTATCACCAATATTCCAAGATAGTGATAACATCTTTTGTGATAGTTTTCCTCCTTTTAGATTCTAGAGCGGATTCACCAATGGAAACTTCCAATTCTTTCTTATCGAAGGAGGATCCCACATAAAATTGAATAGGTACTAACATACCGAAGCACAAATTCATCTTCATGGATGCGAAATAGGTTCTAAAAACAATTGCATTTTCCTCCATTGATTTCAAATACTTGTAAACTTGTTTTCTGATAGGGATAGTGAATTCCAACTCAACATTCCTTCTTCTTGGTAGTGAGCTTAGAAAATAAAATATCAAACATATGAGAAAAGATCCAAACTGGAAAGGATATCCTTCGACCAAGGAAATTTTGGCATTCTCAATTAGGTTTTCTAGCAATAGGCAGCACAAATCAAACTGCTTGTTTTCCTTAACTGTCATGTGTGCAAAATAGCCAAAGTTGAACCTTCACAATTTTTGAAATAGATTTTATAAGAAATGTCATATGAAAAATGCCTTACACCAGAGTCTACAATAGTATTTATCAATAGAGCTCAAGGGTCTTTTTCAATACTAGCAAGTTCCTCCACATCTTTGTATTTCATGGTTTTCTTCCTAGGGAGGTCCCCAACACTGTATAAACTAGTAATCGCTTTGATTGCTTCCTTCATGACCAAGTAGGGTTTGTCCAACATAATGTAGTCATTCTTAAATTGACTTATCAAGAACAAGATAGAATCTTTTTATGAAAACCATGGAAATTCTCCCCATAAATCCATACCTAGGGTTTTTATGCTTTGTAATTCATTTGTCTTCAACCCTAGTTCCATTTCCTTTATCTTGATATGATCAAATTCTTCCAACTAAACACCCTTCAGCTTCAATGGAATATTGCCAATCGATCCTCTGTCCATCATCATTCTTATCTTTCTTGAATTCATTATTGTTAAATTGAAACTTCTTCTTTTCCCTTCTTCCCCTTTGTAAACTAAGAAATAATTCCTAATTATCTGCAATAATTCCTTTGAATTACCTCAAAATTGCTTCAAATCACTTCGAGATTGCTTAAGGATTCCTCCAAGTCATTTTCCAAATTCTTCAAGTACACAAGTGATAAAAAAAAAATACTTATTAATTTTACTTTATACACCATTGGTTTTTCCATAATTTGCATTAAATGCAGAAAACTTCAAAAAGCTAATAAAATCCTTGTTTCTTTCTATTGTAAACCCTAAATCAGCCCACCAAAGAATATTATTACAATTTTTCTTTTGGTTTCTTTTTCATAACCTCTATTTACTCATTGTTTACAATGTATCCTCGTGCCAACATTTGACACTCCATTCATTTAGAGGGCTTGTATGATTTTCTGTTAATTTTCCCATAAGACCATGTTAGCTCTAATCCAAGAGGAATTGTTTGTGCTAGATGAGGGCATAGACATATCTATTGTCTTTGGATCTTCTTCTTTCTTCCTCCATATCTAATTCATCTCTTGCCTTACCTCATCTTTATAAAATTTCTTTTCTAATTCATTCTTCTCAAATAACGTAGACTGCTTTCCCTTCTTCTAAATTTTTTTGAGATATGTCTAGGTTTGTTGCAATTATAGCAGACAACACTTTTCTGAACTCCATTAACCCTTGATCTACATTGATTAGATTTGTGTCCAAATTTTTTACAATTATAGCATTATACATTAAAGGATTCATTCATTCTACCTCCATTAAACCTATTCATCATCAATTGACTAATCATTCTCACTGGACTGATTCAATTTACTTCTACATGCAATTGCCCTGTGACCAAATTTATTTTATGAAAAGAAAACATCATTAAAAGAGAGATACCTTTGTGCATTAGGCTATCTCATAGATGGTCTTTTAGCAAAGTTTCTTGGATTTCCTTTCTGCTTCCCTTTGTCTTGATTCTTTTGATTATCCTTTGAACTTTCACCTATTTCATTTCCCAACCCACTTTTATCTTCACTTGGTTTTTATCTTGCAATCAGCTCATCAAGCTTGTTAGAGCTAGATTTGAAATTGTTTTCACAAATTTTTTCTTTCTCCACTTCTACTTTTAGATTGACCACCTCTTGTTCAAATCTAGTGCACTCATCAGACTTGCTTTGCACCATTGTAAATAAACATTCTTCAACTCTCTTCTTTTCTTCTTCTATTAGCACTTTTTATTTGATGATCTCCTGTTTTAGCTACTCACTCACTTCTCTATGTCTTTCTTTGAATTATTTCAATTGCTCTTTCAAATTTCATACACATTCATTTGCATCATCAAGATTTTCTTTTAGATCTCTATTTTCATTTTCAGCCTTATCAAGATCTTCAAGTGCAGCCCGAAGTTCTTCTTTATCATCCATTTGATCAACCTTTAGGATCCTCCTCAAGTGATTAAGCTCTTCACAAAGGAACCAAATCTCTAGTACCAATTGTTAAATGGCACAGTACAATTGAGAGTGGGGATGAATCAATTGTCACCAAATTCAAATACAAAAATTCAAATACTTATCAACTTCATGACCTCACTATTCTGTTATTAAGTATGAACATGAAATGTAGATAATAGAAAGAATAATCTTCAAAATGAACACTAGAATTTACATGGAAAACCCAACAAGGGAAAAACCACGGTAAGGGTTAACTCACAATATAAATTAATATAAAAAATTGAATATATAAGGCTTACTACTAAAGGGCTTACTACCCAAAATAGGACTCACTGTCCGGATACAAAAGCTCAATGCTTACAAAAAAAAATTGGCTTCACAACCAAAATCAACTAATGAGAGTACACCTAACAAGTGCCAATATAGTTCCAGTAATGCTTAATAGATTTACTTAACACACTTTATCATTTTCACATTTCTTCACATTCACATCAATGCCATTTATCACTCTCTTCCTTTCTTTTCACAATCTTCAAAACTGTCTGAAATATATATCTGACCTATTCATAAGCATCTATTATGTTGTCCTAATTATATCCAACCCTTGTTCATTAAAATTATCAACTATCGACTTCAAGCATTCACAAAATCTGCAAACACTCAAAACGCTACACCATGTTGGCATGGACCTAAGATAGGTCACACATATATCCATAGAACAAAATTAATTCATCAAACCACCAACTATCCATGAGGTTGGCTAGAAATATGCCTAATAGAAAAAGGAAAAAAATACAATAATGCTGATACACCATACGTGCATTTGAATATGACAAATTATAAATGTACGTGCTTTCAATATTTATAAAACCATTTCCAAAACTAAAAGCAACAACTATCAACCATGGAGGATTGCTGACCAAGATACCAAAGGATGTAAAATACATACCAGTTTAGATACCAAACCAAAATACCAAATCAAACAATAACTTAGCCTTGTAGTTACAACTCATATAACATGGTGACATCAATGACAACACAAATATTGTATAGTAGTCCATTCTTGTTCATTCTTCTAATAGGTTTTAGGGATTGAATTATGTCTAATGAAGGGTTCACCACCAAGTGTAAAATTGGAAAAGACAATATGTTGGAAAACACAATGTGAAATAAAGATAAATGCAAAATGATCTAGAATATGTTGTAAAACAAAATGTGATATGCAAACTATATCTAGATGACTTAAAAAGATGTAAAAAATGTAATGAAAAGCTATAAAATTGCAAGTGGGCACCTAGAAGACTGAAGAAGGAAGAATGGATGTTTGGATCACTAAAAAATCTACTGTTGAAGCTAATTGGGACTCATACGCTAGGCTAGGCGAACCAATCCAGTTTTTTGGGAAAATGCACTGGAACGGGTTTGAACCAAAAGGGTATCTATATTTTCAAAAAAGATTGTTCAAAACTATAAAATGTGACTTATTTTCTAATAGTGTAAAATCAATCCACTTATTCTTTTCTAGAAATTCAAGATTAGATTCTATGCCTTTCGATCTACTCTACTCTTTTTGACTAGTTTCTAGATTTGAAACTACAAAATACCACCTATAGGTCTTCTCCAAGCTTCTCCAAATCTTGATGAAAAATTTAAGGTTTTTGAGGACTTGAAAAACTTTCTCCAACTTTGTTTCTTGGTGAATCTGAAAGATAGCTCTACAAATCACACACAATAAGAGGGGAAAATGTTGTGGGGGTTAGTGAATAGGTGTTTGCCTTGGTAAAATCCCTTGTTGGTAATTAAACCTTGAAATAGAATGAACTATGGAAAGATATTGATGAATGAACAAATGGTAATGTTGTAACTCACCAAACTGTTGCAATAAAAGGTTGCAAACATGTAAGTGATGGCTCCAATGGATGTGGTTCTTGAATATTGCTTGATGTTGATTGATCTTGAATGCAATGCTTACTTGAATCACAAAACCCTACACCGTAATTGTTATCTCTAAAATAACATGATCCAAACAATCTTTGACATGATTATTGATGCTTGAACAATGCTCTTGAATTCTTGATAATCTTCCCTTGAAATTCCTTGAATGGTCTTGTGAATGCTTAATGATCTCTTGTGAACTCTTGAATGCTAGGATATGAATACTTGAATGATTTTTAGGAGAAAATGAGTGAAAGAACCTTGTGTTTATACTTAATTATGCAAGAATTCTCTAAATTAAAACACTACAAGCTGACACTAGATCTAGGAGAATAAAATATCATTAGAAATTTGATTTAAATTTGAATTTTTTTCACACAAAGGTGGTGAATGAGTCCCATTACACATAATGTATAGGACTAAAAATCAAGCATCTAGAAATGTGTGAAACCTGCATTGGGGCCAAAAAGACCTAGGTGGGACTCATTCGCCTAAGGTGGTGAATGAGTCCTAGAAAATAAATCTAGGCCACACAAGCCGAGAACACCTAAATTATGATCGGTTACTGATTGGTGTCAGGATTATCCTCGAAAAGATGTAATAAATGAGGCTTGTTGATGCAAAATAGGGCCTATTAAAGCATAAGAAAGCCAAATTATTAATGAAAATCCTAGAGGAATGTGAAAGTGTGTTACAACACTTTATGTAAAAATCCAAATAAGGAAATATTAAGATTAATTATGATTAAAATTATATTTATTATGCTTAATTAATTGATAAAATGCTAAAAAAGTGTGAAAGTGTGTTAAAACACTTCACAACACTTTTGCAAGGAACCATTAAATTACATTAGTTCACAAGGGCCCAAGACCTAATGTGAATGTGTTATCCACAATACAACACTAAATCAAGGCAAAATTAAACCAAAATCTACGAGGACCCAAACGAGTGTGAAAATGTTAGAGGACCAATTTTTTGACACTACATTTAACCCCCACTTTAGTGAGAGAATGAACCTACTTCAAACTCACACTAAAGTAGACAAACATGCACCAAGATGGGCTACAATGAACCAATGCTAGTAAGATGGGAGGAAAATGATCAAGAGGGGTGATCAAGCCCCCAAGACCAAAATCCCATGGCAAACCAACATAAGCACAAAATAACACACATGAAAATGATATAAAGAACAACAAGGCCAATCATGCATTTCCATAGATGAGAAAAAGAGAAATAAAATAAATAAAATAAATAAAAGAATCAGATCAAACTTCAACCATTTTTCCATCCCGATGTGGATTAGATCTAGGTTGTTTGTCTGGAAAAAAAAATGCATACTCACTCTAAGGCGACAAAATTTCTAGCTGTCCGCTGGGTGAGAATTCCTAAAAAGTGAGAAACATACACTCATGGCTAGTATGAAATCACACACACACAAGTGGCTATGGGTAAAGTCATGCCTCATATTGGGCTTCCACTCAACCATACCAAATTTATACCTCCTGATAACTTTAATAAGGCTCCACAAAAAAAGATTTTTGAGCTTCATGAGGCAAGTAAAACTTTGTATGCTTGGAGCTCATGAACAAATGCAATGGATATATAGGAATGAAATCTATGTTATGCAAGGTGACCATATAAAAAAAAATGCAAAAATGTAACATACAAATAATGTTTAAAGGAGTATTGCTTAATTCATGTGAGGTCTTTAACTTAGAGAACATTATGCCTAATGTCTCCAAGAGAGGACCAATCAGAGAATAGAGAATTCGTAACTTAGGGGATGTAGTGTGTTGCATCAAGCCAATAAGAGGAATTTAATATGCTAAGAGAGATCACACTCCTGGAGGACATTACATGCAATGTCATCCACAAAGCAACAAATGCATCGTATGAAGTAAGAAGGTTGCACTAAGAACTGAGAAAAATTAAAATGCAAGTGAATAATGCCAATGTATGCCCCCATTTTAAAGAAATTACTAAACACCATGCTATGAGCAATTAATTTAAAGTAGCAAATGAAAAATGCTAACAAAAAGAAGACATGAGGGCCAACTTGGAAAGCCCTATGCCAAGTCATATTTTTTTTAGTAAAGCTACATCATGCAAGAGAAAAGGAAAAGAGAGGGGTTTCCCCCAAAATGAAAACACCAAACACATAAGGGATCTATGGATTTGGGATCAGTATGTTCTTTGCTACAATGTCTTTTAGAGAGCTTGAAACTGTCATCATCCCCCAAATACACATAGAATTGAAAGAATGACACAAAGAGAGCAAAAACAAAGAAAAACCTTTTGGGTAAACATGGAAGAGACATAGGGTGCCTCGAATCCTTATGTCATCCCCAAAAGGAAAACATAAGACAAATGAAAGGAAAAAGAAAATGGAAAATATTTTTGGTCAACATGAAGGAGACATGAATGTCTCGATGCCTTGCATCATCCCCAAAAGGAAAACACAAGAAAAAGATAAAGATGAAAATGAAAAGGAAAAAGAAAAAGAAAAAGAAAGCCTTTTGGGTCAATATGAAGGAGACATGAATTTCTCGATGTCGTGCATCATCCCAAAAAGGAAAACATAAGAAAAAGATAAAGATAAAAAGTGAAAGTGATGCAGGACATAGAGAAGAATGAGGGTACAAATATAGGAATTTCACAAAGAGAGAGAACATCAAATAGAACACCACAAGGGATCAAATTACGCACATGCAATCACACAAAAGAAAAATAAAAATAAAAATGCAAAAGACTAGTAAGGAAAATGTGAGTAAACCTATGAGCAAGTTATCTACCTCCCAATCATGTTTTGTGTATGCCAAGGGTGGGAAACTAGGCAAATGGACAAGTGCAAGTGCTAAACTAGGAGAAGCACCAGGTTCAACAATATTTATAGGATATTTTTCGTTTAAGTTCATGGAAGATGAAAATAATGTGTTCAATTCATTATGCACCTCTTCATTGATTTTAGCAGTCTCATCATCATCATCCAGGTTAACCACAACAAGAGGTTGAATGATAATGTCCATTAAAGAATTCAACTCTTGTTGTGGTTTTTTTATTGGTTCATTTTTTTTTGGTTGGGGAGGGTGGTCATCTGCATTGCTTTAGTCAATTTGTATTTTTATATTCTTTGTTTAATTCTTCATGTAACTTGTGAGCAATGGTATGACATCTATGCCTACACTCTCTAGCACCTCTATTTCTTTTGTTCTTTTTTTCAAGTTGTTTTTGTGTAGGAGTAGGATGATCAACCATAGGTTCATTTTCTTCCTTAAGGGGAGGAATGGAATGAAGCATAGGAGGTTGTTCATCCACATTCTCTTTGGCTTTGTAAAATTGTTTTATTCTAGGAGGTGTTGGTGTTCCAAATTGACCCATTCACTAAATCCTAGAAGTAAGACACATTTCATGCTCAGACTTAGTGTAGGATTTTTCCAACTAATAGGAAATGATATTGGAACACATTTCCCCTGCACTTCATACTCTGTAAGACCTAGGGGTGACCCTTTAGCAACATCTAAATATTTAGACACAAACTTAATAAGATATTTCTTAACAGATGATGCTCTCACATGAATATGCTAAGAAACATAAAATATCACTCAACATTGGCTAAGACATTGGGTGAATTTCGTTAATCACCATGGAGAACATGACAAATACAATAACTCATAAAAAAAAATTAAATTGGTTTTTGATTTTAAGATTTGGAACCAAACTGAAAAGAAAACATGTATAAAGATTGACCAGTGCCAAAAAGAGGGCTATGGAGTCATATAACCAACACTTCATCCTATAGTGTTGAACATGTTTTGAAGATATTTGAAAATGTTATCACATTATGACAACAAGACTACTAAAGCTTTATTAGATAACCATTCTTACAAATCCACTTGGAAACATAACACTCCTATTACAATTGTTGAAGAAATTACACTATCCCTTGAACAATAGGCAATAACAAATGTAGCTAACATTCATTAAAGAAATTACATTATTCACTAAATAGAAGGCAATAAAGTATGTAATTGAAACACAACAAATATGAATGAAAAAACCCAAATGATCTTTGATTATTGAATTCAAAAGAGTATTACATTTTAGCCATGGAGATAGTCAGAGAATAAAATATAAACATTAAGCTCACATAAAAACACAATGACACTTTAGATTAGTGACTAATAGTCATAATTCACCCTAGCTTCATAATTTACCCAGAGCTTTTTCCTGCCTTGTAGAACTTTCAGAAAATGGAACCCCTTAGGAATGAGAAAACAAGAGAATAAGAAGAATATTGATCCTTAAAATCAATTCGTTGAATACAAATGGAAAAATATTTCCTATTGATCAATGACAAGAAACTAAAAAAATCCTCTCTCTTCTCACTTCCTTTGCAAGAAACCATTTCCACTATATTTTTCCTTCATTCACCTTGATTCTTCAACAAAAAATTTACCTGCCCATGGAAAATAATTTGTCTCCATTAACCCTATAGTTGAGAAAATATCTATTTTACTGTAGAAGCCCTTTACCTTGTAAAAATCTCCTCAAACAATTTCAATACATTCTCACAGTACGTGCAAACTGTGTTTGATTTCCTTTACAACTAGAGAATCAAACCACTGAGTTGTACTGACCATCAACATAGCATTTCCTCACCCCTTGTTGTCAATACTCCACAGTATAGCAAAATCCATTCCTTAAGATTATGTCTCTTGGAAGCATTCTATCAAATAGTTCATTTGCTTCCTCCAAAAAGAGTCTTCAAAGTTTCCCTTCTATTTTGTGCAAGCAAGACAAGGAAGATGCTATGAGAGGAGTAACACTTAACTTTACATCTACCAATTTCATTTTCTTGAAAATTCCTGAAGCCTTTTCAACAAATCCATTCAATGTATATCATGACACTAGGGTATGTGTAGGATCATCATAAAAAAAATAGGCTCTTAAGTGGCAAAAAATTCAGAAAAATCAAAGTTAGGAAACTTGACATAAAAATTTGAATAAGTTATCCATATTATTTCAAAAATATGTAAAAATAGAATCTATAGAAAATTGAATGTAGTTTTTAAACTACTAGGTTTGTTTAAAAAAATAAAAATCTATTTGGTGAAAATTTGAAATTTCAATGCAAGAGTACTTAAATTTCAAGGAAAAAATAAGTAGGTGTTTGTCTGACCACCCTAACCACAATAAAGATGTAATATTTTTTAATAAGATTTTATATATAAGTAGAGGACTCATGCTCCGATGTGATGCATATTTTTTGTATTTTTTTCCACATAAATAATTAATTATGAATTTTTTATTACAATTTTTTAAAAAATATAAAAAATATAAAAAATTGTATGTCTGACTACCTTAATTGGGTCAAAACTTCATGAAATTCAATTTTTCTTTTATTAATCCTATAGTATGCAAAGCATAGAATGTGACATATTTTTTGGATTCAAAAAATGTGATACCGTTTGAAAGCTATAGATGTTTTTCAATCAGCCTATCAATCAACACTTTAGTCATAATTTAAATAGAAAATGAATAATAATTACTTATTAAATTCAAAGTAAAGAATAATTTATATCGGTGGAAAGCTAAGAATCTCCTTTAAAAACCCTTTTCGTTTCATCAATTTTGGGTAAAAAAATAGTCGTTAGCCACATACCCATCATATTGCCACTTTTTGGCCCATCATGATCCTGCACATACCCACTAATTGCATTGCACAAACTACAAGTTTTGATGGTGGCCTATCAGCAACATGAAAACCTCTATAGAATCTCCCCAATAACATCAAAAGACCACCTTCACTATGGTTCTTAAGCCTCCTTAGATGTACGAGTTCAATGGATTCATCCATTATCCATTGCCAAGGTGAATTTAAACATAATTCGGCCTCTCAAAAGATCAATTTATTTGTTTCTCTAACACACAGAGCTTATGGTGAATTTGTGAGTTACTTTTAAAATGGATCCTCCACAAATTTGATGCATTCACAACAAGTGCAAACTACCTTGGAAAATATTATGCTTACAATAGCAAGGGAGATCTAACAACCATCAGTTACTCAACAAGACAAATTCAGAGTGTAGAAATTAATTTTGAATAGAAAAATATGACTTTCATATAGAACAAAGTGGTTTCCTACTGATTTAATATCACGATGAACATTCATAGAACAACAACCCATTCATTTTTTTTTTAGTTCCATGTCACCAAGCATATATAAATCTCTTGATAAATGTTCATCCATCTTGATTATATTACCCTTGATTCCAAACATAATTGGAGCTCACCTCAAGCTTAAGGCACGACTACAAGCAATACCCTATATAATTTATTTTCTTTTTCAGTATCATGTAAATGTTCAAATCATCTAGGAAAGATTTCGATAGTGTTGTGACTTTCTCTATTGTAACTCAAATGAAGAATCACCCTCTTGTCTTCCATTGTAACATTATTATTATATTTTCCCATACCAATTTTTTGGATACTAAAGAATTCCCTATTTCTTTGTTTCCCTTTATTTTGTTGCAAACTGGGTGTTGGAAATAAAACCATCCTTGAATCAAAATCATCAAAATATAGATTAGGTGTAAACTCTAGATGTTGAAGTACCAACCCATATATCACTACACCTATATACATTCGATGCATATTTCATTTATATTTGCAGTCCTTTTTATGTGTGTTATATTTCTAACCCATGTTCAATATGAAACTTCATGTTTGTGTAAAGCATGTTGGGTCCCAATGTGGGCCCGACTAAAAAAACATCATTTTGAAACAAGTTTCATGGTCAAATTGACCTGATACTACTTTTGAATGCTCTTGCCATGAAAAAATGAACTGGGTTTCCATTAGAATCTACTTTCTAGCATATTGGCATAGTGGTCAAAACAAGTCAAGTAGGCTTTGGAATCACCCTAGAAAACCAATGAATCAACCTCCTAAAGCTATGAAAATTTATAGGCATTTTGAAATTGGACCCAAGAATGCAATACAACAAGAAAATTAGAAAAATAGATCATGAGGTGCAAGATATTCAATTTCAAAGTTCTTTAGTCAGAATTTTTTGCAACTACATCTATTCAAAACCAATTAAAGCTCATAAAGTCACCTCCTTGAAAAAATATTGAATCAACTCCTAGTGAGCTGCCACTGGAAACATTAGATCATTTAGATGTACTGAGTATGTGAAAAATAGTTATTTTTTTCAATCATCAGTCTTCATAAGATATTAATGGTCAAATTTGACCACCTTGGAAAGTTTGGGAAATGCAGATGTAAAATCAGAACAAATTTCATTTGCTTTTGATCTTGACAAAATAGAAAATTAGATCATGAGGCTCTAAAACTAGACCAGCGAGCACATGAATATAGGGTGAATGGAGAGAAACAATCCTTTTGTCTTGAAAATTATATGGTTGTGAAATATCAGCTTGAATAGGAAGCCACTTCACAGACAGTGTTTGCAAATAGCAAAAAAGTGTGAAAACCCTCCAGCTTCACTTTTCAAAACCCTATCAAAACTTATGATGGGAAGTTGAAAATTGAGATACCTATTCACATAAACCCATTGAATGTGATTTCCATGGGGTTTGGATTGAAAATCAACTGGCTCCAAATTAGGTCACATGGGAAAAAAATTCAAGTGCACTTTTGAGTATGCAAAGGAAAATTTTTCAATATGGGCACTTCAAATTTAAAAAAATTTGAAAGTCCCAACAATGGCTCCAACTGGGGATGTATGCCCCCTATGGGAATTGAAAGAATCTAGATATCTAGAGAAGGAAACCAGATGCTGAGTCCATTAGGTTCTCTAAAACTGTTCCTTTATTCAACCTTCTTTTTCAACTTCACTTGGTGGCCCCAAGCCACCAAATGAAAAAGGGGAATCAATATTTACATCTATCAAATACCAATCTATTAAAAGAGTTGATATCCCTTAACTCATGCTTGCCTCTATCACACTAGAAAAACATGAGTGACTGCACTTTTTCAATCACAAGTGTCAGGTTGCCTTTGTGTACATGGAAATTTTCCCCCCATTAAGCTTTGTTATCATATGGCAGAAAAATTACATAAACCATATCACTACCAATCTCTTCATTTTCTAATTTTGTATCAAGTGGAAAATTTTGAGGATATTAATCAAGACCACTAGAAAATATGGTCTTATCACCTTGACTAACTGCCTCAAAATGATCATGCTTAGAGGAGATATCATGGATGAAAAACAACATGCAATCCTCTTGTGTGTTGAGAAAAGATTTCTCACACATCTGTAACTCCTTCAATTGAATTGCATCACAAGTCAATTTATCATCCTCCTAATAACACATCCCAAGCACATGGTTACATGCCTCAAGGTATTGAAAATCAGATTTATCAACACCCAAAGTACTTTCATCTTCATTCAAATCATGGCATTCAACAAAAATGTTAGCATCCAATGTATAAGCAATATTTTCCATCCCAGGTTCACACATGATGTCAAACTCACTCTTCAAACCACTATGCAATTACACATGGAATGTCTCAAATAAAGACTCAAATAATTTAGAATTTAACCCTGAGCCAAGAGTCTCGCATTGATTTTTCATAACATGTTCAGTGTCTAAATAATTTTTAATGCTATCATTTTTAGGGTTAACAGGGTTAGCAAAAAGACTTTCAAATGTATTATTATCCTTATGTGCACTATCAGTTGATATGAATAATGATCTATGTGTCAGAGACTCGCTGTTATCTAAAATTTGTTCATTAGCAATAGAGCTAAAACCTTCATTCTCTTTCACACTATATAGGAGTGAATTTGCACCCCTTATGAAAATTCCCCTTTTCCCTTTTTCCACCTTAGAAAACCAAGTTTAGAGGCTTAATTACACCTAACATCATTGCTTGCATTCCACTTGGTGCCTATTTTGAGTGTTGCTAGGGGAATTTATGTCAGGGACACCAACGCAGTGTGCTTACGTCCCTAGCAGATTCCTATGGTTGAACCTACAGAGGCATTACTCTTCTCATTGGTGGTCAAGTTGTAATGCCCTCTTTGGCCAACCAACCCGAATATGGTCATTTTCTTCATCTCCTCCTCAAATTCACTCCTTCAGCAAGCATTTCATCCTCTAAGCATTCAATCCAACTTCTTCGAAGCATTCAAACCAACTTCTTCATACTCTTGCACCTTATTGCAACAACAACTTCACTACACCACTTTAGTAGAGCAAGTTGGGTACCACACCATTATAACAAAGGCTCAAGTATTCTCATTTTCTCCCCCATCAACCTTGAGTGATTTTGGTGGAGGTGGTAAGCTTCCCATTCCTATCCTATATTACTTGGTAGAGTAAGCACATATACTATTTTTTAGTGCTTTATTGTCCTTTACTATATTATTTTCTTTATCCCACTTTGTTGGTTGTCTGTGGAGGTGGAAACACCTAAACGAGGATCTAACTGAGGCAAACCCCTATACAGCCACCCAACATTTTGTTGGTGTAATTAATTATTTAATTACACTTCCATAAGTTTACTTAGGCATTAGTTTAATTCCTAGGTTCCATTTAGTTATCTTTATCTAGTTGAGCTATCTTTTTGCTCGAGTTAGGTTTAGGGTTGTGCATGTCTTTCTTTTTTACATGCTTTCCTTTTCAAAGGATTTTCTTATCATTTGTAAATTAATTACAATCAATAATCATTATTCTATTTTTTCTTGCACATTCCTGCTTGAAAGTTTACAAAACATCTTTTTTGTTCTGGATATCTGTTACATGTGATAGGTGATTGCATGGAGGTGATTCTTGGGGACTATGAAGCTAGATTTCTCAACTTCTACATGGTATCAAAGCTCTAGACTTGTGGCTTCCTATTCATGATTTGAAGATATTCTCTCACAACATTTTTTTCTATTCAAGGGTTTCAAGCTAGGATAATTTTTTGTGGATCTGGGGGTCACCTAATTTTTTGGGCATCTTTGGACAAAACAGACCTCAACATTGAGTCTGTGGTGCCCAAAAAACCTATTTTTATATAAAATTTGTCCATTTTGGACACAATTGATCTATGAGGAAAAAAAAATTGCCCCAAGCCTATATGATCCCAGGTAACACAAATTAAGGCATTTTTTTCAAAAATAAATAAATAAATAAATAAAATCTTTTGATTTTGGCACCACCCGTTAAAACTGCTTCACCGCCTAACGACCTCCCACTGGCCACCTATAGACCACCACCACTGGTAGTCACCTCCATATCACTACCGCTCATTGGTTTCAACCCTTGAGGGCCATACAACACTCTACCAAGGTCACATCATTGACTAGGAGACTATCGCTCAGCCCCAGCTGCGGTCATGTTTGGACCAGGAGCTCTTCCATTAAGCTCCTCACTAGACTCAGCCCTCACCAGGGTCATATCCATGAATAGGAGCTTTTCTCACACCCACCAGTGGATCTTTGTTGCAGTAGGTGGTCATATGCAAGACCGAGGTCTAGAGTCAGGGGGGCAAATTTTTGCTCTTGTTTAGCATTAAAAGTGCCTTTATAGGCATTTTTTGCATTTTCTCATAACTTTTGCAAATGAAGGTCTTTTTTTTAAAATGAGATATTGTCGAAAAGCTGGTTCAATTCTCTTTCTAGTGGTGGAGGTTGATTTTTTGGTTTTTCTATTTTGATGCCTTTTTCACCTGTTAAAGTCTGAAGTATCTCTTTTCACTTTGGGGGGCATAAATTTTGCGTCTAGACTCCGTTTTATGGGAATGAATAGACATTGGAAAGCTGGTTTAGTGCTATACATAGATCTTAGACCTATTTTTCCCAATTTTTTTATCAAGTATCTGATATTCTTAATTGATCTCATCCTTTACCTTTTTTTAGTTATTTTGTTTAGAAGCATGCAATTAGGCTATTTTTTTGAGATTAGTGAGCATTGTTTTTTGCTTTGAGTATCTATTGTTGTTTTCTATCATGGAAACACATAATATTGCAACGTGAAACTGAGGCAAGGCCCTATACAACCACCCAAAATTTTCCTCCTCTTTTTGTGTAGGTGAACATTTTTTCAAGGAGCTAGCTAGTGAATGAGTTTCTTTGTGAGATCCTTCTTACCGCCTTAACTCTTGAATTTTTACTTTATCACATTAGAGAGTATTTTTCTACTTAATCACATTATTTTGGCACTTTAGTAGTAGTTAGCTAGGCCATTAGCTTGTTTCCTTAGGTTTGACCTTTTCTTCAAAGTTATTTGGTTGTACGGATGCCAACACACTTGTGAGACACCAATGCGCTATGTTGTCATCCTAAGACTGCACTTTCATCCTTGGACATAGAGCTTCCTAAGGCATAGTGGTGAACCCAAAAATTGTCTCACCTAGCCCCACCTTGCATTTTAGGTCTGTAGGGTGATTGAAGGACTTTATAGTCCTCATCATTCTCGTTCCGCACTCCCCAACATCTTGTTAAGCTGAGGTAAGTTAGGGCATCCTTTTGCTCTTGGCCCTTTGTGACATGGGGCCTTGAATGTGGTCAATCCCCCTCTCTTAAATTTTTGGTGAACCTGACATGAACCAACATTTGTTCATCCATTGGTGTTGAAACCTCTCCTTTGTACTTTGTGACAGTTGTATACCTAAGTGTTGTGAAGGTTTATGGGAATCACAACCTAGTCTACAGCTTCTAGGTATATCATTAGGTTATGTGTATGACACCTCCCGATGGAAAGGATGAAGGTCACTACTAGTTTCTCTACAATCCTTTTCTCTGGTTCCACCATTATTGTGGCCTCACAGGAGTAGTTGTCAAGGGGTGAGATAGGATTCTCTAATGTAACTAATCACATCCCCACTCTTGCTGCATCCCCTATGCCATCATTGGTGGATGAGTTTGAGGTTGTTCAAATCCCTTTAAAATATGTCTCCACCCTTAGCAAGGGGTTTGATGCTTTGGAAAATCATCTAGAAAGAAACCCAAAGATGGATAGAGCTTCTTGAGTTGTTAGTGAACTAAAATACATGATTGGAAAATATCAAACAAGATTGGAACTCCTAGCTAGTCTTACTAGTCTAACAAAAGCATGTGCTCCCTCCAATGCTCCTAGCATTATGCGAGGAGCCACTTTCAAATATTATGAGGGAAAGCTAGGAGTTTTGATGCATCCCATGTCTTTCTACATGGCCGAAGTAGTCTCATCTATCAACATCCCTTTTGTCTTTGATAAATTTGAAACTATCAAAGTAAACAAGGTCCCCTTGGGCTTTAGCTTCACCCCTCCTATTAGCTCTCAAAAATAGAGGCAAGATACCTCAAGAGGCTACCAATCTCTTGATATACTTTAGGGTAACAGACAAGGTCAAAAGAATTCAACCTTCTACTCTTTAGGTGTTGCTAAACCTGGGTGGGTGTACCTCTCTGAATGATGTAGAATTAACTGGTGATTATCCTCTTAAAGCGATTTGTTCACAATGGCAATTGGAGGTGAACAAATGAAATCAAAATTGAAAATAGTAACAATATTTTGATCTAAATCTTAAAATGAATGCTTAACTAATAGATGTAAAGAAACTAAATGAATCCAAATGATGAAGTGTAGAGACTAGTGCCTTATTGGGTATGCGGAGTCAAATGAAATCAAGATGGACAACACTTCTCTGAAGAACTCAAATTATCTGGAATATATATTGTTTACAACTTGTATAAATATGCAAGAATGTGATTACTAAGTTCTACTTGAACAATCCAAATGAATCCCTCTGATTAATGTGATTAACTAAAAGGATTTAGTCTTTACTTGAAAGAACCAATCAATCAATCACACAAGTACAACAAATGTGTACTGATAAATTGGATACAAACTTGTTATATCAATTTAAACAATCAGAAAGAAAATATCTTGGAGTAAACTTAGCAATACTTTCATTAGATTCAACAAATAACTAATGCCAGAGAAATGCAGCAACATCAACTGATTTTCATAAATACCTCCATTCTGAAATCTTGCAACAATAGTCTCTGATATGATAATTTTACTCTACTGTATCTACTTGCTATTTATTGAAAATCAAAATGACTCATCATCTTTTACAATTACAATATGCATATTTATACACCAATAATAGAAAAATATCATATTGAAATCTCATGTCAGCCCAACACAAAATTTGGGCTCAAACCATGTCGGCCTGCAATGGTTCTCAAGCATTTTACATGTCGGCCACAATATTTGAATTTCTATTATTCATCAGTGAAACAGTTGACAAGACAATGCAACAACTATGCTAAAGGAAATTCACTCGTTATTCACTCCTTTTGTCTTATTCACTTTCGTTGTGACTTCATGTGAGTCGGTGAGATGTCAGTTAGATCATTTTACATCTTACTGATATACGTTTTTCCCTCCTGTATGTCGCTATAGCATTAAGCTTGTCACAACAAAGTCATATAGTACTCTTTCATTCCCTTTGCGTTTCATTGTAACACTATGATATCGGGGAGACAACATATCAAACTCATATGTCAAGCTGAAATTCTTTTATCATTTCCAAGTCACCAAGACATAAGAGGTCTTTCACCGAACTACACTTTTCATTTCACCCGCTTTGCTATAGCCCTTAGATATTGGGGAGACCCTATGTAGATTGCTTTAAGTTTCACCGAAACTCTTCATCTATCTTGTATGTCACCATGACATAAGCACACTCACGCTGAAATGTATCCTTCAATTGCTTTTTCCAAGACAAATCAACATCGGGGAGAGGTCCCAAAGAGTTCACTTAGTCATATCGAAAGCCTCTTATTCACTTTGTGTGTCGCTGTGACATATGAAATATTTCACCGAAAGTTTTATGAAAGAAAACCTTTGTGCTCCATCGGTGAGACACTCTTCACTTCGCTATGACCCTTCACCAAAGATCCCCATGTTTGGCCAAAATGAAACCCCATATGTCATTCGGTAGGACACCACAAATCTTGTGCCGATAGAGTCCACATATGCCTCATCAGTGAAACCCTCCTGCATTCGTCAAGACATACTCTGAACCCACCATAGTCTCACCTAAATTCCTTTTCAAAGAAATTCCATGTGTAAGGTCGGCGAGACTGAAGGTCACTTGCCAAGACCTTATATTGATAGCTTTATCTCTTACCGAGTTGTTCCTTTAGTTGCCGGTCAGTGTGGCAAAACAAAATCGCTATGACATTGCAATGAAGGAAAAATGTTAGGTTGAAGTGAATCCATTATGCACAAGTTGGTAAGACAAGAAAGATTCGCTGAGACATGACGCCGATACCACCAAGCTCACATTGATGAACCTCCATATACTTAGTTAGGGAGACATATTGAATTCGGTAAGACACTACCCCAACAACCAAAAACTCATGCCGATAGATGTCTCCACAGTCGCCAAAACAACATGAATGTTACACCGATAGCCTGCAGGTGAAACCCAGTCATTGTGACAATACAAAGGTCTTGCCGACAGACTTGCAACAGATAAATATTAGCAGAAATATACAATGGGTCAAGGAAACCCAAACAAACTCATGCCGATATGGACCAAAATGTAGAAAATGTAGACATAGATGATTTATGGGACAAATATGAGCCAAAATATGAGTAAACATAACATGAAATGAAGAAAATATGCCTAAGGAAGGACTCATATGGAGACTCATGGGGTATGAAAGATATGCAAAATTCATCAAATTTTAATAGTTCCAACACCTCCTATTAGCCCTAGTGGTGGAGGTTTTGTCAGGATGAGTGGTGGAGGTTTTGGTAGTGGTGGGGGCTTCAGTAGTAGAGGTGGCGTTGGTGTAGGTGGCTCTGATGGAGGTCATGGTGGTGGTTTTGGAAGTAGAGGTGGCTCCAATAGAGGCCCTACTGGTGGCGGTGGCTCTAGTCGTGGTTTTGGTGGTGGTCACATGAGTGGTTCTAGTGGTGGTTTTGGAGGAGGTTCATCTAGCCCTTTAACTTCTAATGACCCTATTCTGAATACTCTCCTTCAAAATATGGGTAAGTTGCACAACTAGTTGGTGAGTCTCTCCCAAGCCTTTACCTAGCCTATCTTTCAACCCTTCTTGTGGCATAGCCTATTCTTGGTTGCAATTTTGAACACTCCCTTCTTGCAAGGAATGAAGATCCCTAAATTTAAGAAATATGGTGCAAAGGGGACCCATAGACACATGTGTCCACCTTTAATGCCTTATGCACATATTTCTTCCAACAAAATGCATTGATGGCTAAGTTGTTTTAGCAATCACTTTAAGATACAACACTCGAGTGGTACTGTTCCTTGCTTGACAATTCTATTTTCTCATTTGAAAAACTTGTAAATCAATTCCTTAGATAGTTTCAAGCTAATATCAGACCGAATATGACCTTCTCAGATCTCATCTGATGTAAACAAGGAAATGAAAAAAACATTAATTTTATAGTGTGCTATCAACCACTTCTTTCACAAATCTCATATCAGTTGCCTGATTTTGATGTATAGAAGGTATTCATAAGGAACTTACAAATGCCTTGGAAAGAGAAGTTCACCCTTATGAAGTACCCTTATTTTGCACATTTGTGTGCAACCTTATGAGAATACCAACAAATAGTTGTTTAGTTTAGGGGATCCTCCTCGCACTCTCATTATGAGGGAAAGTCCATCATATCAATCTCTTGGAAAGGTAAGGCCGTTATGAATTTAGTAGCCATTGTTGTTGACAATGGCCTCAAATGTAACCAAAATTTTACAAAGTTATTGAAATCTTATTCTTCCATATTACAAAATTTTTTGAAGGATAAGATTGTAACCTTTCTGAATCCTAAGCCTATTAAGGAGCCTTATCCTAATTGGTATGATTGGAGCACTTATTTTTAGTACCATTGGGTTAATGGACATGATACCAAATGCTATATGTGGTTGTGTCATGAGATACAAGACTACATCAAAGATGGTACCATTCATCTCAATGGGAGTAAACAAAATGCTAATAAATAACTAGAAAAAGCTAATAGTGAATTACAGATATACATAAACTTGTTTCTGTCACATGATTATGCTAACATGATTAATGATTCCATTGATTCTATTACTCAACCCAAGGCCTATGTTAACTATTATCAAATTTTCACAACAACTCAATTTGATAGAGCTGATTGATTCAAGGTTCATTTTAAGCTGAAAATTTTAAGTTTACTTTTGCAAATGTATTAACCATTGTAAATGTTTGAGTTATTGAGAAATAAGAAGTGCAATGTGTTTTAGTTGCTTATTATCATTTGCATAATTAAGTATTGCATGATATGTAGAAATAAATTCTTTCATTTTGTTATTCATTCACAATGTTCCATACATTGTTTGCAAAAGGAAAAATTACATAATTGAACAAGTATTTAACAAATGCTATCTCAGTATTCCTTGGGAAAAAATAAGAACCAAGTGTCCCACAAAAGTCATGGGAATAGTTGAGAAAGTGAATCATAAGAAGTATGCTACACTACTAAAAATTAAAGGAAGGAAATAACATATAAGAAAGAACATAATTGTCATTACTTAGCTGTTCCTTCGAGTTACCTATAGAATTGCTCATTCTTCCTTGCTCCTGTGCTCCAAGTGAACTTGTAAGTGATGATAAAGTTGTTAGAGCTTAGATTATGAACCTTCCTACATGATCCATCAACAATAATGTAGAATACTACTTATGTCGCATTGAAACAACCGAGGAAAAGCAAGAAATGTGACAAAATATAAGGAGGAAACATCATTGTACTCATTGTTTTAATCTAGCATTGTTTACTTCCTATGCAGGTATAGGACAAGTCATGCGACTGATCCAATCTGAAGAAATTTAAAACATGTGGTGTGAAACAGGCTCCCACAAGGGTTGAGACTTGTCATGCTTCCCCTCAAGCATTCAAAGAGGGATTTAAAGAAAAAAATTCATAAGTGTTCAAAAGAGTTATGCATTAGAAGGAGTACATCAAGTGCCATAAGAGCCCAAGCAATTGACTATTTAGGATAGTCAAGTCTCAACATGCAATGAATTGAAAATCACAAATGGTCAATTGCTCAAGTGCATTATCATGAAATGTGATAGTGAACATGCATACATAATGCCTTGATTACAAATCAAATGATAGCTAAAGAAAGTAAAGAAGCTTCCAATCATTAGTACCAAGTACTCTTGTTTCAAAATCTTTCATGCAAAGATTGTTTTCACACCATCATGTTGTTGTCTAGGAGAACAAAAAATGCATGAAGAGTGTAGAAATAAACTCTTCATTCATCAAAGAATGAATTCACAAGTGACTATACATGGAGCTTGAGAATCAGAAAAGAGACATTGTTGACTGTGGAGTCAAATACACTAAGGTTTGAATGAATATAATGCAAAACAAAATTATTCATGAAGGCAATTTGAAAATTTTAAGCTTGTTTCAGTATTATGGTTCCACAATTGTGAAGGAAATTTTATTGCATAATTCTATGTTCTCAATAAAGCATAAAACTATGGTAAAAAGTGAAAATGTATGTGTTTTTATGAAACATCTAAGTGCATAGATAGTGTGTAAAGTGGTTGCAAATGAGCTACTAAGGCATCATTGAAATGAGTGAAACATAGAAATCAGATCTATTACATTGCATTGCTTCATGTCATAATTGGATGTGCAACTGAGTGAAGGGTAGAGTTTTGAGATGAGTCTTTAGGTTTGATCTAAATGTAGCTCAGGACATCATCAGTAGTGAAGAAATTTTTAGAGGGAAGTGAGTTTGTTTCAATATTTTCAATGCTTCAAACTTAAGGAAAGTCACAATACATTGTTTCATTTAAGTGTGAAGCTAGAAGTTCATTTTCTTGAAGAATTCAAGTGCCTAAAATGAGTGATGATATGCATCAAAGTGATCTACATGAACCCCAGAGTGGCTGAATGCAAATGTTGCATGATGAGAAGTCAAAACATATCAATATACAATGCATTGAAGAGTGAATTTATGTATGTTTTATCAAGCAAGTGGGTGTAAATAGCATGAGAACCATATCTAAATAGTGCAATAAAAGGTGCATGAAGGTATGAAGAAATATTTTTCTTGATAAGTTATTGAAAAGGTGTCAAGTGGAGTTGAGCTTCACTATGCTATACTTTTCAAGAAAAACTATAGTACAATGTGGAAAAATGAAAACATTATTGTTTTCCAAAAGAATGGACAATGCTCAAGTAAAATAGGGTTTCAAAGCATAGCAAAGAACATTATGGATTGTGGAAACTTGATATCATTAATGATATCAATCTTTCCATAACACAAGATGCACCTATGTGAACAGAGGAAATAAAACACATTTTGTATAAGATGGAGACAAGTGCAATGGTGCCTAGTTTGAGTTTTTAAGAGGGGAAAGACACATTGTACACATAAATGAAATATCATGCTGATATGATTTATAAGTAAGAGAAAAGCTTCAATAAAGTGTCTATGATCAACTCATAAAGTTAAATCCAAAAGAAATGAAGTAATTTGAGAACCCCAAAAATGTAAACCCTGTATGAATGGAGCCATGACCATGAGAATAGAGAGTGGCATCAAAATGCATAAGGTGGAAGGCTTAAATACAAGGTATCCAATCGATCACATTTAAGGTGAGGGTTCTATAGAAATAGAGAGGATTCACATACAAATAATGAGTTCCCAAAACAACAAGTCATGCTCATAGCTGAGAAGGAATGGTGACCATTTTCCATCATCATAGTTGTTGCCATAATAGCAAGAAATTCCTCATAAATGTGAAGGAAACATGATCCTAGCATAAAAAATTTTACATTCAAAATATATTGAAGAAAATATTCATCCTTCCATTCATATTGAGCTCAAATCAATCCTTCTTAACAACAAAAAATGAGAAGAAATACAAAGCTCAAAATATTGGAGAGCTTACTCGAGTTTGCAGATGGAGAATGCATTTTAGTCATTGTTATAAAAGCTCGAAAGAATCCTTCAATGACAGCCCCAAGAAGAAGAGAAAGGTTTCAACAAAATAAACAAGAAAAATGCATCAGAAACTATAGTCATGCCATGGCCAAAAGGCCAAAAGGATTTTTCAAAGTGGAGATTAGTATTTGAAGAGAGACTTACCACACATTTCCATGCAAAATCTGCACCAAAAAAATCTCAGAGGCTATAAGAAGATAAAGAATTCAAGCTCCAAACCCTAAATCATGGCAGCGTAGAGCAAGTTTATGTCCAATGTTGAATTATGCAAATGAATGGCTGAAGCATTAGGGCTCAAAGTTTGTGTCTAGGGTTCACCTTTTGCCCTATTTTTATGCTTGATTTTATAATATTGATTTAAAAAAAAAGAAAAGAAAAAACTAATATCCTTAAGGCATTATTTACTTTACCTTTGCATATAATTGCCTATTTTATGCCTTTATACACTTTTATGATTTTGAGAAATCATATAGGCTTTGGGCCTTAGTTTATTTTTGATAACATTTGGAGGGGGAAATAAAAGTTAATGTGCCTTATGGGCCTTTTATTTTTCATTAAATAATCAAATGGTAGGCCTTGGGGGGATATATTATTGTAAAAGGAAATCATGTAGACCTTGTGCCTTAGTTTCTTTATGATTTTTGGAGAAAATCAAATACCTAGGCAGAGATATGTTATACTTGGAAAAATACAAAAAATAAATCATATTTTTTCCTTGTATTTTTGTCAAAAATCAAATCAAGATTAGATTGAGCCTATATTGTGAAAATAAGAAATGCTAGATATTGTAAAGCAGTGTTAATATAATATTTATATAAACTATCTTAATATCTAATATTTCTAAAATAATTTTTGATAAAAAGTAGTGTGGATATAGTTTTGGGTGAGTTGGAGGAAAAAAATAGGCAAATTGAACTTTCCAATTTCAGTTTCTAGCTATTTGCACCTAATTTTGTGGAGTTTTTGGATCAACTTGTTGGAGATGAGAAGTTTCCATTTTGGTGAAGCTATTTGGAGAAATTTGAGCACCTTCTTTTTAGGCTTTTTCCTTGAGCTTGAAAATGCAGAATAAGTTTCTTTTTGATGATTTCGTGGGACTGATTTTTCTATTTTGGCACTATGGAGATCACTTGATGCCTATAAGTTAGAGAAATTTTGAATTTCTTGAGGTTCAAAATTTTTTTAGTAGCTTTCTCTCCTAGTCACTTTGAGAGTTTTGTAAACATATTTTGAATCGGATTTTGATGTCTTACTCCTTCACTTGCAATAAAGCAACAAAGTTTTCCTTTTCTCCTTTCTTGTTATGAGCTCACAGTGATAGTCAGATTTTGTTGTGATTCAGATTAGTGGATCCTTCTTTGTCCTATTTTTGTGGGTTATTGTCAAGATTTACAAATAGGTTTAGGTTGCATATTGTATTCAGTTGTCAAGAAGTCTTTATGCAAAATACTAATGAGCTAAATGCATTAAGGTAAATTGTGAGAGTTAATTGTGGGTATGTGCAGGATCATGATGGGTTAAAAAGTGGCAATATGATGGGTATATACAAGGTATGTGGCTGATGACTTTTTTTTTTTACCCAAAATTGATGAAACAAAAATGGTTTCTAAAGGATATACTTTGCTTTCCACCAATATAAATTATGTTTTATTTTTTAATTTAATAAATAATTATTGTTTATTTTCTATTTGAATTACGACTAAAGTCTTGATTGATAGGTTGATTGAAAAAAATCTATAGCTTCCAAACAATATCACATTTTTTGAATTTGAAACATGTGTCACATTCTATGCTTCGTATACTATAGGATTAAAAAAATAAAAATGAATTTCATGAAGTTTTTACAAAGTTAAGGTGGTCAGACATACGAGTTTTTATATTTTTTAAAAGTTGTAATAAAAAATTCATAATTAATTATTTACTTGGAAAAAATTACAAAAAAATATGCATCACATCAGGACATGAGTTCTCTACCTATATCTAAAATATTATAAAAATATTATAATTTTATTGTAGTTAGGGTGGTCAGACAGACACCTACTTATTATTTTTCCTTGAAATTTAAGTACTACTACATTGAAATTTCAAATTTTCACCAAATAGATTTTTATTTTTTTTAAATAAAGCTAGTAGTTTATAAAATACATTCAATTTTCTATAGATTCTACTCTTACACATTTTTCAAATAATATAGATAACTTATTCAAATTTTTATGTCAAGTTTCCTAACTTTGATTTTTCTGAATTTTTTGCCACTTAAAGGCCTATCTTTTCCATGATGATCCTACACATGACCCTGTTTTGAAAGAAGTGTTATGAGTTGAGTTTCATCAGAATCTTAATATCTAGTTGGTCATCATGAGCTATAGGTGTTAATTTTTAGTTTTCTCCCTACTCCCCTTTCCCCTAAAAGTTCATAGATTAGGTGATTAGCTAGAGGGAACCAACCCACTCTAGAGATTCACTCTCTCCAATTGGTTTACCCAAAAACTAGAGAATTTTTCCATGTTGTGATAAGATAGACAAGTGAAACTTTCCTAAGGGTGCAATCCTAATCACCAACATTAACATGGTCATGATGAATTATGTTGCTCTACCTGCACCCAATTCGTCAGACATAAAATTCACATCACAAGATTTTCCATTGAACAATAAGCCCTCTCCCCTCTACATTCTTGCTCACCTCAATGGTAACCTTGTGACAGGGGTCTTGGTAGACCTCATGAGCTATGTGAATGTCATCATGGAGGAAACATTGGTATTAAATTCATTACAAAGGGAAGAATATGAGGAAACAAAATCTACCATCCCGTACTCATGATGGTATGTGTTTCAAACCTTATGGCTTGATAACCTTGTATAGCCTAGTTAGACCTAGGGATGTTGACATAGTTTTCACTGTTGTCCCAGAGGTAGACCTATTCAGGATGAAGCTAGGCATACCTTGGTTATCTTCCATGAATGGAATCACCTCCGTTGTTCACAAGTGCTTAAAATTTTCTCATGAAAGTGACATGCATGTAGTGCATGACACCAAATATTAGCCCTTGGTGTCCCATGGTGGATATCAATTAGATCACTTTTGGCATGCCCTAGTCAGTCTACTTCCTTTGAGAACAAACCTACTTTACAAGAATTATGTAAAGTATAAGACTAGGGGGCAAGGGACAACAAAAACTAACCCTTCTTGTGATACAATAGTCAATCACCTCCTCCTCGTAAGAGGAGAAGGAGAAGGTTGTATCGACTACTCCCCATTCTAAGAAGAGAGAGGAAAAGTCCATGCCAGCTCTCTCTCCTTCCCATAAAGGTAGAGAGAAGGTTTCCTTTCCGTGGACTACCCCGTCTGCTCCCCCTTCTTGGGAAGATTACTAGATGAGTTAGCCTGATGGCTATCCACTAAGCCCGATGATACCTCCTTGGCGTAGACCCAAGCTCAGGATCTCAGACCTTCCTAATGAATACCCTAGACCATGGTATCATTTAAATGGAAAAAAGAGGGGTTCCTAAATGGAATTCAATCTACGGCCTCCTACCACTCCTGCTCTTAAAGAAGTGAATGGGAAGAGGCTTGTTGTCGATGCTCTTGAACCAACTGCCCCCATTGCTCCGCAACCTATTTTTCCTGCTCCCATTTTGGAATCCATTCCTCTACTAGAGATGACCATAGTGGACATTGCCATGGTTGAGTAGGAGTCTTCTGCACCTTCGTAGCCTCCAGTATCCAACTCAAAGAGTCATAGAAACCACCTTATGCATGAGTGAAAATATAGACAAAGGGCTCTCTTGGTTCAGTAGGCCACCTCACAAAGGAAAGGGGAAGACACAACCACCCTTGCTTCAAAGTCTCCTTTAGTGTCATCCTCTTCCTTACCTTCTACCTCTCTTCATTCTGATCTCATGTTGCTTTCAACTTCTACTGTGAGTACGAATGTTCCTAACCCTAAGGGGTATAGGTGTTCATCATTCCTTTGGTGGACCTGCATTTGCTAACATCCATTATGGATATCCAGCCTTTCCAAAAGCCCATGGATATGGTTAATACTTTGGTTGTATCCGTTGCAGTTATTTCCTCCTCTTCCTTAACACCTCTTGGATCATCTATGGGGATTTCATCTCCTTCAACGAAGAAAAAGGTAGAGTGTGGTCCTTCTAGTAGTGAAGGGCGTAAGAGGATCCCACCTTCTTTACAAGGTGGTCATATGCTAACTTGTTCTATCCTAGTGATAGAACTAGTACTAGCTTCCTCATAGTTCGTCACCACTCCGAAGTCATTCAGTGAGCCTAGCGGTGAATCTTAGGAGCAATTTTCCCTATCCACTGAAGTTAAACATGATGGTCCTATAGGGTGCATTTTTAACTCCGTGGATGAAGTTTTGGCCTTGTCAGTGATCTTCACAAAGTTGTTGACCCTAGCTCCACAAGAGCTCAACAAATAAGACCTTGTAGGGGCTTCTTCCTTAGCCCTTGTTGTGTTGATGCTCCTCCTCTTAACATCCCACCATTGTAGGCTCATCCTCTTGGTCAATCAATTTTAGGAGGAGGCCTCTTCTTGATCTCATGTGCGTGTGTATGTTTTGTGATGTGTTCCCTCATGATCATAATATGTGTTCCTAGATTATCCTTGTCCCCCTCGTTGGTGCTTAGATACAAGCATGGTTTTTGTGTCGTAAACCTTCCTCTATTTGTATCATCTTTCTTCCATTTTTGTGATTGATTTTTGATAAATTGGGGATGATGCAAAGCATTGGGAGCATTTAGGCTTCCCTTCCATGTTGACCCAATTTTTTATTTTTACCTTGTTTTCCATGCATTCTTTCTGATTTGGTTGGGGATTAATGATCTTTCACCTTGCACCATGGTTACCTATTATTTATATGAGTATGGATAGGTCTAACCCTACTAAACTAGATCCCCTATGCCCTCTATTTGTATTGTCTTCTCTCTTTTTCTTTATCTTTATCCTTTATTCTTCTTTGCTTGAGTTTTCCCTCTCATGTGTGACAATCTCCTCCTTCAAAATTTTGGTTTTTATAAAATGCATTCATTACCAATGAATCTTTTCTTGAAAATCCTTACAAACATTTCTTTTTGAAGATAGCATTCAGAATTAGGGATCCTTTTGAAATAACTTGAGAATTTCTCCCGAAGGTGGAATGGTTATAACCTTCCCCTCGTGTGGGGGAATTCTCTTCCTTTATGATGAGATCCCTTGATGATGGATCAATTCGAGAAAGATAACATATAATTTTGAACTATGCATCCCTTAAGTGGAACCCCTCTTCATGTTGGGTCCCCAAGGGATCCCTTCAAAACATTTCCAAATTATCGATGGTCTGCATGACTATCTGCTTACCTACCTACATGGCCACTTCTTAACTCTGTGGATTCCACTTTCTTAGGTTTCCTCCATGTGAGATATCTTGGAGGATACCTCCCTAGAGGATTGAGAGCCTATAGGGAACTTTCTTTGAGCTTCCTCCATGTGAGAGATCTTGGGGGTGGCTCCCCTATAGGTTTGTGGACCTGTGGGGTGCTTTCTTTGGTTTCCTCCATGCGAGAGATCTTGAGCATTACCTTCCCTATAGGTTTGTGAGTCTATAGGAAACTTCCTTGGGTATTCTTCATGTGAGAGATCTTGGAGAATACCTTCCCTATAGGTCTACAGGTCTATAGGGTGATTTCTTCACTTCCTACATGTGAGAGATCTTGGGGGACACTTCCTAGGTATCCTCTATGTGAGAGTTCTTGGGAGACACCTTCCTTGCAATTCTGTGGGCCTGTAAGGTACATACTTCATGGGGCTTCCTTCATGCGAGAGATCTTGGGGGTTTCCTCCTGGGTCTACGGGCTTGCAAGATGCTTTCTTTCTTTAGCTTCATAGTTTTGAGAAGCTATGAAGTCCTTTGCTTGCTCTGTACCCTCAGGTTCATCAGATCGTGGTCTGGTTCCTTAATGGTTCAAGTATACTTTTCTAATCCTACCATTCTTAAATCTACTTTACTGAAGCACTCATCAATATTCATGCTCGCTAAAGTGGGGGAAAAATGTATGGGAGTGAATTTGCACCCCTTATGCAAATTCCCCTTTTTTTCCTTTTTCCACTGTAGAAAACCAAGTTTGAAGGATTAATTACACGTAATACCACTACTTTCATCCCATTTCATACCTTTTTTGAGTGTCAATGGGGGAATTTATGTCGATGATTCCCGCATGGTGTGCTTATATCCCTGGAAGATTCCTATGGATGAACCTATAGAGGCATTACTCTTCTCATTGGTGGTCAAGTTGTAATGCCCTCTTCAGCCATCTGACCTGAACATGGTCATTTTCTTCATCTCCTCTTCAAATTCACTCCTTCAACAAGCATTTCATCCTCTAAGCATTCAATCCAACTTCTTCCAAGCATTCAAACCAACTTCTTCACACTCTTGTACCTCATTACAACAACAACTTCACTCCACCACTTTAGTAGAGAAATTTTGGGACCACATCATTGTAGCAGAGGCTCAAGTACTCTTAGTTTTTCCCCCATCATCCTTGAGTACTTTTGGTGGAGGTGGTAGGATTACCATTCCTCTCCTCTATTACTTGGTAAAGTAAGCACATTTATTTTTTTGTAGTGCTTTAGTGTTCTTTATTACATTATTTTCTTTATCTCACTTTCTTGGCTATCCATGGAGGTGGAAACACCTAATTGGGGGTCTGACTAAGGTAGGATCCTATATAGCCACCCAAAATTTTCCTCCTCTTTTTATGTAGGTGAGAATGTTTTCAAGGAGCTAGCTAGCGAACGAGTTTCTTTGTGAGATCCTTCTTACTGCCTTAACTCTCGCATTTTTACTTTATCACATTAGAGAGTATTTTTTTACTTAATCACATTATTTTGGCCCTTTAGTAGTAGTTAGCTGGGCCATTAGCTTGTTGTGTTAGGTTTGACCTTTCCTTCAAATTTTTCTAGTTGTATAGATGCCAACGCACTTGTGAGACACCAATGCACCACGATGTCATCCCAGGACCACACTTTCATCCTTGGATAGAGAGATTCCTGAGGCATAGTAGTGAACCTAAAAATTGGCTTGCCTAACCCCACCTTCCATTTTGGATCTATAGGGTGATTGAAGGACCTTATAGTCCTCATCATTCTTGTTCTGCACTCCCCAACATCTTGTTAAGCTGAGGTAAGTTAGGACAGCCTTCTACTCTTGACCCTCCATGACCTATGGCCTTGAACATGGCCGGTCCCCTCTCTTACACACACTAATTCACTCTTCATTCAAAGGGAGCATGTCCATTTGCATACTATGAAGACAAGAAAGATCATCAAAGAAGGACCTGCATTCAATTTCATATTGACTAACATCACACCCACTATCATTTGCATCATTTGGCTACTCTACACATTGATCAAAACGTTTTTCAATGTCAAAATAATCTGAAAATTCATCAAATTGTTTCACATTATCAATGTGTAATAATGCTAATCCTATATCCATGTGTTTTTCATAATGCATAAATTGATCATTCAAAAATGAATTCCTTCATCAATGTGCACATCATCATCCTTTTCATATGTAGCTGATATGTCCATCTCTACTTCATATAAGAAATCATGAGTAGCAAGGACACAAGCATGTTCATCAGCATCTTCATCATTTCTAACACTATGTTTAGGATAAGAAAATTGAGCACACATATGTTTATCTTCAAAATTTTCATCATTCATAGAATTGGCATGCTCCATTGATAAAAAAACTGAATTATATTCCAAGTGTGCATCAAATGGGATTTGATCATTCACTTGGAGGAAAGTGACTTCATCAATATTCATTTCATTACATCCTTTAGGTGAAGGGAGTACCTCTAGATCATCCTTATAGGAGCATTCATAATCATCAAAAGAATAATTAGGTCGGCTATCATTATAATCCTCATCACCAGAAGACTCATCACTACATAAACCATGTTCATATTTCATAGAATGAGTGCTTGAACTTTTATCTTCAATGTCTTGATCATTTATTGGTGATGAGATGTCAATAGTAGTTGCATTATATTCACTAATCAAAACATGACATGAAATCAAAGCTTGCATATCTTTTACTTATTCATCACCCAAGATATTGCAAGAAGAATTTTCATGTATATCTATTTTGTCATTATACCATGTATCTTCATCATTGTTGTATGGATCTAGACATGCACTAATTGTGAGCTAATTACAACGAATATCCTCATCCATACAAAATGGATCTTCATTTTCTAACATACACTTTTCATTTTTGTGTATCATGTTTTGATTTTTCTTAATAAGATAGCTACTATCTTCAATGAGACACCACATTTTGTGCATAATTAAATTGGGCTCATTCAACGATCTTTATCCAATCAAGTACATGGTCCAAGCGATGAGGCTTCAAATCCTTAGGCAAGGCACTCAACCTAGAATCATAGTTTTAACAAAATAGATCAATGCACATTGAATCCTTAGGTCTGAAATTTATGGGGACTTTCAACAAGGCATACAAAAAAACTTGAGAAAAAATGATGTGGTGATTCTCCTTTGCATCTTTTCATTTTAGACAATCCTTGAACAAAATATGTTTGATCAATATGGCTCAAATTATGTTGACGTTCAACTTGGATCTCACTATGATCTATATGTTATGATGATGGAGAAATCAAAACAACAACAATATTACCATCTTGAAAAGAAATTCTATTATCTGATCCATGAGTTCTATTTGCATGAAGTGTATTAGGATGACCAATACTCATAGTCCTTTTTCCTTTCAACATTGAATATCTCAAATTGTTCTCAATATGTATGACACTTTGATATGCTTGGGTAGGGTTGTGGGTTCTTTATCTCTTAATAGATAACTCATCTTTTTATCAAATTCTCCTAAGTACATGACTAAATATTTAGTATCATTTGTTCTTATTCTTGCAAGTATCTCTCCTATTATTTTTGAAAATTTGAGATTAAAAGAGGGGACTAACTCACCTTCTCCTTTCTCCATGCTCATGGAATTTCATCTTATTAAGACTGAATCAATCCTTTCACCAAAATACTCCATGAACACCACTTTGAACTCCTCCCAAGAATATATAGAGGATGCTAGTAAATAAGAGAACCAATCTCTTGCATCTCCTCTTAAGGACTGAACAAATAGTCTCATGATCACATCGTCATGATCAACCTCATAGTCATACATCAAATTATTGAATTCTTATGTATTTTTATTTACTAATTTATACTTATCACCAATGAATTTTGGTAATTTATCTCTGAATTTAGTTGGAATGACATTTGGGTAACCATTTCTCCCAATGAAATTGATGGCTCTGTACCTTTTAGTGCTGAAATTTCTTTGGCAATCTGGCTGGGACTGATCATAAACCATGGTTGCACTAGGAACCATACTAGGATGCATATATTGATGCATTTTGACATGCTTTCTTCAAAATTAAAATATCAACTCTACAATTGATCATTCATTGTCTTATTTCTAGCTTTCATCATGAACTGAGAACACCACAATGCATAATTCAAACGCATTTAAACCTAAGATCTATTTAGTGGGAATACTTCAAGAACAAGCATACTTTCAACATAATACATAGGCTGTAAATTATAATTCAAAAGGATGAAAACTCAATTTTACTGTCATTTCCCTTTCTTAGTGCTAATTCAGTCAATAGGGAACCAAAGTTTATCGAAGACTTCAAATATGGTTTTCATAGACAAGTTTCTTGAAAACCAAAAGTGAAGAATACCTAGAAATGTTATAGCTACTACAAATTTTCTTCATAACTAGAATATTGTAGATTTGGAACTGTTCTTCACATCTTTAGTAGGTTCTTCCGATAGAGTCACCACCTCTCTTCATAGAGGAATGAACTTCAAGTAGTATGAATCTCTTTCAAAGATGAATCTCCTTCTGAGTTCCTTTCACCAATAGAGCACCACTGATCATGAAACTTTCAAGTTCACTGCAACAATTTCTTTCTCCACATTTCAATTCCTTCAATATTTGAACCAAATTCAAATTAGCAAATAATATGACTCTATGAATTATTATTTTTCACTTGGAGATTCAAAGCTCTGCCAAGCAGAGTTTCCAATCTGTTGTTGTTCCAAATCAACCTATTCACTAAATCCTAGAAGTAAGCCACACTTCATGCTCATACTTAGTATAGGATTTGGCAAATTGACAGAAAATGAGATTGGAAAACATTTCCCCTGCACTTCAGGCTCTATAAGACCTAGGGGTGACCCTTTAGCAACATATAAAGATTTAGACACACACTTAATAGGATATTTCTTAACAAATGATGCTATCATAGGAATATGCTAAGAAACATAAAATATCACTCAACATTGGCTAAGACATTGGATGAATTCCATTAATCAGCATGGAGAACATGGTAGATACAATAACTGATAAAAAATAATTAAATTAGTTTTTGATTTTAAGATTTGGGACCAAACTGAAAATAAAAGATGCATAAAGATTGACCAGTGCCAAAAAGAGGGCTATGGAGTCATATAACAAGCACTTCATCCTACAGTGTTGAACATGTTTTGAAGATCTTTGAAAATGCTATCACATTATGACAACAAGACCACTGAAGCTTTATCAAATAACCATTCTTACAAATCCACCTAGAATCATAGCACTCTTATTACAATTGTTGAAGCAATTACACTATCCCTTGAAAAATAGGCAATAACAAATCCAGCTAAAATTCATTAAATCAATTACATTATTGACTAAACAAAAGGAAATAACATATGTTATTCAAATGTAGTAAATGTGCATGAAAAAAACCAAATAATTTTTTATTATTGAATTCAAAAGAGTACTACATTTCACCCATCGAGACAATCACAAAATATAATATAAACATGAAGCTCAATTTAGAACATAATGACACTTTAGATTAGTGACTAATAGTCATAATTCACCCTAGCTTCACAATTTACCCAGAGCTTATGCCTTCCTTGTGGAACTTTCAAAAAATGGAACCCATTACAAATGAGAAAAGAACAAAATAAGAAAAAGATTAAGCCCTAAAATTAATTCATTAAAGACACATGGAATTTGTTTTCTCATTGATCAGCAACAAGAAACTGAAAAAATCCTCTCCCTCCTCACTTTCTTTTCAACAAACCATTACCACTGTATTTTTCCTTCATTCACCTTGATTCCTCAATAGCAAATTCACCTACCCGTGAAAAACCATTTGTCTCCATTTACCCTATAGTTGAGAAAATATATTTTTTCCTATAGAATCCTTTTACCTTTTTGTAAAAATATCCTAAAACAATTTTGATACATTCTCATAGTAGGCCCAAACTATGTTTGATTTCCTTTACAACTAGAGAATCAGCCCATAGAGATGCACTGACCATTCAACATAACATTTCCTCACCCCACATTGTCAATACTCCACAATGAAAAAAAATCCATTCCTTGAGATGATGTCTCTTGGAAGCATTATGTTAAACAATTCATTTGCTTCCTCTAGAAAGAGTCTTCAAAGTTTCTCCTCTATTTTTTGCAAGCAATATAGGGAAGACACTATGATAGTGGTGAAAATTAACTTTACATCTGCCAATTGCATTTTCTTGAAAATTCCTAAATCCTTTTCAACAAATCCATTCAATGTATATCATGCAACTAATTACATTGCACATACTGCAAGTCTCAATGGTGCCCTATCAATAGCTTGAAATATTTTGTAGAATCTCCCCAACAACATCAACGGACCACCTTCACTACGATTCTTAAGCCTCCTCAGATGTATGAGTTCAATGGATTCCTACATTTGTCATTTCTGAAGTGAATTTAAACATTATTCAACCTCTCAAAAGGATGATCTATTTGTTTCTCTAACACATAGAGCTTATGGTGAATTTGTGAGTTACTTTTTAAATGCATCCTCCACAAATTCGATCCATTCACAAAAAGTGCAAACTTCCTTAGACAATCTTATGCTTACAATAGCAAGGGAGAGCTAACAACCATCTATGTACTCAACAAGATGGATTCAGACTGTAGAAATTAATTTTGAATAGAAAACTATGGCTTTCATATAGAATAGAGTGGTTTCCTATTGATTTAATATCACAATTAACTTTCATAGAACAACAACCCATTCATTTGTTTTTAGTTCCATTTCACCAAGCATATATAAATTTTTTGATAAATGTTCATCCATCTTGAGTATATTCCCCTTGATTCCAAACATAATTGGAGCTCACCTCAAGCTTAAGGCATGACTACAAGCAATACCCTATATAATTTATTTTCTTTTTTAGTATCATGTAAATGTTCAAATCATCAAGACAAGATTTGGATAGTGTTTTGACTTTGTCCATTATAACTCAGATGAAGCATCACCCTCTTGTTTTCCATTGTAATAGTATTATTACCTTTTCCCATGCCATTATTTTGGATACTAAAGAATGCCCTATTACTTTGTTTCCCTTTATATTGTTGTAAATTGTGTATTGGAAATAAAACCATCCTTGAATCAACATCATCAAAATCTAGATTAGGTGTAAACTCTAGATGTTGAAGTACCAACCCATATATCACTACACCTATATACATTCAATGCACATTTCATTTATATCTGCAGTCCTTTTTATGTATGTTATGTTTCTAGCCCTTGCTCAGTATGAAACTTCATTTTTGTGTAAAGCATGTCAGGTCCGAATGTGGGCCCGGCTAAAAAAACTTCATTTTGAAATAAGTTTCGTGCTCAAATTGACCTAACACTACTTCTTAATGCTCCTGGAATGAAAAAATGAATTGGGTTTTCCATTAGAATCTACTTTCGAGCATATTTGCACAGTGGTGAAAATAGGTCAAGTAGGCTCTAGAATCGCCTTGGAAAACTAGTGAAACGACCTCCTAAAGCTATGAAAATTTATAGGCATGCTAAAATTGGACCCAAGAATGCAATGCAACAAGCATCCTATAAAAATAGATCATGAGGTGCAAGATATTAATTTTCAAAATTGTTCAATTAGAATTTTCTACAACTACATCTATTCAAAACCAATTAAAGCTCATAAAGTCACCTCCTTGATAAAATACCAAATCAAATCCTAGAGAGATGCCATTGGAAACATTAGATAATTTAGATGCATTGACCATGTGCACAAAAGGTATTTTTTTCAATCATCATTCTTCACAAGATATTAGGGGTCAACGTTGACCACCTTGGAAAGTTCAGGAAATACAAATGTAAAATCAGAATAAATTACATTTGCTTTTGATCTCGAAAAAATTGTAAATTAGATCATGAGGCTTTGAAACTGGACCAGGGAGCACATGAATGTAGGGAGAATGGAGAGAAATAATCCTTTTTTATTGACAATAATCTGGTTGTGAAATATCAACTGAAACAGGAGGCCTCTTCTCAGGACAAAGAGTTTGCAAGCAACAAAAAAGTGCCAAAACCCTCCAGCTTTTCTTTTCAAAACCCTGTCAAAACTTATCATGGGAAGCTGAAAATTTACATGCCTATTTACATATTCCCACTAAATGTGCTTTCCATGGGGTTTGGCTTGAAAATCAATTGGCTCCAAATTATGACCCTCTAAATTAGGTCACTTGGGAAAAAATTTCAAGTGCACTTTTGAGTATGCAAAGGCAAAAATTTTAATATGGGCACTTCAACTTTGCAAATTTTGAAAGTCCCGACAAGAGGTTTGATAGGGTTGTTTTCACTATCTCTTGGTCTTTTGGAGGATGTTGGTAAAGTTTCTTTTTGGTTGGTCTTGGTTGTTTGGTTCTTGGTTAGGTTGAAGCATGGTTTCATCTAGGATGGGAGGTTTAGAAGTGGATGGAGACATGTTTCAGAGATCTATAGTTCTACTATCTTCTTTTCCTTGAAATTTTGATACGAGAAGAAAAATTAGTCTTCTCTTGGCTTGATAGGCTCCATGGGCTTGGGCCAAAAGGCATCTAGGGAAAAGTTTCCTTTAGATGACAAGGGGTTAAAGCTGCTATGGTGAACAATGAATATTTTGTTTCCAAAGGGAAACTTTAAGCATTTATCAACAACCGAAGGGACAAATTTCATGGAGCAAAGCCATGGGTGCCCTAGCTTCACACTAACATCTAAGTTTTTGGTCCTATTTGCAATGATAGGGTGATTGATCCTATTGTAGGGCACGTAAAGCTATTGTGTGTCTTAATCCATGCTTTTAGTCTATCATATTCATCTTGATAGAGTTCATGTAAAAGAAAAAATTCTTTGGTGATCAAATTCTCTCCACATGAGGGATCTATTAGTATCCCATTAGTATGCTTATCATAGACACAATTGAATATGTAGAGAGGAACATTAGTAAAATGTTTAAGTATATCCTTAGAGGAGAAATAAATGTCAAGAGGACTCTTAGGTCGACCATTATGAGGGATGACATTTATTTCCCTATCATTTCATCCATAGGGTTGATATTGATAGCATTATTTAAAACAAAAGCATTGTTTTCATCATCCGTATCAACATTCATCGCATCATTATATGTAGTTTTACTGGCTTTTACAAATGAAATATTGTGTTGGTAAAAATTTGCTAATTTTTGTTTGGAGGGGCAACAAACTTATTTCCTTGATAACTAGCACCTCCAATGGATAGACGGTCGGAATCAATGAGGTCTTGCACAAGATGTTTAAGACACTTGGAATGTTCTATGTCATGTCCATTTTGTCGATGGTAGTGGAAATAATGATTTTATTTGAAGATCGGGGGTAAAGGTTTAGTAGGGTTAGGTGTTTTGATAGGTGGCAAGGTAATCATTTGTTGTTCTATGAGTTACGACATTGTGTTATGAAGGGTATCGGGCAAGGGGGTGAATTTTCTTTTTGGATCTCCATAACTAAAGGGCACCGAGGCTTTGATAGCAACTACTTGGTTGTTGAAATTTTGAGTTGGTTGTTGAGGGCATTTTAATTGAAGTAACCCTTTATTTTTTTTCTAAAAGGTAGGAAATTGTTTTGGTTTATGGGTTTGAATCCCCCAATTTGGCTATAAGTGTACTTTGTATCTTGAATACTAACCAAATTTTGATAATCATGGAGGGAGGTGCATAGGTGCATGAAGGGTGGTAATTTCATCATGGTCAACTTGTCTTGAATCTTAGTTTGCAATTTTTCTATAAAAATCTTTTGAAGGTGTGGTTCAGGGAACTTGACATCGATTTGGGAATAGATCAATTGACAATGTGAGATAAAATCAATTATCTTTTCATCATCTTTTTTCTTGCATCTCATCAAATCAGCCAAGGTCATCTTGGGATTCATGTGCACTTGGAAATGGTTTAAAAATGCATCAAAAATTTCATTGAATGAACAAATTCAATTGTTCAATAAAGAAGAGAACCATTCCAAGGCAGTATCTTTCAAGAACCTAGGAAAACATTTTTCCAATAGTTTATTGTCAAGGACAAAGTCACTACATAAGGAAATGTAGGCATTAACATGGTTAGAAGGATCTCTCTTCCCTCCATATTTCTCAAATCTAGGCACTTCTATAGCTTGTGGAATTAGTGTTTGCAATATCTCCAAGAACAATGGAATTCTTTTGACATAACATGTGGGTGGTCCATTTTGATTTTGGTTGAAGCTAGAAATTTTCTTTTGAAGGGATGAAACAGTTTGGAAAAGTTGTGTTATGAGAGCATCATTTCTGGTTTTATGAGATGGAAGTGAAAGTGGCAATGGAGTGTGTGGTTGTAGGAGAAGTGAATAGAATGTTTATAGATGGTAATGTAGGAGATATAACGTCTGATGCCATATCTAGGAACTAGAGATACTAGCAGGAATACCTAGGGAAGGAATCACATTACTAACTTGTTACATTGTTGTTGTGACTTGAGGGTTGGTATAGGTAGGTATTAAGGAAATTGTTGAGGGAGGAGAAATTTGAGTTCCTCCTTGGCTTGTAACATTTCTTGTAGGTAGAGGACAACTAGTGGTTGGGGAAAGATTCTTGCCAAATATTTTAACTACTTTTTTCATGAGGTCAAGGCCATCATCCCTTTCAATTATGCGGTGAATATTTTCTATTATAGGAATTATAGTAGTTGAAATTTTTTCAAGCCTTATTTCATGTTGTAAGTTTACTAGATCCTCATGTATGTGAATTATGTTTTCTTGCAGGATTGTATCATTCCTTGTTTCAACTTGCATGCAATATGAAGGAAAAGAGTTACTAAGAGTGTTATCCATGCCTAGTGTACTAGTGTTAATACTAGGAGTGGAAGCTCTAGATAACTCAAGATGCACAATGATTGTGCTATTGTAGGATGACATAAGTCTCAAACTTATTATCACTAATGTATTAGAAATAGGACATCAAACACTCATGCAAAGGCTACTAAATGCAAGGTGAATGCAAATACAATGTAAGCTAATGAGAATGAAATGCTTATATATGAAATTCTAGAAAGTAAATCTGAGAGCAAAAATAGAAAACAAAAACTCAAATATTGAACTGTAAATGCCAGAAAATGTAGTGAAAAAAATGTAATGGGACTAATTCGCCCAAGGTGGTGAATGAGTCTAGGTACTAATTTTTTTGAAAATTTTCAAAAATTTTGAATTGAATTTTATGCTAAGTTTTATATTTTTTGATGCAAATCTAAGATGCAAATATATAATTCTACTAATTTTCAATGAATGTAAGTGCAATAATTCAAGCTAAATGAGCTTTCCACTAATGCAAATTTTGAAACCCTAAGATGCAAATTAACTAATGCAAAATGCAATGCAAAGTTAATTCAAGCTAAATCTAGGATGTAAATGCAATCCAAATCAAAATTATGATGTCCTAAATGCAAGTTCACCAAAATGAAAAGAGGAAAAATAGGTGTCGGGGTTTCTTTCTTTCACTTCAAGGGTTTTGGATCTAAAAGGAGAAAGACCAATTTTCAACCTTTCACTCAAGAATAAACCCTTGAGATTGTAATGCAAAGGAGATTGAAATCTGGAAAAGGGAAGGTTCTAGGTATTGAATGATGTCTAGTGAGGGATTCACTACCAAGTGTAAACTTGGAAAAAGACAATATGTTGGAAAACACAATATGAATTTAAGATGAATGTAAACTGACCTAGAAGATGTAAAACACAATGTGATATGCAAACTAAATCTAAATGACTTAAAAATATGAACAAACTGTAATGAAAATCTATGAAACTATAAGTGTGGACCTAGAAGACCGAAGAAGGAAAAATGAAGGTATGGATCATTGAAAGTTGTTGAAGCTGACTAGGACTCATATGCCAGGCTAGGCACACTAGTCCAATTTTTGGGAAAATGCATTGGAACAAGTTTCACCCAAAAGGGTATCCAAATCTAAAAAAATCTTGTTTAGGCCTATACAGTGGGACTCATTCACCAATAGTGGTGGATCAGTCCACTTCTACTTTTCTAGAAATTCAAGACTGTATTTTGTGCCTCTCAGTCGTCTCTGCTCTTTTTGACTAGATTCTAGATCTAAAACTACAAAATACCACCTATAGGTCTTCACTAAGCTACTCCAAAGCTTGATGACAACTTTGGGGTTTTTGAGGACTTGAAAACCTTTCTCCAACTTTCCTTCCTAGTAAATCTGCAACCTAGCTTTGCAAATCACACACAAGAAGAGGGAGAAATGTTGTGGGGGTTAGTGAATAGGGGTTTTCCTTTGTCATACCTCTTGCTGGTAATTAAACCTTGAAATAGAATAAAATATGGAAAGAGAATGATGACTAAAAAAATGGTAATGTTACAACTCACCAAACCCTTGTAGTACAAGGCTACAAACATGTAAGTGATGGCTCCAATGGATCTAGTTCTTGACTCTTGCATGATGTTGATAGATCTTGAATGCAATGCTTCCTTCATTAAAAAATTCCTACACCACAATTGTTATCTCTAAAACAACATGATGCAAAAAATCTTTGACATGATGATTGATGCTTGAACAATGCTCTTGAATGCTTGATATTTTTCCCTTGAAAATCTTTCATGCTCTTGTGAATGCTTAACATTTGATCTCTTGTGAACTCTTGAATGCTAGGATATAAATACTTGAATGATTTTTAGGAGAAAATGAGTGAAAGAACCTTGTATTTATACTTAATTATGCAAGAACTCCTAAAATTATAACACTACAAGCCAACTCCAAATCTAGGAGAGAAAAATCCTACCAAATTTTTTATTTCATTTGAATTTTGGTCACATGAGACTCATTTTTCCAAGGTGGTGAATGATTCCCATTATGCATAATGTATGGAAGAAAAAAGCAAAAGTGTAGAAATGTGTGAAACTTTCATCAGGGCCAAAAAGACCTAGGTGGGACTCATTTTCCCAAGGTGGTCAATGAGTTCCAAACAGTAAAATTTGGGCCACACAAGCCAGGAACACCTAAATTATGATTGGTTACTAATTGGTGTCATGATTATCCTCAAAAAGATGCAATAAATGAGGCTTGTGGATGAAAAATAGGTCCAATTAAAGCATAAGAAATCCAAATTAACGACAGCCCTAGAGAAATGTGAAAGTGTGTTACAACACTTTACAAAAATCCAAATAAGGAAAGATTAAGAGTAATTATGATTAAAAATATATATATTATGTGTAGTTAATTGATAAAACCCTAGAAAAGTGTGAAAGTGTGTTACAACACTTCACAACACTTTTTCAAGGAACCATTAAATTCCATTAGTTCACAAGGGCACAAGACCTATTGTGAATGTGATATCAAAATTACAACACTAAATCAAGGAAACATTAAGAAAAAATCCACAAGTAGGACCCAAATGAGTGCAAAAATGTCAAAGGACCTATTTTTCGACACTGCAATCCTATATTTGATGTCAACTTTAGTGTTGTAATTTTTGGAAATTAGGAATAAACAAGTATAAATACAAGGCTATTTCAAATCATTTGTCCTACCAAGATCTAGAAAGTTTTCAAGTCATCTAGCAATTTTCACGAGCAAGTGTAATCTAGCTACAATTCATGTATTCAAGAGCATTCAAGAGCTGATTATCGAGCATTTTTCATCTATATTCAAGATTCTAAAATTTTCTTGTTAAATTGTTCATGCATCATGTGTGTTTTTGAACTAACATTTGTGATGTAGGTTTTTCATGATTCAAGCAAGTATTCAAAGACATTATCTCATATCAAGATCAAGAGTCAAGATGCACATCCATTGGATCCATTTCACAAAAACTTACAGCCTTTGTTTCAAGGGGTTGGTGAGTTGTAACATTTCATATTGTTTATTCATCATTCCTTCATTCTATTGCATTTCATTTCAAGGTTTGATTAGCATAATAGGGTTTGACAAAGGAAAACCCCTATTCCCTAACACAACAACATTTTCCTCCTTTTCATGTGTGATTGTAGATCTAGGTGATTTGGAGTTTGAAGATCCTTTGAAGGTAAAGTTGCAAGATTGAAGAAAGTTATCAAAGTTGTCATCTTCATGAAAACTAACCTATAGATAAGAATTTAGACATTTCGGACTTGAAGATTGAAAAAGAAAAAAACTATAGAAGATCACCATATGCTACAGAAGTGTTTCAAGTATGAGTAAGTTTGGTGGTATTTTCATTAATGTTGTCATTGATGCAACATAGTACAAGATGTTTTAGATTTTACATGTATAGTTGAGATGCTCTTGAGCTGTTGTGAGTACATGGAGCTATCTTTATGATGTTGTAGATGTGTTGAAATGATAAGTTACCAAGTTCTTTTTAGAAAATTAATAAAGAATGAAGTCAAAGTTATGTATGTGTTTAGAATGTGCTATGGTATGTGCTCTAAATTTCTTCTATGTTGATCCTATTCCTATGTAGATATGAATGGTTGTTTATGGGAATCTATTGGTGGCATCTCTTGGTTTATGGATTCTATTTTGATGGAGAGTGAAAGTTATGTTCAATGATGTGTGAACTAGTTTGATAGAGCTATTTGTCTATGGATTGGGAGAAATGTATCTGCTCTACAGTCCTCCACTATTTTTTTTCAAGTCTTGTAGATCTGGAATATGTTTTCTAATGGTGTTCTCTATGTTTTGGAAAAGATATTTGTGGTTCGGTGCTCTAGAAGATGAGTTTCAATATTACTATGTGTATCGATTTTGTTTGGATGGACTGGTGAGAAGTGTTCAAATTTTAAAGGTTGTTGCAGATGATGTAGATGTATCTAAAGATATCTAAGATTTGTTCTCATGCATGATGAATCATCTTTCGCCATTTTCATATTATCTTCTTGTTGAGAAGCATGTATTTCAATGCTCATTTGTGTTTTCATTAGGTTATTCCAACCTAGTGTTTACACTTCATATGAAGGATAATTTTCAATTAAGGAAGTGCTTGATTGATCTAAGACATCGTTTTGGGCTGTAGTTACGTATTGGTGTGGTCTACTCATTATTTTCCACTGTGGGAATGTTGAGTATCTGACCTAATTTGAATTTATGAAATGATTCGTATGTAGCCAACCTTGGAGAATTTTTCTAAGGTTGAAGATGGTATAAATGTGAGTCAAGATGTTGTGAATAAGTGATCGAATCAAGAATAAAACTGGATTTATGTGAAAGTGAATTAAGGAAAAAGTACTTTAATGTGTTAGATTCCTGAAAGTAGTGAGTTGACAGTGTCTACAATTCTTTTAATCAAGGCTACAAATGTGTCTAACTTTTTGTGGTGGATCTTTACTATAATAATTTGTATCTATAGGTAGTGAGCCTCCCTATTGGATAGTGTGTCCTTTCTATAGGCAGTGAGCCTCTATAATAAGGTAGTGAGCCTCTTATATTTAGTTTTTCTATTACATTCTATTGTGAGCTAATTCTCACCATTTTTTTTTTTCCTTATTGGTTTTTCTATGTAAAATATGGTTTTTATTGTGTTGATATTGGTTTTTTTTAATCTACATTTCATGTTCATACTTGTTTCACCAAATAAATTATAGTTGGACATTTCTACGGTCACTTGATTCTCTCTTATGGAATTTGGCTTGATTTTTCCTAGATTTAAAGTTGTAATGTGGCCAACACATTCACATTAGGTCTTGGACCCTTGTGAATCATTAAGAATTCTAGGATGTCTTGTAAAAGTGTTGTGAAGTGTTTTAACCCACCTTCACACTTTTCTAGGAACCTTTCATTATAATTCACTTAAATAACTTCTTTTTATCACTTACCACTCTTATTTCAAAGTGTTGTAAAGAGTTGTGACAAACTCTCATGCTTTTCTAGGCTTGCCATCACTAATTCAACCCTTTCTTATGTTTAAATGTCCCCTTAATGCACTTTTTAACCCTACTTAAGTGTGTTTCAGAGAATAATCCTGTTAAAGCTCATTAAATACACTTTAATTATCGACACGCAATAAAATTTCCCTGGTGGGACCAAGTCACCACCTAGGGATACTTAGTCCCACTGGGCACAAAAATTAAAATAATTTTAATTTTCGAGTGGGATTTTATTCTATTAACCTTGAGGTCATCCTGTGATGTGTTATTTTCAAGAAATATTATAAAATCAAGTATAAATAAAGGATTTTCCCCTCATTTTTCATCTCCTAAAATATTCTAATTTCCTAAATTATTTAGTTCATTTACTTAATCATTCTCAAGCATTCTAGGCATTATGAAGTCTCCACTGGAGCATCTTCCCACATATATTTGGATTTCTACATCAAGGGGTTGGTGAGTTGTAGCATTGCATGTTGTTCATTCATCATTCCCTCTTTATTTCATTTCATTTTCAAGGGTTTGATTACCAAATTGGAGTTTGACCAAAGCAAACCCCTATTCTCTAACCCTTGAACCTTTTCCCCCTCTTTGCATGTGTGTTTTGTAGGTCTTGCATGCAAATTTGTGAAAGAGAAAGGTGTTAAAAAGGTGTTGTCAACTCATCATAGTCATTCAAATCAAAAAATCCATGAATGAAGCTTGAAGACCACTTTTAGCCCTTTTTCTACAGTTTCAGAACTAGACACCTATCAAGAATAGGAGTGTAGACTGATAGCTACAGATTCTTGTCCCAATTTTACTGAGACTACTAGGTGGACTAATTCATCATTTGTGGTGAATTAGTCCCATTTATAGGCTTGAAAAGTGATTTATGCATTTTTGGATACCCATTTGATAGAAACATGTTCCACTCGAATCTCCCCGAAACAGGACTAAGTCACCTAGCTTGGCATAAGTGTCCTAGTTGGCCTTAACAAAAAATTCTGTAGGATTCCATAGCCTCTCTACATCACATTCTAGTTTCCAGGTGCACCTCTCTAGTCTTGTTCATTTCTATTATTGTTTGTTCCCATTATTAGGTCATTTTGCATATCATAATGTGTTTTCAAAAAACTTGAATTTCTTAGATTTTTCATTAATAATTCATTTCCTTTTTCTAGTTTATTGCATTTAAATCATTTCATTTAGCCATATTTTATCCATATTTTCATTTTTTTGAGTGGGGACATTACACATTTTGGTCCATTTATCTCCTTTTAGGTGGAAAACCCTAGAAGTGCAAGAGAAGCATGGATACCAAAATTGGTGTCCACATTTTGGTGAACCCAACTTTTGAAAATTTTACTTTTGATTTCAAGTGCATCCACATCCTAGGAATAACTTGCATCAAAATTGCATTAGGTTTTGCATTGTTCAATTTGCATCCTAGGGTTTTAAAAATTTGATTAGTGAAAAGCTCATATAGCTTTCATTTTTGCATTACATTTCATTAAAAAATCCAAGAATTATGCATTTTCACACTATCTCTACATCTGAAAACTTTAAAAACATAAAATTCCATTTAATTTTTTTGAAAAATCTCAAAAAAATTATTACTAGGACTAATTCACCACATTGTAATTTATGTCATTTTTAGATCATTGTCTGCATTTCTACTTTTTGTTATTACATGTCTGTTACTATTTCCAAATTTGTTGTTTCATTCCATTTCTTGCATTTAGTTTTATTTCATTCATTTGCATCATGGCTCTTTGTTTTAATAAGTTTTGGATGTCCTTAAAATATTTAGTTTTCATGTCAAGCTATGCCTTTGGAACTAATCCTAATGACATTGAGCTTCCTCATGCCCCTCTAAATCCTCATGAATTTCATCCTTGTGATGTTGAAATCATTGGAGAAGATTATGATAGCATGAATAAGTTCCGAAGTGAATTTATTGAAAACCTTGAAGCTACTGCATCCTTTTATTCATCCATGAAACAACAAGACCTTCCTACAATCTCACCTCTTGATATGTTTATTTACTTACATCTTGAAATGAACAAAGAACGTAAGTTCCCTCCATTAGGTGAACCTGGTTCTTCTAAAAAATCAGCCCCTCAACCATTCTATGATAACAAAGTTACAAATACCCCAATCTGCCTTGAAGAAACCTAAGGAAAAGGTTTTACCATCTTAAGCAAACAAGGATGTGACACAACAAATGAACATGACATTCAACTTTTGGAACAAAATCCAAAATATGAAAACACAACCAAATTAGAATATCTAGATCCTCGTGATAATAAGCCTCCTTTACAATATTGGAGACTTCGTGATGATGGCATGGTGATCTTTGAATCCCCTCCTAATCTAAATATCCTCCTTCCTCATGAACAACCCATACATGATAACAATGACAAGGATTGTAGGATCACTCTGGGTCCTCCTCCTTTTATCCTAGAAAAGGGTGAATATAGGAAACACAAGAGGCCTTATAGGTAAAAAAACTAAATTTTCCTCTGTCCACCACCTGAATGCAAAAGGAAATTGAAAATCCTTTTAAATAAAGGTCTCATACTATTACCACCTATGAACAGGTTGGCGATCTATCTTAAAGATGCTAATGTTCCACATTGTGCATATCATCATGTTCTTGGACATCAAAGTGATGTGTGTCATCAAATTAAAGAAATACTAAGCAAGTATCATTTTTAAGGGGATAATTGCTATCCTATTATTCAATAAACCACAAAACACCTTATCATGTAATAGTTGTAGAAAATTCTCTTCTCACGATTACATGACCTTTCCCATCACCTACCTCGACTCATTCTTTTCTTTCACTCATTGGGGGGAATGAGTTGCTAGCCTTCTCCTAGTAATGCATTTTTCATTGTCCCTTCACTACATTATTCACCTTCCACTTATACCAATTGAGATTGGGAGGAAAATGACTTACTCAATGGTTGACTTGTATTTGACTTACTAGTCTTTGGAATTTTGTTTTTCTTTTTCTTTTGTGTATTTGTATGCGCATAACATGTTCCCTTGTGATGTGATGTTTGATGTTCTCTCTCTTTGTGACATTCCTCTATTTGTATCTTCATTCTTCTCTATGCCTTACACCATTTTTGTCTTTCCTTTTGTATTTTTCTTGTGTTTTCCTTTTGGGGATGATGCAAAGCATTGAGACATTCCAAGTCTCTTTCATGTTGACCCAAAAGGATTTTCTTTTTCTTTTTCCTTTTCTTTTATCTTTTCTTGAATTTTCCTTTTGGGGATGATGCAAGGCATTGAGACTGAAATGTCTCCTTCATTTTGACCCAAAAGATTTTCATTTTCTTTTTCCTTTTCTTTTTCATTTTTCTTTTGTTTTTCTTTTTACAGTTCTGAGCTCTTTACAAAACATTGCAACAAAGAACATATTGACCCTAGATCCATAGATCCCTTATGTGTTTGGTGTTTTCATTTTGGGGGAAAACCCTTCCTTCTCTTTTTATTTTCTCTCAAATGATGTAGCCTTATTCAAAAACATATGACTTGGCATATGGGATATCCAAGTTGGCTCTCATGTCTTCTTTCTTTTTTCCTTTATCATTTTATACTTTAATGTAATTTATCATAGACTGGTGTGTTATAATTCCTTTAAAGTGGGGGCATACAATCTTGGCATTATCATTTTTTTTTAATTAGTCTAGCCTTGTTACCTCATATTATGTGTTTTGTCACTTTGTGGATGAAATTGGGTGTGATTTCCTTCATGATCATGATCTATCTTAGCATACTACATTCCTCTTGGTGGATTGATGTGACGCACTGCATCCCCTAATTTGTGATTTTTTAATTCTTTGATTTGTCCTCTCTTGGTGAAATTAGACATAATGTTCCTTAAGTTATAGACCTCACATGAAATAAGCAAGACTCCTTTGAACATATTTTGCATTTTTCATTTTGTGTTTGTTATATGCCCACCTTGCATAACATAGCTTGCATGCCTATGGTTCCATCATGTTTTTTCATGAGCTCCAAGAATATGAAGTTTGTCTTGTCTCGTGAAGCTCAAAATGTAATTTAATTTTGTGGTGTCTTATTCAAGTTATCATGAGGTATAAATTTGGTATGGTTGAGTGGGAAGCCCATTCTAAGGCATGGCTTTTCCCCATATCCACCTACATGTGTGTGAGTGCATACCAACCATGAGTGTATATTTCTCACCTTTTTGGCCTTCTCACCTAGGAAACAACCAAGAGTTCTTTCACCTCAGAGTGAGTATAAATTTACTTTTCTAGAAAAGTAACCTAGATCTGATCCAGAACAAGATGGAAAAATGATCGAAGCTTGATCCAACTCTCTTTTCTTTCTCCTTTTCTCTCCTTCATTCTTTTACATCATTATCTTGTGTGTGCCTTTATGCTAATGTTTGGTTTGCCATGGGATCTTGATCCTAGGGGCTTTATCATCCCTCTTGATTGTTGGTTTCTCATCTTACCAGCATGGGCTCATTTGGATCCATCTTGATGTGCATGTTGGGATACTTTAGTCTGAATTTTAAGCAAGTTCATCCTCTTACTAAAGTGGTGGCTTAATGTGTCACTAAAAAATGTATAGTTGGACATTTTTACACTCACTTGAGTCTTTCTTATGGACTTTGGTTTGATTTTTCCAAGATTTAATGTTGTAATTATGTGGCCAACACATTCAAATTAGGTTTTGGACCCTTGTGAATCATTAAGAATTCTAGGATGTCTTGTAAAAGTGTTGTGAAGTGTTGTAACCCACTTTCACACTTTTCTAGGACCCTTTCATTTAAATCCACCTAAATAACTTCTTTTTATCACTTACCAAGTCTTATTTCAAAGTGTTCTAAAGAGTTGTAACAAACTCTCACGCTTTTCTAGGCTTGTCATCAGTAGTTCAACCCTTTCTTATGTTTAAATGGCCCCTTAATGCACCTTTTGACCCTACTTAAGTGTGTTTCAGAGAATAATACCATTAAACCTCATTACATACACTTTAATTCCCAACACCCAATAAAATTTCCCTAGTGGGACCAATTTTCCACCTGGGGCAACTTAGTCCCACTGGGCACAAAAATCAAAATAATTTTAATTTTCTGGCGGGTTTTTATTCTCTTAACCTCAAGGTTGGCCTATGATGTATTATTTTTGAGAAATATTATAAAATCAAGTATAAATAAATGGTTTTCCCCTCATTTTTCATCTCCTACAATATTATAATTTCCTAATTTCTTTAGTGTATTTACTTAATCATTCTCAAGAATTCTAGGCATTATCAAGTCTTCATTGGAGCATCTTCTTGCATATCTTCATATTTCTACATCAAGGGTTTGGTGAGTTGTGGCATTGCATGTTTTTCATTCATCATTCCCTTTTTATTTCATTTCATTGTCAAGGGTTTGATTACCAAATTGGGGTTTGACCAAGGAAAACCCCTATTCTCTCACCCTTAACCCTTTTCCCCCTCTTTGCATGTGTGTCTTGTAGGTCTTGTATGTAGATTTGTCAAAAATAAAGGTGATAAAAAGGTGTTGTCAACTCATCAAATTCATTCAAGTCAAAAAATCTCTAAGTGAAGCTTGAAGACCACTTTCAACCCATTTTCTATAGTTTCAAAACTAGACACCTATCAAGAAGAGGAGTGTTGATTGATAGCTACAAATTGCTGCCATGAATTTTCCAAGATTCCCAGGTGGACTAAGTTACCATATGTGGAAAATTAGTCCCATTGTCAGACTTGAAAAGAAATTTTTGCATTTTTGGATACCCATTTGATAGAAACTCATTCCAGTAGAATCTCCCCGAAACAGGACTAAGTCACCCAGCTTGGTGTGTCCCAATTGGCCTTAACAACAAATTCTACATTATTCTAGAGCTTCTCTACATCACATTCAGTTTCCAGGTGAACCTCTCCAATATTTTTCATTTATATTATTATTTGTTTGCATTCTTAGGGCATTTTTCATATCACAATGTGTTTTCAAACAATTTTCATTTCTTAGGTTTTTCATTAATAATTCATTTCCTTTTTCAATTTATTGCATTTATATCATTTCACTTAGGAATATTTCATCCACATTTTCATATTTTTGAGTGGGGACATTACACATTTTGGTGCATTTCTCTCCTTTTAGGTGGAAATCCCTAGAAGTACAATAGAAGCATGGAAACCAAAATCGATGTTTAAAATACTTAATAATAGAATTAAGTGGATAATAAATTGATAAGTGTTTCATATGTTAATTTAATTTTGGTGAGAATTGATTCACGCCCCCTCTTATTTTTCTTGCGCCTTTCAACAATTGGTATCAATACATTTGGTTCCTTGGTGAAAAGCTTAACCGCTTGAGGTAGATTCAATGGAACACAAATTTGTGATCCCTATGTTTGATGGATCTAACTAAAGTGACTAGAAAGTGCAGATGAGAGGTTACATTATCTCTCTTGGTTACAATACTTGGAAGGCTATTGAGACGAAGTATGTTGCACTAACAAGTGGTCCTACTATTGTAGATGAGGTTTACGCTCATGAGGAGAATGAAAAAGTGAGGTATGCAATCTATAGTGCCTTATCTAAGACTAAGCAAACAAAATTTATTTCTTTGGGAACTGCTTATGAACTATGGAAGAATTTGGAAGATATTTATGAAGGTAATGATAGAGTGAAATTTCCAAAGAAGCTAACAACAAAGTGAAGATATGAGAATTTGAAAATGGAAGAAGGTGAAGATATTGCGAGCTATTTCTAGAGAGTTGATATTGAAGTGAATGATGTGAAGATTCAAGGAGGAACTCTAACTGATGAAGATGTGATGGAGAAGATATTGATGACCCTTCTGGAGAGTTACAGTGATAAAGTTTCAGATATTGAAGAAGTGTATGATCCTTGGAAGTTTACCAAAGAAAAAATATTTGGCACCTTGACTATATTTGAGATGAGAAAGTTTGGAAAGAAAGAGGAGAAGACAAAATCAACATTTAAAGCAACAAAGATTGAAGATGATCTGGATACTAATGGTTCAAATGAGTTGGAAGAAAAAATTATAAGGAACTTCAAGAAAGGTACCAATAAGTATAAAGGTATGTTGTCCTTTAAATGTTTCAATTGTGGTAATATTGGTCATTATGCTTCAAGATTTCCAAACAGAGTTGTACACAAGAAGAACAAAGATCATAAAGATAGAAAGGATAAAAAAGTTCAAGAAGTTGTATTATGTTAGAGAAGAAGCTGGTATCTTTGATGATGAATCTAATTATGAGGGTGGTGAGAGTGAATACTTTTTCTTAGCCTTGGATAATAAATCTATGTCTGGTAACTCTAGAAGATGTGCAAGTGAAACTGATTCAAAGAACAAGAAGGATGAGATGGAAGGTACTTTGGTTATTTCCTTTCATGCTAGACAAGATGAAGACTATTGGGTGATTGACAGTGGATGTTCAAATCACATGACCAGAGATAAAAGTAATTTCACTAAACTTGAAAAGTATGATGGTGGTTTGGTCATGTTTGGTGATGATTTAGGAGGAAAGATTGTTGGGAAAGGTACAATTAGTTTTGGTGGAATACACAACACTGATGATGTATATTATGTAAAAGGATTAAGGAATAACCTTTTGAGTCTTAGAAATATGTGTAGCAAAGATTTCAAACTTGTGTTTCAGCATAATACCTATGAGATCAGAAAAGGTTCTAGAACTATGGTTGTTGCAAGAAGGAGAACTTATGGAAACATCTATCAGCTTAAGGGTGTTGATGGTCAGTGCCTTTTATCTCAAGTTAATGAAATTGGGCTATGGAACTGGAGAATGGGACATTTAAACTTTCATAGTCTAGTCATGATCAGTCCAAGAGATGTCTAAGATCTTCCTAAAATTACAAAGCCCTGCTAATACTATTTGCAAAAGTTGTCAGTTGAAGAAATATACAAGATGTAGTTTTAAAGAAAGAGAGAAATCAGCTATCAGAATGTTGGAACTAATACATACAAACCTTTGTGGTCCTACTAGAATTGGAAGCCTAAATGGTGATAAGTACTTCATTCTCCTTATTGATGATTATTATGGAATGACATGGGTTTCTTTTCTTAGAGAGAAGACTCAGACTCTAGATAGGTTTAAAGTGTTCAAGGAAAGAGTAGAAAATGAAGTGAACCTAAGAATCAAATGTTTGAGATCTAATAGAGGTGGAGAATTCACGTCTAGTGAGTTTAATGAATTTTGTGAAGAGCATGGCATAAAGAGACATTTTTTTCTCCTATAACTCCTTAGTAGAATGGATTTGTTGAGAGAAAGAACTTGATTCTATAAGAAGGTAAACAAACCATGATGAAAGAAGCAAATGTACCTGATGTGTACTAGAGATAGGAAGTACACACTATTGTTTATGTTCTTAATAGAGTTCAGATCAAAGGCAAGAACACAAAGACTCCTTATGAGTTATGGACTAGTAAGGCTCCTATTGTGAAGTACTTTAAGGTGTTTGGAAGTAGATGTTATGTTAAAAGAGATGTTGAGAATCTTGGGAGGTTAGAAGCTAGATGTTATGAAGGGATTTTCCTTGGATACTCAATTACCAGTAGAGCATATAGATGCTTTAATAAAAGATTTAGGAAGATTGTTGAGAGTGCTAATGTGAAGGTTGATGAGGATATGCATAGACCTGTTGAGATAAGTGAAGTTGAACTAGATAATCCTATCTATGGACTAGTACCTAAATATAAGAAGGAAGAGGAAGAAAAACAAAATGAAGAAGAAGAAGTCCCATAACTTGTTCCTAAGACTCCTAAGTATGTACATAAGAATCATATAGAGGAATAGATAATTGGAGATACAAGTGAAGGTGTGAAGACAAGAAGTAAAGTAGAAACTGAGGTAAATTTTCATTTACTTTCTAAGATAGAACCTAAGTATGTGTGTGTTAGAGCTATGGAAGAAGAGTTGCAACAAATAAAGAAAAATTATACATGGGAATTGATTCCTAGACCTATGAATAAGAATGTAACTAGTTCAAAGTGGGTGTTCCAGAATAATTTGAATGAGAATGGTGAAGTTGTAAGAAACAAATCAAGACTTGTATGCAAGGGATACTCACAAGTTGAAGGAATATATAGAGTTTGATGAGACATTTTTCCCAATGGCAAGAATGGAAGCTATTAGGATGTTTTTGGTATTTTCTTCCCACAAGGATTTCAAGGTACATCAGATGGATGCCAAGTCTACATTTCTTGATGGAGAACTAGAAGAAGAGGTGTACATGGAACAACCTAAATGATTTCAGTTATTAGAAAAACTAGATATGGTTTGTAAGTTGAAAAAGGAATTGTATGGACTGAAACAAGTTCCCAAAGCATGGTATGCTAGATTGATAGATATTTGACACAACAAAAGTTTAATAAGGGCTCTACAGACAACAATCTATATTTCAAGATGGAAGGAAAAAAAATGTTGATAGTGGTAGTATATGTTGATGATATCATCTTTGGAGGAAATGAAGGTATGTGTAAGAGATTTGTAGAGGAAATGTAAAAATAATTTGAAATTTCCATGATTGGTGAGTTGAATTTATTTCTTGGTCTTCAAGTAAATCAAACTAATAAAAGGATATTCATTTCACAATTGAAATATGTCAAAGATTTGTTAAAAAAAATTGGAATGGATAACTCCAAACCAGTTAGTACTCCTATGGTGAGTGGATGTAAGCTGAGTAAATATGATGAATCTACTAAAGCTAATCATAGCAAGTACAGATCTATGATTGGTGGACTATTGTATCTTACTACTACTAGACTGAAAATCATGCATGCAATATGCTTAGTTTCTAGATTTCAAGCAGAACCTAAAGAAGAACATGTTACAGCTGTGAAGAGGATATTAAGATATCTTAAAGGAACTCTAGATTATGGCTTTTGGTATCCTAAAGATATTGATTTCACTTTAAGTGCTTATACCAATGGAGATTGGGTTGGTTGTGTGGATGACCGAAAGAGTACCATTGGAGGTGATTTCTTTCTTCGTGGAATTTTTATTTCATGGTTAAGTAGGAAATGAAATTTAGTTTCTTTATCCACAGTAGAAGCGGAGTATATTGTTGCAGCATCTTGTTGCACATAGGTTTTGTGGATGAAGCAAACACTGAAGGATATTGGGGTGATATGTGATGAGACTATATCAATCGTCTGTGATAATACAAGTGCTATAAAAATTTCAAATAATCTAGTCACGCATTCAAGAACAAAGCATATATCTATCAGATATCATTTCTTGAGAGAAAAGGTGTTGGAGAATGAATTCAGGCTGGGGTATGTATCTACAAAGGATTAGATTACAGATATATTTACTAAGGCTCTTCCAAAGGATACTTTTGAGTATCTTAGGGAGCGGTTGGGTGTCATTGACACTCTAAAATAGATGTACATAAAGGTGCATCAGTCTATTCGATCCATAGATTCTTCATTTATTTGGACTGATGAATGGATCTACTCCATAGGGGAAATAGAAAGTTTCATTGTTGCAGTATGAGTGTACTCCTAAGGGGGAGTGATTAGAATCTTTTTGGTCTTTTCAATTGATGTCAAAGGGGGAGAGAGATTCATGTGAAAAATAGTATAAGAGGAAGAGGTCTTTGCTTGGAATATTGAGAATGTAGGAATTTTGTGTAGGCTGTCTAATCTTGAAAATAAAGGAGAGCATTTTCTTTTATGGTTTTTCACATCATGTGTTGGCATCAATAAAAAATGGGGAGATTGTAGAAAGTATGAGTAAGTTTGGTGGTGTTTTCATTGCAGACAAATAAAAATGACCTAGGCCTACAAGCTCTATTTTTTCCACTTTCCTCCTAGCATAATTAAAATATTTAGTTATGTCCTTTGGTCCACTTTCCACTATTAATTAAATAATTCATAATTATTTAATTAATTCATGCCTTTTATTCCTCTTGATTATTTAAATAATTAAATTTTATTTATTTATTTAAATGTGTCACTAATTATCTAATCTCTTTCCATAATTAAATAAATCCCTAAATTTATTTAATTATCCTAGTCCATTAATTCTTTCTGATTATTTAATTAAATAAATTCTACTTATTTATTTAAATATGTCATTAATTCTTTAATTTATTTAATTAACTGACCACCTTGGGATTTTCCCCATTATAAATCAAATTATTTATTTAAAATGGTCCCACATTCTAATTTTCCCTCTTTTAGTAAATAATTAAAACTAATTATTTACTCACATAAACCCACCTTTTGAATTAAATTTATTTTTACTTCAAAATAGTAATTTTCCTCCATAAAACAAGTAATTTATGATATTATTTGATTTTCTAGATCTCTCTTTTTTTTGTGCCATTCTTATCTCCTTGTCACATACAATCTTGTCCCTTGATTTTATTTTCTCAAATTAAATCTTGGCCACTCATTTCAAATTTACCCTAATGTTTCCCTAACCCTAATTGTGGGTTGTCATATTGAGTCTTGTCCACTGATTCTAGGAAATGTTGTCAATCTTCAATCTTGGCCATTCATTCAAAATTGTATTTTCCATAAAATGGAAATTTTGGTCTCATTTGCACATCTCATGCTCTTGCAATTTCATGTCATCTTAGCTCTTGCAATCTTGTCTTAGGCATACTTCATAGTTGCTTACTAGTTGCATAGTTGCATAGTATTGCATTTTATATCAAATCCTTCAACATTTTTCTTTGGTCTTGGCATAGTCATAGATTGCTCATGTATAATATGGGGGCAAACTACATATTGCAGCAAATAGAGGTGTAATGGAGGTCAATCATGGAGGTTGAAGACACAAGGTGTTATCTCTCTTTGTTTTCATGTTTATACTCCTTTGTGCTTGATTATTTAGTTTGGGTTATCTTATTTTATGCACTAATTTGCTAACCTAGAATTTTATCATAATTACATTGGTGAACCCGATGCCAAAATCAAGCATTTTTGTTTTTTTCCATATGATTTTTTTGTTTTGTAGGTATAGGTATAGAACATTGCGTTCACAATTTTCTAAGCTGTAATTTTTTTGTTGTGACAAATTTTATTTGTAGAGTGACACATCTACCATCCCAAGACACATTTGACTGATAGAAAGTTGCATTTGCTCAAATCTGACGCATTAGCCATCAAGAATGATGCATTTGTAGACCATGACACATTCCCTCTACATATCAACACATCTGCCTGTCAGATTCTAGCATACAAACTCGAGCCATATTTGGTGTCCAGAATGATGCATTTGTTGTGTAGAATGATGCATTCACTATGCAGAATGATGCATTCATTCTACTGTGACGCATTCATCTGGTAAATTTTTTCTTTCTATTTTTTCAAGAATTTTCCAAATTTCTCATTTCAATCTAGTAGTCTAGGAGTTTTTCTGGTTACTAATCTTTGTTATAGCATGTGGCATTAAATTTGTTTGGGTCCAATACATCTTTTTAGACTACTAACAAGTGGTTTTGTAGGTTTGAATGTCTAAGCATGTTATTTTAAAACCTCTTGTGTTTGTTTTAGATTAGAAAACACTTCCATTGGTGCTTTAGAAAGAACATTTACTTGTATCACTTAGATTTAATTAGGGGGTTAAAGAACTTTGCTTGATTGTGCTTGAATGTGGTAGGTGATTATGCTCACCTTGTGCAAACTAGGTGATTATAAAAATAGACCCATCTATTTTATGTCACCCTAATTCAATAATCAAAGTATCATCTCCCCTTGCGCACTTGTGTGATCCTAGGTGCAAGAGAAATGGTTATTGACTCTAGGACTTGGGTCTTCCTTGGTGGGAAAAATTAATCACCCCAACATGACTCAAACCAAAAATGGATCTGTTTGGCCGACCTACCCCTGATTGGTATATAAATGTGAATCCTAATGGAAATCCTAGGATTACAAGTGCGGATGTGTCACACGGACAAGTGAACTACCCAAAACATTATTGAGAATAACCTCTTCAAGATGGAGTTCCTCCTTAATGGAGCTAATCTTATCCCATGTGTGGTCACTTGAATGTGGGTCCCGAACTAAAACCTTTTGTGTAGTTTCCAAAATCCCTTCTATTTTCTAGTGCAACAATGGTCATTGTGAAGGAATCCACATTCTCATAGCTCTTAGTAGAGGTGATCAACCTGCCATGGGATATTTATGGGGATTGGAAGCTTGGTTGACCGAATAAGTGAGTGCACTATAAGGGGGATCCCATGTGGCCAAGCTTTTGGATTCATCCGCTAAGAATAAGTGCAGTTGGGGAAACCCATATGAAATCTAGCAAATATTGTCATAGCCTAACCTAGGGTTGTACTTGTCTTCTTTGTGCATGTTCAAACAAGATATTGTGTTTTCCAAGTGTTTTCTAAAACATTCAAACAAAAAAATGCCATTTCACAGACCTGGAAACAATCATTCAAGTTGAAACAATTTTGAATTTTGTCAAAAATTGCAAACAAACTAGACTCATTCTACTGTTGCACATTTGTTGAAATGCATTCGCTAATCTGCACCACATTTACCACTTTCTACAATGCATTCACTACTTTTTGCAACACATTTTTCTATCCTAAAACACATTTTCTTGATATAATGTTGCAATTGCTTTACTAAGTCACATCTTCTATCTATAGAACTGCATTTGTTGAAACCGTGATGCATCTTCCAAACTACAACATATTCACAACCTAGAATAACACATTTTCCTAGAAGAAACTAAAACAAAGTTGCAATCTAAAACCTAAGACCAAACTTTTCCAATCTAATACAAAACATCTTTTTCTAGTAGCCTCTATCAAAAATGAAAAAGAAAATTTCTCAAATATTTCATCATTGGGATCTTTAGCTTTGCATTTACCCATAGGTCAAAACTTGCAAAATCATTAGTTGCATCTTTGGAAGTCCATAATTTTCATTTTTAGCCTTAAATCAGTCCTTAGGTCCTCATTTCATTTGCAAGTTTTGGATTAGGAAACCTTACCATACTTTGCAAAATCATTTCCTTCAAGAGTAGGTGGTCATTGGACTTATTCATCATTATTTCTTTGTCATTGTCCTTTTTGTGAGACTTTCCAACTCAAGAGGCTAGTTAGGAAACCTCACTTTTTCATCTTGTCATCTTTTCCTTTAGTCACATTAGTAAGTCCTTTGATGACCCAAATTGAGACATAGATCAAACTTAGGGTGGTAACCTTCTTCCAAATCATTTAGACCTTTGCATTTGCGTATTTTAGAACATTCAAATCATCTTAGTCCTCATTTTGCATATCTTATTCCTAAAAATCCAAAAATATATATAGTCCTTATAGTCCTTTGGCATTTGTCATTTCCCTTAGACAACATTTCCATATTACATTCCTTATTGTCAAAAACCCAAAAACATGGCTTGCATATTGCATAACTTGTTGTCAAAAACCTAAAAAAATAGTTTACATTTGCATCCCTCATTTGAAAATCCCAAAAACATAGTGTCATCATCTACTTTTCATTTTCATCCTCTTCCTAATTTGAGAAATACCTTATATGGTTGAGACTAAGCTTCAAAGAGAAAGAAGACAAATCGATAATTTTGGACAAGAAACCAACATCCATATCTTTTCCAATGACATGAATCAAAATATGAACCAAGATGCATCTTTTATCAATTATTTTAGTGAAATGAACATGACATCTTTGTCACGTAACCCCTTCGAACCATTTATACCAAGGGACCAACACAAAATAGTATATGAAGAAGACTTAGAAGTCATAGCACAAAATCCTAACATAGCCTCTTTCGGGGAAGATTGAGTCTTACATGACCCACAAAGATATCTAGCCATGCTCTTGGACTAAGGGGCTAAACTTCCATGTGGCTTTGACATTAGCACATTGAGACCAACCTCACCAGATCACAATACTAACAACAACAATGCAAGCAACATGTCCAACACTAGTCAAACTCAAAAAAATCCAAGCAATTCCTTTGTTGGTGCCACCTCACAAATTTCCACAAGAACTATTAATGCCACCTCTAATGACACATCCAATCAAACACAATCAATGCAACATCCATTCGAGGGACACCAACCATGTCACAAGCCATGTCACAATCAATACCAAAAATGTCAACAACATCATCACAATCAATTGGAGCTACCTTTGGTTCCTCATCAATGGGGGTAAGCTCTTCAAACCCCCTATTTGGAGCTTTGTCTAGTGACATGGGGGCATCATCATCAAATCCTTTCATTAGCTCTTCATTCAATCCCTTTCGAGGAAGTAAACAATGTATCCTCATTCAAGGACCGCAACCAAATGTCAACATGTCATCACAACTTAATACTTCCCAATTGAAAAATACCAACATTCCCCAGGGACAATTCTATCAATCTGGACAAGGTAATTAGATGACACAACATATGATGTCATTTGGAAACAAAAATATTCAAGCTCAACACATCCCACAAATATTGACTAATATGGCTAGAGGACACATTCCCATGTATGCATCACACATCCACATGCATCAACACATCCCTAATCAAAACTTGCAATACCAACAAAATTCATTCAATCCCTTTGGAGGAAGTAAATGATGTATCTTCATTCGATGACCACAACCAAATTTCAACATGTCATCAAAACTTAATACTTCCCAAGGGAAAAACACCAACACTCCCCATGGACAATTTTATCAATCTAGACAAGGCAATTAGATGACACAACATATGATGTCATTTGGAAAATGAAATATTCAAGCTCAACACATCCCACAAATATCAACTAATATGGCTAGAGGACACATTCCCATGTATGCATCACACATGCACATGCATCAACACATCCCTAATCAAAACTTGCAATACCAACAAAATTCCAACCAAAAAATGTCATACATCTCACAACACATTCCACAACAAAATCAGAACATCTCATCTCAACAAATGGGGACTCATGGGATACCCATCACTCCCATGTGTGATGCAACACACAATCCTATAATTTATGCTTTAACAACTCAAGTGGCAAACCAAATGTCAAAATTTCATCACAACTTAATACTTCCCAAGGGAAAAACACCAACATTCCCCATGGACAACTCTATTAATCTAGACAAGGTAATTAGATGACACAACATATGATGTCATTTGGAAATCAAAATATTCAAGCTCAACACATCCCACAAATATTGACTAATATGGCTAGAGGACACATTCCCATGTGTGCATCACACATCCACAGGCATCAACACATCCATAATCAAAACTTGCAATACCAACAAAATTCCAACCAAAAAACATCATACATCTCACAACAACACATTCCACAACAAAATCAAAACAACTCATCTCAACAAATTGGGAACCATGGGATACCCATCACTCCCATGGGTGATGAAACAAACAATCCTATAATTGACACTTTAATAGCTCAAGTGGAAAACTTGAAAAAACAAATAAAGACTATGAAAATGTCCCATAAAAGGCCACACATGTCATATGACGTATGCTCATATCCTTTAGAAACAAGTATATACATGCCAACATTCCCTCCTGGGTACGTGACACCAAATTTCACTAAATACAAAGGTAAGACAAACCCCATTGAAGACATTCGAGAATTCACAACCAATTGTGTGGATATTTCCTATGAACATACTTGATGAGACTCTTCCCTAAGAGCCTTGTAAACCCAACACTTGAATGGATTTCCACTTTATAAAAGGGAATTAAATCATGGGATGAACGTGTAGACATATTTGTGGAAAGTTATGCTTATAATATTGACACAGATGTCTATTACCAACTTATGCACACTTACACAAGAAGACCCCAGTGAGACTTTTATCCCATTCTTTCAAATATGGAGAAGTCTAGCAAGTCATTGCCATATTGACATAGCTGAGAAAGAAAAAGTTGACATATTTTTCCAAACCCTCTAAGGACCATTGAAATATGGCTTGCAAGTTCACTACTACAGAACCTTCACAAACTTAGTCAAAAAAGGTGTATGACTTGAGAAGGCCCTTATTGCTAAAGGAGAACTCAAATATGGCCCTAAGAACATGAACACAAACCCACTCGTAGACAAGAATAAATACTGGGTCAAGAACAAACACATTACTAATTATGGTGTTGTTGATGCTAAGGTAGTTAACACAATAGGTCCTATACTCACTCTTAAGGAGTTCCCCCACAAAATACACCAATGAACACACTGACACTTGCTGCTAAAGCCATTCAAAATATTCAAAACCAAGGGCAGCCACAACAGACTAGGAAATTCCCAAAGAGATTCACTTATACTCCCTTGGGTGAACCAATCAAAGACGTCCTTAAAAATCTCCTTCAAAATGGTGTCATCACATTAGAGGACCCTAAGCCATATGACCTATGATAGTTTAAACCATCATGGTTGGATGATAATGCTTTATTTTATTACCATCATGCTAAAGGACATAAGACATCCTCTTGTTGACAACTAAGAAATTTGGTACAATAGCTCATTGAAAATTGCACAATTAAATTTGGTGGCCCACAAATTTCATCAAACAAAAACCATACTATTCACAAAAACCCACTACAGGACCATGGTTTGAATAATCCCTCCACATCAAGTCCTAAGACAAATAATAATTGTGCCAACTATACCCACACCACATTCAACTATTTTGGTGGACAAATTATTAATCATTTACTGGATGATGATGAATACATCAATACCATCACTTTCAAAAGAGCACTTGAAATTAATATCACTACCCAGGGTGGAAAAGTCACTATAGCTAGTCCTCCTCCCCTAGACAGCCAAAAATTACAATACCCAGTCCATCCATTAAACAATCATAATTAAGTCCCTTCACTAAGCAGTCGTAACCTAAGGGACAATTTAACCTTATTGATGAATTAGGAAAAACTCCTGCTCAAATTTCTATACTAGACTTGCTACGCATTTCTCCCACGCATAAAGCTATACTTGAAAAAACCTTGCAAAATTCCTTTGTCCCTCATGACATAGATGTCAACTAGTTTGAAGCCATGGTTGGATACCTCACTACACCCAATCATGTAACATTTTTAGACCAAGATTATTCATCACCAAAGTCCAATCATAACGATGCATTACACATTGAATTCTTTATCAATAAGCATAAGGTCAAACAGGTTTTAGTAGAGGGTGGAGCAGGACTGAACATATGCTCCTTAAAACTGGTTAATGCTCTAGGCTTTCCTAATGCTTTTGTAGACACTACAAAGAGCATTGTTATAAAGGAATATGATGATGAAGAAATTTCCTCTTGATATGTTATTACTCTTCCTATCAGAGCTGGGCCAATCATTGTAGACACAACTTTCCAAGTCTTGGATCTTGAGTTACCCTATAACATCTTCCTTGGTCAACCTTGGATTCACTCCCTCAAATCCATGCCATCCAACTATCACCAATGCCTAAAATTTCCCTTTAATGGCATATAAATCACCATATATGGAGACCCCAATCCCTTCCAGTATTGCACCAATCTAAGGGGTATTTCAGAACATGAAGTACCCATCAATCGAGAAGCTCCAAGCTCCTCTTCTTCCAAATTTATCAACTCATCCACGCTTGCTAGATCATCCATGTTAACTCCTTCCACTTCTGCCACATCATCCTCCTCCCTTCCTAAGGATAATTCCAATGTCAAGATCCAAGACCAAAGATGTGGAGAATATAGATTGAACATGGTGTACTACATCACCAAAATACCCAAGTCTCTTAAGGCCTATGGTTGACCCTGTTTTAGAATGGAACCTAAGGAAATTTTCAAAGTTCCTCCATCATGCATTTTTATAAAATGGGGTGAAATGAGCAAAGAAGACACCGAGGATATATCAACATGGATTTATAAGGCCCCAAAGACCTATCCCCATTACTAGTCTAGATATACGACAAAGGATATGATATAATGAAAGAAAAAGGTTATGATGGAACTAGTGGCCTTGGAAAAAATAAAATTGGAATGTGATAACCTATAATGCCTCCCTGAAAATGAAAAATTATTGGGTTAGGGTATGGTCTACTTGAAAATGATGATCAATGTACCAATGTACTTTCAAGTGAGAGTGTGAATGCTTTAGAAAGTGTCAAGAATATTGAGGAATCCCTTACCAAAATTGACTCCCAAGAATGGGAATTCGACTCCCAATGATCCCTAAGTGACTATTTCCTTGATGAGTTTCCCCCTGAACCTAGAAAACCTAGTTTTGAAGAAATATTTTTTCAAATTTTTAAAATTGATCTAGTACAAAATAATGAAAATTCTAAAACCCCAAGGAACAAGAAGGCTGAGATAGACTCTTTGGCCTAAGAAAAAATGACAAGTTTGAATTATCTTCCAATCCTCTTTGCCATAACCTCAACATATCTGTCCAACTATATGAGCATAATGACCCTTATTTGGATTCATCTAAATTTCCACATGACACTATTGACCCCAATGGCAGTCCATTTGTCCCTTATTTTGACAATGAATATGAATCAAATGAAGGAGAATATTGGATAGAATTTGATTGGGAGTTAGTTGATGACAATTTTATCTTTAACCTCTCTAAATTTGTTTGCATGTTTTTTGCATCATCCCCTCCATTCACCAATACTGTCGATGGTACCTCCTTAGTCTACCTACAATTAATTGATTGAGATCAATAAGGCCCGCTAGTTATGGACATATTTCATAATGATGAGGCCATTATAGAATTCATGGGATTGCATGAGGGCATACCAAGTGGAGATCACAAGGCTAGATTTTCTATTGACCTAGATTGTGTATCTTACTTTGGGGAGACTACTCCATCCTCTAGTCGCAAAATAAAAAATAAAAAAATAAAATAAAAAATGACATGTCCTTAGGTTAAAACCTAAAGGCACCTTCTGACAATAGAAAAGTAAAAATAAAGGACGTATCTATGGGTGAAAACCTCTAAGGAACCAAAATATGGAGGAATGAAGTTTCTTCCCATGACTCAGGAAATATCAACAATTATTATAGAGGAAACCATGGAATTCAACATTTATACAATAGAAGATCCCAAAATTGTCCTCTTTGCAGCATCCTTGATAGAAGAAGAGAACCCTGAATTTCACAAATTCTTTTCAAAGCATAAGATTAATTTTGCATGATCCTATGCCAATATGCCTAGGTTGGATCCATAACTTGTCTTACACCATTTTCTATTACTTCTAGATGCCAAGCCAGTAAAATAGAGGTTGCATAAAATGTATCCTCAGATCGCCTTGTTAGTCAAAGCAAAACTAAAGAAATTTCTAGATGTGGGATTCATACAGTCAATAGACTATGCTAAATGGATATCCAATATTGTACTAGTCACAAAGCCAAATAGTCAAATCTGCATCTACAAATATTTCTAGGACTTGAATAAATTGTGTCCAAAGGATGAGGTTTTGTTACCAAACATAGACATTATTGTCAACCTTACGATAGGATACGAGATGTTGTCCCTCATGGATGGTTTCTTGGGTTATAATCAAATTCGTATTGCCCCTGAAGATCAACATAAAATAGAATTCACATGTCCTTGGGGTACATACCATTGGAACATCATGCCTTTTGGTCTCAAGAATGCAACCAACACATATCAAAGAGCTATGACAACAATATTCCATGACATGTTGCACAAGATAATGGAAGATTATTTGGATGACCTTTTGGAAAAATCTTTAACATGAAAAGATCACTTGAATGTGTTAGAAAAAATCTTTAAGAGACTGGAAGAATAAAAATTCCACTTGAATCCCAAGAAATGTGTCTTTAGCGTGACATTAGGGAAACTTTTGGGATACATAGTTTCTCGAAGAGGCATTGAGGTCAATCCTACCAAAGTGAAAGCCATATTAGACATGCCTCCTCTGAAATGGATAAGTGAACTCAGGACATTGCAAGGCAGGTTACAATTTATCTGATGCTTCATAGCACAATTGGCCGACAAGTTTCAACCATTTCAATATCTCTTGCACAAGGGCATCCCCTTTGTGTGGATCGATAGATGTCAAGAGGCCTTCCAAATAATAAAGGATTATCTATTATCACCAACTATAGACATAAAAAAATTGTCCTCTTACGATACCTTGTCACAACATCTCATCATTTAGACACCTTGTAGTATGTTTTGCACTAGGTACCCATGTCATCGTCTAATTAGTTAAATAAATATTTTTTATTTGATTAATTTCATTTATTCCTTTCCTAGATACATAATTCATCAATTCCTCTAATGTTAATTAAATAATTTATATTAGTTATTTAATTAAATAATTTCCATCCATTCCTCTAATGTTAATTAAATAATTTATATTATTTAATTGATGAAATCATAAATCCAACATTAGTTAAATAAATCAAATAGTTATTTAATTAATAAAATCTTAAAATGATCTTTCCACTTTCTTTCCAAAATCTGAACTCATGTGTATCTAATTAATTTATTTAATTAGATAATTCATCAATTATCCTTCTCATCTTTTTCAAGATTTATTTCCTTTAAAAGAGAATCAAAATCTTTCTATCTTTTCACATCTTATCTTATCTTGTTTTAATTCTTTTAAAACAATAAATCAAAATCTTTGTATTTTTTGAAAATCTTATCTCATCTCATTGTATTTCCTCTTTTGTCAAAAATCAAATCTTTATCAATCTTATCAAATCTTATCTCTGTCCACATCGAAAGTATATAAATCTAACCTTTCACAAGCCATTTGTATCACATTATTCAGACATCCTTATTCTATCAAAACCATTATTCTATCTTCTATCCATTGTCATCTTCATCAGGTCGTTATGTTGTAGAACTGAGCAACCAACATTCCTTCAACAACTACCTTCTAAATCTTGCATTCTTATACAGGTAGAGAAGAGCCATGAAGGTCAATCAAGTCTAGTTTGAGAATCGATTTTCATTTCCTTTTGTTTATTTTTATTTTCATTCTAGTTTGCGCTTCATGGTGCTTGATAGGATTTAATTAGTTTATTTGTTTTCATACATTAAATCTTTGGATTTATTTCCCTATCTACACCACTTATTTTAATGCTACCAATCAAACGGAAACCTTTTATTTTATACATTTCTGTAACTTTAGAACTGGGGCCATTACTAGAACAAATAGACCATGATGAGAAGGAAAGGGCCATATACTACATCAGTCAAACACTGGTCAGATATGAGCTAAACTATACATCCATTGAATGTGCTTGTCTAGTAGCTGTATTTGCCACCCATAAGCTAAGACATTACATATTGAATCACAAGACACACTTGGTCAAAAAGATCGATCCACTAAAATATCTCTTAAGTTGTGTAGCATTAACATAATGCTTAGAAAAATAGGTATTGATCTTGAGTGAGTATGACATTCAATATATGGAACAAAAATTCATAAAGGGACAAGTTATAGTAGATCAACTAGTAGGAACACTTATACAGGACAATCACCCATTGGTGGAAAACTTTCCTGATGAGTCCATATTTCATGCAGAACCTAAATCACCTTGGAAACTTTAATTTGATAGGTCTTATACTAGTCATGGCTCGGGAGCAGGAATACTATTTATAACACTACAAGGAGATTCCATTCTGAAGTAATTTCAAAATGCTTTTCCATGTACAAATAACATTTCAGAATATGAGGCACTTTTCATAGGACTTAGAATGGCCATAAAATGGAAAATCAAAAAATTTGCATGTCCTCAGAGATTCTCAATTGGTCATCAACCAAGTCAATGATGACTATGACACCAAGGATGAGAAGCTAATTCCCTATAAATGAATGGTTGATAGTTTTTAGTCATACTTCCACATGCTTTCTATTGAATAGGTTTTGAGGGCACAAAATAAGGTAGCAGATGCAATTGATATAATCGAATCTCTCCTAGACATTCCTAGCAACCTCCCTCAATTTGAGTTCTTGGTAGAGCAACTTTTGGTCCCTGCATATGAAATTATAGAATCACAGATGGTTTGTGAGATTTTTGGTCCCAATTCTCCATGGTATCAAGACATCTATGACTATCTCAAGTCCCAAACCCTTCCCCCAAACCTATCTAATAACCAATGAAATTCTTTATCTATAAATCTTCCCGATACAACATCATCAATGACACCCTATACCACCATAGCTTTGAAAATACCCTCCTTTGATGTCTCGACATTGATGAAGCACAAACAACCTTGCATGAGGTACATGAGGGTATATTTGGATCTTATTTGATTGGTCCTACTTTAGCTAACAAGATCATGAGACTTGGCTATTACTAGTTGACTATGGAAAAGGATCCACTTGAATTTTTAGGACATGTCACCAATGTCAGATACATAGTGATTTGATTCATGCAGCAGCACATGAACTTTGGCTAATTATTGCCCCTCTTCCCTTTTCACAATGGGGACGTGACCTCATGGGAAAAGTCCATCCTACCTCTTCTAATGGCCACAAATTCATTCTTACTGCCACTGATTATTTCACTATGTAGATTGAATCCATCCCCCTTACATACATAACCAACAAAAAAAATTGAAAACTTAACCTCAACTACATCATATGTCGGTATGGTATACCCCAGTCAATCATCACAGACAATAGGTGTCCTTTCAAAAATCAAGACATTCATGAGTTATGTGAACACTTCCATATACAACATTATTTCTCCACACCATACTACCCACAAGGAAATGGTCAAGCTGAGGCATCTAATAAAACCATCATCAAAATTCTTAAGAAGACAGTCAATGACGCTAGCCATGATTGGCACATCCAACTCAACCTTTCTTTGCAAGCTTACTGTACCAAAATCTGCACACCTACAAGATCCACCCCATTTTCCTTGTTCTTTAGAGCTAAAGCCATCCTACCCATCGAGGTAAAAACTACCCCTTTGTGAGTCTCCCTAAAAGGTTTCATTGATGATGAGGAATATAGACAGTCATGACTGCATGAATTAAAAATGTTAGAGGAACACAAACACAATGCCTTGAATCATTTAAAGGCATATCATAATTTTATTTGTCAGAATTACAACAAAAGAGTCATGGTTAGAAAGTTTGAAATTGGTGACTTGGTTCTGATGCAAAATCCCAAGAATTATTCTAATAGAGAAAAACTTGGAAAGTTTGAGCCAAATTGGCTAGGTCCTTACATTATCACATCCTCTTTTGGTTCTGGAGCATATCAACTAGCTACTCCAAGTGGTGAACAATTGACAGAGCCTATAAATAGTCTACATCTTTAAAAGTTGGATGAAAACCATAAAAATACAAAAGAAATTGAAAATTATGAAAAAAATCATCACCCCGATGAAAATTTGGAAAGCAGGCATCTTGATGACACAAAAAAATAAATAAATAAATGACAAAAATAGTAAAGAGAAATAATTTTTCCAATAGTGAAAACCTAGTAAACAGGCACTTTGGATAAGTACCATGGTGAAAACCTGGCAAATAGGCACCATGCATAGTTATTTTTTCTCTGCCATCTAGTAGATGTCACTATATCTACCTTAGTTCATAATAAACACCAACTTTTCTAAAACCATCTTGACACCTGTCACAAAAACCCTACCATTCCTTTCATGGCTGACAATGGTTGATGTCAAGTCCTACATACCATCCATCTGTCACCCCAAGCATGTCCTTTTCACATCCTTCAAACTTGTCTAGTCCAATACTTGACTAGGGGAATTCCTTTATCATCTGACTATAGTGGGTATTGCACATGGTTCTACCAATCATAAAATGTCCTAAAAAAAGACCTAAAAAATAATAAAATGTCTTGGAACTAAAAGTCATAAAATGTCTTGAAAAAATACCTAAAATCATAAATTATCCTGAAAAAGATCTAAAAATTGAAAAATGTCCTAAGAAAAGACTTAAAAATTGAAAAATGTCCTGAAGAAATACAAAAAAAAAAATATAGAAAAAACAAAAAAAAAGAGTCATCTCTTGTCAAGTTAGTCAAGTCAGTTAGTCTTTCTCATTTTTTGAACTATATTGTCTCTACACATTTTCTACATAGGAAAGACTCATTTTTGAGCCCCTGAAACATTAGGTCAGTCCTTTTAGGTTTGTCAAAATAAAATCATGACTCAATCTTTGGTCATCAAGACAAAGTCATTGGTCGTTTCGAACTATGAGGTCTCTTAGTGTATGATGTGGGCAAGGCCTTTTGTCGATGAGCCCCAAAAGCTGCACTAGGTCAGTCCATTAGGGTTCATGACACCACACTGGCACACAGATCAAATATTTTCAAGACAAAAAGATCATTCCAAAATAGACAAACTCCTAAAACAAACTATGGAAATTTAATCAACATGTCAATTACATCATCATGTCAAACATCGACATGTATTCAATTCTATCAACACAAGTAAACTTGGTCAAAACAAGTCAACTCTATCAGCAAAAGTCAAATTTAGTCAACTTCAGTCAAACTCAATCAAAACTAGTCAAATTTTCAACTCTTGGTTGTTCTTCAGATGTGTCCTTCTGAAGGATCACCTTTTTCATTTACTTGTACCTTAGGATGTGTCCTTCCTAGGTATCGTCACTGTCATCTGGCATTTTGATGGATCCTCTTGACATTTGAGGATTGACCCTCTCGACATCGACATTATTCAGGATGTGTCCTTCCTAAATTTGGCAACCTCTAACATTTGACACCTTAACATCATCAAAACCTTTCAACTTTGGAATTCAACACCATCAAACCTAGCAACTTGACATCAAAACACTTGACATTTAGACACACTTGGAAAACAATTGGAAAACATTGTCTTGGAATTTTTACTTGGATCTTTCATCATGTTACTAGTTTCTCTATGATATCCTGGTGATATGATTTAGAGTAGTGATGTATCATGATGATTGATTTGTCTTATCTTTTTTAGGCTTTCATGTTGCTAGTTCCTCAAGTATGTCTTGGTAATAGGATTTAGAGGAGTAACGAAATTTTATGACTTTTCTTTATTGTCTTTCTTGTCTATCTTATGCTTGTGGTTGGTTGTGACAAAAATACTGGGGCAATTGCGACCTTAGTATGAGTCATGATCATCCTCATCTACAAATTTTGTCTCATGTGATGGTGCGACCTTGCACACCATTGTTCTATATCATATCATGTTGTTTGTTGGCCATTACAATAATCTACCTAATGATGATTAAGAACAATAATTGTTAAGTCCTATGCTAACATGTTGAAGGATTTGGTCTTTGTGCTAACATACATCTCCTTCTCTCTTGTCGTCTTGTCTCATCTGGCTCATGATGATATTTTGTGACATACAAAAACATGAGTGGTCATATAGGTATTGCATTAGGTTTTTACATGCTCCCATAACATGTAAATGCATACATTATTCATATCATTTAAACACATATATCACATCATAAGATTGCATTGTCCATACATATATAGGCATGCATTAACATAGCTACAATCATAAATTATACATCCATATAATCATCATTATAACATAACATTTTCATGGCATCATATCATTATGAAATCTCACCATAAGTAGCTATCATAAAGGCATACATGGCATGGAATATAAAAGACATCATCATAGGAATCATAAATGCATAATTCACATCACATGGGAATCATATAGTCATCATAATTGCATCATCATAATCATCATCAGATAATCATATATCATAAACATAATCAACACACAATGCATCATCACATAACATAAAATCCTATAGGCTGCATAAAAACCGCATCGCATATATAATCTCAAAAATAATGTCATGGGATAGAGTCATGGAATATTCCAAAAATAGAGCTCGCATGCTTGATACTCAAAATATAAAGTGTCATAACATAATTTCTATAACATAATAATAAGAGAACAATGTCAAATTTCCTAGGAAGTGCTCTCCTCATCCCCTTGTGGAGAAGAGTGTGGTGATTGATGACCTGTGACCAACACTGACATAACCTATGAGGACAAAAAAGCATGCATCTATGAGGCCGATAGAACTAATATAGATGGCATCATCTCTATAGTGACATGAGGCTGTGAGGCAGATGGATCTATCACTGGTGGCTAACGATGCTCTAATCTATGCCCTGACCTAGATGATCCATGAGAGTGGATAGACCTATGTCCTAAAGAATTACTATGATGAGACCTATGGCCCGATGTATGCCTTGAGGAAGTAGAGCCACCCACATTGCGTTGGCTGTGTCTACTATGAGTATGACTGCTACTCCCCAACCCTATCCTTATCCTGCTAGATGATCTAGACAACCCAAGATTTCTCTGATCAATTGACACTACCCTCTCATTTAACATCCTATACTTCCCTCTACTCACACTAACCTTGGAAAGCTCCCTAGCCACATCTGCAACTGGACCTGTGCACATCTGAGCAAACTAACTGCACCAACTCTCTATCTCCCGATGTCAGATCTTTACTTGGTACCTCTCAACATGTGTCACCTCAAGCTCTACTCATAGGGATCTAATCTCTACAATTACCTCATCTAGTCTCCTCTGCATGTCTGCCAATTGTTGATCTCTTGTAGCAACTTGTGGCAATGGTGGCACACTAGATATATCTGGATCTCCACCTATCATCCTCTCTCAGAGTTGTCTCTCTACCTCATCCATCTCATCCCCAATTTTTGGCTCATCATCATCAACACCAAATACCTCCTCTCCTCCTTTGACATCCAACACCTCTTCCTCTGGATGTATCATCTCTACCTCAACCTCTAGTCACCCCTCCTCCTATTGCTCTCCATCTCTACCTCATGCCTCCCCTCTCCCTCTAGCTATCTCTTAATGTCCTATCTCTCCTCCTCCTACCTCCCCTCCTCCTATCTCACCTTTGTCTCCTCCTATCCCACCCCCTTCTACCCTATTCCCTCATCTCTCTACTCCTCCTCTAGCACCTCGAGGAGAGCATCTAGGGCTGCTCTCTCCACTCATTGTCTGAACCTCCTTGTCTGCCTTCCTTCGTCTCCTCCTCTCCTCCTCCACCCACCACCACCACCATCTTCTCCATCATCTCCTCCCCCATATTTTTCACCTCTCTCTCCATCTTCTTGTCCTTTGTCTCTGCCTCTCCCCCTTACTCTTTGGCCTCCTTGCTAAACCCGTGGTATAACTGATCTACGATCCACAAGTGTTGGTCCATTAAGATTTGTTAAGGGAATAGGTCAATGTGTCTACCACCATAAGTAAAAATATTTAGTCATCCCTGGATCTATAAGACCTCCACTCCAACCCCATGGATGCACCACTAATCCATTTATTTGTTGCTCCACAAATGGAACTGATATAGAAAGCCCCACACATGCTCTCATGATGACCTAGCATACTTAACTGCCCCCATGGGCACACCCTATTGCTCCCCAAAATTATGAAGAACCCGTTGGGGCAAGTACATTTCTATAATCAACTATGATTGTACTATCCATCCAATAAGATATCAAAACTATCACCAAAATGGCAAATGGCCACCCTCATCATCCCACTATGTGCAATCCCTATATGACCTCCAGACAAATTTTTTCATTGTGTCAATCCTATGCCACCATAATCCAATCTCTCAAACCCTCGTCTACTAAAGGGAAACCACATATCAATATACATATGACATACCATCTGCTAATTGTGGCCACTAAATAGGTGGGTGGAAGATGGTAATGTGCTCCTAAGCCTAGATCATTAGTAATGTTGTACAACAACTAATGCTACTCACACCCCTATATGTTACCTCATGCAATTGGTGGTATAGAATACCAAGCAAGTAGGGCCCCCATGCAAAGACTACCTTATCCCATTGAATCCCTACTAGGACATCGCTCCATCCGATCGGGAACCCATGTCCTCAACAAATTAGAACCAAAACCTCAGCAATAAAAGTACATAACATGGCATCCCACCATTGGTAGTCCTCTTCTAGGTACTCCCATTGAATCTCATATCCATCGACACCAAGGCTCATGCCATCATCTGCCTCATATAACTATGTCATGGTATGCACTCCCCACGGTGGATCGTACACCACTCATACTCCTCTGATCGGAATGTGCAAAATCTGATACACGTCCTCTAGGGTAATTGTCACCTCCCCTGTTGACAAATGGAAAGAACAAGTCTCTGAGTTCCATCTCCTGACCAGTGTTGTCAGTAGTCTCCTATTAGCCTAGATAATGCACATATAGGTGACATAATACAACCCTAGTAGCATCAATCATTGCTTCTCTTGGTCTATCAGCTAGTCCCAAAATGCATATGTAGATGGCTAAAATTACATGTATAGATTGTCTGTAATCATTTTTGCACATGAAAAAACAAGAGTTAGCACATTCTTGAAAATCATTGTTACCATCTATCTAATTAAACATAAGAAAAAAGTGAGCCTAAAACTAAGTCAACTTTGGTCAACGCTAGTCAAAGTAAAATATGTTGTGTTGACTTTATTTGCATCACAGTATGGCATTTGCATCATGTTGTACAACAACCGGGTCTTCACTATGGAACTTGCATCATTTGGACTCATAAATGCATCATCTTTAGTCAGTTGCATCACTCCATAATCGAATGCGTCATTGTCAAACCAAATGCATCACTCAGCTTCACATATGCATCGCAGTATTGTGAATGCATTGCCACACTTATCATTTGCATTGCAATCCTATGAATGCATCACACTAATTGGAAAATGCATCACACCTAATTGCAAACCTAACCAACCTATGGTGTTTGCATCATGACACATCAAATGCATCGAATGCGACAATGAATGTGACTTACGTGAATGCATATGCATCACAACACCTTCATTAACCTTCCTAAATTCCTAAAAATGCATGAAGAATGATAAAATGACAAAGTGGGTAAGGTGCACATATAGGCAGGTCCATGCCCTCTAGTCATCTAAAGGTCATGACAATGTAATTGTGGTGCTCTATGATAGGAATCACCATCGTTGCGCACACTCTCCTAGCTCTAAGTTTTCCAAATTTACAAGTGTGAAAGTGAAAATGAATTGACTTTTACCCATTTTCAACCTATTTATAGGGTCAAAATAGGATTTTTCAACCTTTTTATCATGAGAATCTCTTTTGATTGACTTTGACCAACCTTTCGACTGCTTTAATCATGCTGACATCTCAAACTACTTGTGCCATTGCTTTTTTGGTCATCCAAATTTTTCTGTCACCTAGCCAAAATTTGAAAAATTTCCTGAGGGGGCATAGATACTCCACACTTTCACTAGGGAATGTTTCTAACAAAAAATTTCTTTGTCACAATGTCACAGGTTGAATTATGACAAAGAGGGGAAAAATGTAGACACATAAAAATGATGTAGGTTTACAAGCTCTATTTTTGACACTTTCCTCCTAGCATAATTAAAATATTTAATTATGTCCTTTGGTCCACTTTCCACTATTAATTAAATAATTTGTAATTGTTTAATTAATTCATGCCTTTTATTCCTCTTGATTATTTAAATAAGTAAATTTTATTTATTTATTTAAATGTGTCACTAATTATCTAATGTATTTCCATAATTAAATAAATCCCTAAATTTATTTAATTATCCTGGTCCATTAATTCTTTCTGATTATTTAAATAAATAAATTTTACTTATTTATTTAAATATGCCATTAATTCTTTAATTTATTTAATTAATCGACCACCTTGGCATTTTCCCCATTTTAAATAAAATTATTTATTTAAAATGGTCCCACTTTCTAATTTTCCCTCTTTTAGTAAATAATTCAAATTAATTATTTACTGTCACATGACCCCACCTTTTGAATTAAATTAATTTTTAATTCAAAATAGTAATTTTCCTCCATAAATCAAGTAATTTCTAATATTATTTGATTTTCCAGCTCTCTTTTTCTCTGCCATTCTTATCTCCTTGTCACATACAATCTTGTCCCTTGAATTGATTTTCTCAAATTAAATCTTGGCCACTCATTTCAAATTTACCCTAATTTTTTCCTAACCCTAATTGTGGGTTGTCATATTGAATCTTTTCCATTTATTCTAGGGCATTTTGTCAATCTTCAATCTTGGCCATCCATTGAAAATTGTATTTTCTATAAAATGACAATTTTTGTCTCATTTGCACATCTCATGCTCTTGTAATTTCATGTCATCTTAGCTCTTGCAATATTATCTTAGGCATACTTTACATCTCTTGGAATTTCAGAATACTTTAGGAATACTTCATAGTTGCTTCCTAGTTGCATAGTTGCATAGTATTGCATTTTATATCAAATCCTTCAACATTTTTCTTTGGTCTTGGCATAGTCATAGATTTCTCACATAAAATCTGAGAGAAAACTTCATATTGCAACAAATAGAGAAGGTGTAATGGAGGTCAATCGTGGAGGTTGAAGACACAAGGTGCTATCTCTCTTTTTTTTCATGTTTATGCTCCTTTGTGCCTCATTATTTACTTGGCTTATCTTATTTCATGCATTAATCTACTAACCTAGAATTTTTCCCATAGTTACAGTCGTTAATGTTGTCAGTGATGTCAACACAGTGTAGGATGTTGTAGATTGTGCATGTATACTTGAGATTCTATTGAGATGTGATTACATGGAGCTATCTTTATGATGTTGCAGATGTGCTAAAATGAGGAGTTACCAAGTGCTTTTAAGAAAATTCATAAAGAGAGAAGTCAGAGCTATGTATTTGTTTAGAATGTGCTCCGTATTTCTTTTGTGTTGATCCTATGCTTGTGCGGATCTGAAGGATTGATTATGGGCACTTCTTTGTGACATCTCCTAGTTTGTGGCTTCTATTTTGATGGAGAGTGAAAGTTGTTTTCACCGATGTGTGAACTGGTTTGGTAGAGTTGTTTGTTTGTGGACTGGGAGAAATGACTCAGCTCCATAGTCCTCCATTGTTTTGTTTAAGGTCTTGCATATTTTGAATATGTTTTGTAATGGTGTTCTCTATGTTTTGGAAAATATATATGTGGTTTTGTGCTTGGGAAGATGAGTTTCAATATTAATGTGTATCTATTTTGTCTAGATAGATTGGTGAGAAGTGTTCAGCTTTTAAAGGTTTTTGTAGATGATGCAGATGTATCTAGAGGTATTTGAGATGTGTTCTCATGCATGATGAAGCATGTTTCATCATCTGTGTATTATCTTCTTTTTGGGAAGTGTGTACTTCAATGTTCATTTGTGTTTTCATTAGGTTTGGCCAACCTACTGTGTACACTTCATACAAAGGATAAGTTTTAATTAAGGAAGTGTGTGATTGATCCAAGATGTCATTTTGGGTCATAGTTAAGTATTGGTGTAGTCCACTCTAATTCTTTTCCATTGTAGGAATGTTGAGTTCTTGACCTAATTTGAATTTATGAAATGAAGTGTATGTAGTCAACCTTGGAGAAATTTTCTAAGTTTGAAGAGGGTATAAATGTGATTCAAGATGTTTCAAATAAGTGATAGAATCAAGAAGAAAAGTAGATTTGTGTGAAAGTGAATTAATACAATAGTACTTTAATGTGTTAGATTCCTAAAAGTAGTGAGCTGATGGTGTCTACAATTCTTCTGATCAAGGTTACAAATGTGTGTAACCTATTGTGGTGGATATTTACTGTAATCTTTTGTATCTATAGGAAGTGAGCCTCCCTATTGGATAGTGAGTCATTTATGTAGGTAGTGAGCCCTTGGTAATGAACCTCTTCTATTCAATTTTTATATTACTTTATATTGTGAGCTAATCCTCACCATGGTTTTTCCCTTATTGGGTTTTCCATGTAAAATTTGTTCTTCATTGTGTTGATATTGCTTTCTGTTATTTGCATTTCATGTTCATACTTAATAATAGTGTTGGAATATGGCTTCTAGTGTTTTCATTGATGGCAACCTAAGTCATTATTTTGGTCCATAGATTAGGTTTTGTTCATACCGATAGGCAGAGTAAAGAATAGAGTATTATTGGAAGAGAGAATGAAGAACAGGGTATCCAATTACTATTTTAATCTATATGCTTCACCGCATTATCATTTTGAGTTGTGGATCTCGGGGAAGGTTGTTAAGTATCTATATTATCTTATTGTTAAGTTTTGTGATGGCACATTAATCGATGTATATGTTAGGAGATCCAGTAGGATGATTTTTTGTTTATTAGCTCACAGTGGTCGACTTAGTGAATATGGCATGTCACGAATATTCAAGGTATAATTAATTAAGGTATCCTATTCTTGAATTTATTTTTGGGGTCCTAGCTATGTCGAGGCTAAATTTGATGGGTACACATTGAATATTAAATGTGGATTGAGTTGACTATTGGAAAATATTTTTATTTTGTTGAAGCTGACATGAAGCGACTAAATCTTTGATAGCGGATATATATAAGAGATTAGTTAATTCATTATAAATGAGTGAAATTGAGTGTATGAAGTATATTGTGAATTTCAAAAGGGTTGTTGAGTGATTTTCCATAGTTTCACTTGTGCAAAAGAGGATTGTTGTGAAGCGAATTAAGGTAGAGCAGAGCGAAGTGTAGAATTAGACAGAAGGTCCAGAATCTGATCTATGAGCCTCACTAGAACTGAAACCAGGAATTTGTAGATGCTATTTTATTAGTTCAACTCTTTATTGTAATCCAAATATGTTGTAAGGTAGTGAGCCTTCCTATTTTGAGCAATGAGCTCTAGGTAGTGTGAGTGAATGCATGTGCATTCCCCTTTTTCTTCATACTTATAACAGAGTATAAATTGTGGATTAACCTCCACCATGGTTTTTCCCCTAACAAGGTTTCTACATAAAAATATTGGTGTTATGGTGTTTTGATTTTTTTCTTCATGTTCTTGCATCTTTACTTTTTTTCAATGTTGTAAATGGTTTAAGATCTGGATTTTAATTTAAGCATTGTTGAATACTAATTCACCCCCCTCTTAGTGTTCCTTAAGTCCAAAAATTGGTATCAGAGCAAGGTTCCTCTATATAATTTTAATAGCTTGAGGTGGATCTTGGAATGCAATGGACTCTGGTGGTCTTCAATGACATATTTTGGTGGAACTTGATGATCTTGATCAGTCTAAAGGAGAAGTCTTGGAATTAAAAGAAAATCTTGAGGATGCTGAAAAATTCATTCAATCATTAAAGGATAAAAACAACGAGTCAAGAGAAAAGAGGAAGGAACTATGTGATTAGTTGAAGTAGAAAGAAAGTAAATGATTGGAAGATGTTCACTTGAGTTAGACCCTGAAAGAAATAACTAAAGAATGTGAAAATATTGCTAAAGAAAATGCTACTCTAAAGCTTGAGATGGAATCTATGGTGATGAAGCTTAGGAGATTGAAGAAAGGAAGAAGAATGTGAAGAATCTAGGCTAGTCCTTAAAAGAAATATTTGAAGAATGCAAAAAATTTAATAGTGAATTCATTCAACTAGAGATTGAACTACAACAATCCAGAAATAATGAACAAGAGCTTGAAAGATAGATAGTTATTCTCAGAGATGAACTCACTACTACAAATGAATACAAGGAGAAGTTTAGGATCAATTCTGGTAAGCTTGATGAGCTGAATAAAAGACAAAAGGATGCAAATGACAAGCGAGGTCTTCGATATGAGAAGGGAGAAAGCTCTAGATCTAAACATAAGGATTCCAGACAAAGAAATCAGATGAACAAAGGTAGAAGGTATTTGGTAAGACAAACCAATGCTCAAAAGTTTAATGGTCACTACCTTGCTTGTAATAAATTTGGTCATATGGCTTCTCAGTGTAGAAGTGAAATAAATTCAAGTAGTCCATCATTTCTTGGTCAGTTTTTTAGTTGTAATAAGTTTGGTCATAAGTCAATTGAATGCAGAAGTATGTCTGTCAGTGTAAGGAGTGTTAAATGTTACACCTATGGAATATTTGGGAATATTTCTAATCAATACAGATCAAGAGGATATAAATGGAATGAATGGTCTAGACAAAGAAATCCTATGTGTTACAATTGCAAAAAAATTGGTCACATTGCAAGATTTTGTGAGAATAGAAACATGGATAGAAGAGGTTCAGTATACAAAGGCAGAATTTCATAGAAAGATGATAAAGGAAAAGGGAAAGTGACTATGGAAGAAATAAGAGATTAGATGAAGAAAACATGGGTAAGGAAGAGTGAGTCTGATGAAGGAAACAAGGTCGCACCAAAATATACTTTTTGGTAGTTCCTCCAGAAATTGATCTTAGGCCATTGGCCTAGGGGAGTTTTTCAAGAAAATCCTTTGTCCCCCTATCAGTAGTTGGCACCAGAATGTAGGAAATTGTCAGTAGTTGTGCTAATAGTTTATAAATGTATCGGTGATCACTTGTGCAAAACTTTGAGAAGTAGAAGGTCCGCAAATGAATCCTTCTTTTGCTATCTAAGAAAATAGAGTATCTAGAACACATAGGGCTTTGATAATTTTGATGATCAAAGATCTGATAACAAGGTACATTGCACATGGAATCTCATAATTTTTTTTTGAAAAATAGGGAAGGTGCAACTTCAGCAGGTGAAGTTTACATCTCTCATAAAATGATAATGGAGGATCAAGATTTTGACCTATGTGGATTGCTAAAAGATCAATTGATGGAAAATGTGCAACTAACAAAGGAGGCAATTACCCCTTTAGGTTTCATACCTTGGTCATATGTCTTGTGATGTATTTTTTGAATTGTTTTCAATAGATAAATAATGTTTTATGGAAAGAGAATGAACTGTTTTGTAAATAGATTTTTGAACATTCTAATACTTTGAAAAATTGTAAGCAAGAGTATGCAAATTTCTTTAAAGAATTGCTAGGGAAGTTTGGAGCAATTAGCATTTCCATTCTAGTAAGAGCACTTGAATTTGGATCCTCTTCCAATGTGATGGAGAGGAATAAGAAAAGAGCACAAGAGATTGTTTATTACACTTCTCTAGCACACAAGACTCCAAAAATTGAAAAGGTAAAGAACAAGTGATTGTAGAAATACTAGATGATGAATCTAATGAGTACACTCCAAGGGAAGAACCAAAATTAGTTGAATCAAATGTAGTAATGGTAGAAGGAAGTGAAGAAGAAGGTGTTTTATCCAAAGTAAAGATACTACAGCTTGTTCATGGGAAAGATGGGATGCAAAAAATTGCTGAAATATGGTCTAATACACCCTCATATGAGCAGGACCTGATTGAGAGCACACTAAGTACTTTTTTTTGCACAATAACATTGGATTGGAGTGTTTGCAAAATGTGTTTCCTAAAGAGATGATTGAATGCATTAGGGAAGTCATGGTCTCTAAGTCCTAGGATAGGAAATAGGGAGAAATAATTCTACATTTGAAGTAGGGGAGAAGAGCCAGTAGCTACCACCCATTGAATAACCGCCACCTCCAGGTTCACTCCACCCCCAAAAAAAAATTTAACTCTGATCCACAAAAAAAAAAATTATTAAAAAATATAAAATTACAACAATACCAATAGAAAATTACAACAACACCAATAGCTGCTCATAACAGAATGAGTCACTCACCAATCAAAGTACACAACTAAACATGCCTTTGCATTTATAAAAGAACTCCACTTGCACATAAAAAGGCCCATTTACAATTTTATTTAAATCATTTACTTTTTACAATTACCCCCACTTGCAAATGTGTGTCCCTCACTACATTTTATATTTACAAGTATACATGCACAACTACTAGTGCTTTAGATGACATAATCACAAACTCCTTTGCACAGTCTTTCACACACTCCATGTCAGCTATATGTACTTATTTCATTTCCTTAGGTACCTACACAATTAAATATAGGTGTAAGGCTCCCCAATTAAACATCAAATCCAAATGTAATGCACAACTCAGTCATATCATCTTTTAAAAACCTACGTAACTTGCAGCTTCAAATTCAAATGCTCTAACAAATTCAAAATTCAAACACAACCACCAAATTCAATGCATTCAATTGTCAGATTCAAATTCCTAAATAAGAGGGGGAAAGTAGCCAGCAACATTCACAATTGCATGTTACTCCCAGCAAAGTTGAAAGCAACGACAAAGATTTTCTGCACATTCCTCTTATATCCAAAGTCTCAGGTATGTACTTATATTTATTTTCATTTATGCAGTGTCTTCTTACTTTATACATTCTACCATTTGTAAAGAAATTTCTACTTTCCATTGCACATACAGTAGGCTAGCATACATATATTTGTCATTTTACATTACGTGTCTCTTGTTCATTCAGCAAATCGATGTATATGTGTGTTTCCTTTGCCTATCCATTGAAAATGCAGAGTATGTACTTATAGTTATTTTCATTTATGCAGTGTCTTCTTACTTTATACATTCTACCATTTGTAAAGAAATTTCTACTTTCCATTGCACATACAGTAGGCTAGCATACATATATTTGTCATTTTACATTACATGTCTCTTGTTCATTCAGCAAATCGATGTATATGTGTGTTTCCTTTGCCTATCCATTGAAAATGCAGACTATGGTACCTATATTTATATTTGTCTATTTTTCCTCATTTGTCATTTACTTCAGTGTTTATATCAGGGTTTATAGTTGTTATTTATTTTTTCTTATATGTCTCTTGTTTATTTTTGGTCATTTGTCAGGGGGGTCATTTATCAGGGTTCAATATGTATATGTGTGTATATATATATATACATAGACAAACACATATATACGTCTATTAGTCTGTTTAAATATGTTTCATTTGGCTGTCCAATACAATAGCATAGCATTTGTTTATATTTTTCTACTTCCCATTGCACACACAGCAGGCTACCATACATATATTTGCCATTTTACATTATGTGTCTCTTGTTCATTCAGCAAATTGATGTATATGTCTATCCTTTGCCTATCCTTTTAAAATGCAAACAATGGTACTGGTTAATCATTTTCTTCTGCATCTTTCACGACCCATGAAGGATTTATTCGATGATTCAAAAATTATTACTGCTTGTTTATGAAATAAATCATTCCTCTTACACTCCTTTTTCCCACATTGCCTATCCTTTTAAAATGCAAACAATGGTACTAGTTAATCATTTTCTTCTGCATCTTTCACGACCCATGAATGATTTATTCGATGATTGAAAAATTATTACTGCTTGTTTATGAAATAAATCATTCCTCTTACACTCCTTTTCCCACATTGTAGTTATGTATGTATGTATGTATGCAGCTTCACACACACACACACACACACACATGTATATGTATATGTATATGTATGTATGTATGTATGCAGCTTCATACATATATATATATGCAGATACATACATACATTGCACATACAGCAGGCTACCATACATATATTTGTCATTTTACATTATGTGTCTCTTGTTCATTCAGCAAATCGATGTATGTCTATCCTTTGCCTATCCTTTTAAAATGCAAACAATGGTACTGGTTAATCATTTTCTTCTGCATCTTTCACGACCCATGAAGGATTTATTCGATGATTCAAAAATTATTACTGCTTGTTTATGAAATAAATCATTCCTCTTACACTCCTTTTCCCACATTGCATTTATGTATGTATGTATGTATGTAGCTTCATACATACATATGTACATATGTACATATGTATGTATGTATGTATGTATGCAGCTTCATACATACATATGTACATATGTACATATGTATGTATGTATCTGCATACATACATACATACATACATACCCTAAAAAAAAGTGAATTTGGTTTTCTTTTGTGCTTAAATTATTAAATACGACCTGGTAAAGTCGATTGTCTCATGATTTTGTCTCCAGAAATGATCAGGAATTTCGTGGGTTTGAACACATGTCTATAAAAAACCCAGGTCACTTTGGGCATAAATCGACAAACCCATTAAAAATAAATATGTTTTTGTCAAAACCCTTGCATGGTTTTTTCCAAATTCGTGTGCTTAATGAATTAATCTCATGAAACCCTTGCCTGGGATATTCTGCATCTATCTCAAAACGCACTTCTGTATTCCTACCAGTGAGGAATTATTATTATGAAACCCTTGGTTAATTTCTTCTGCTCTTTTTTCAAAACCCAAGTCTATACAATGTGCTTTGAACATTGATATATATACATACATATATCTATGTATATATATCTATATATATGTATATGTACAGATATATGCATACATTTAACTAAAGAATGGGATACCCAAAAAAAAAAACATTAGTCATATGCGTCAATCGGACCCCAAATAAAGATTATTTGGGGTGTAATGTGTTTGGTGTCTGGTGCTTTAGTAAGGAGATTAATATGTAGGAGTGATTTGTAATGGGTGCGAAATTGATTGTAGAAGGTGCTAACGTGAATTAGACCCATTCACTTTCGAGCGGATTTGAATGATAAAATAGATCTGTTTTATATTTTGCAAAGTTTATACCTGTGTTTTGTATTTATATCTGTGTTTTGCAATGTTTATACACTATTTTTCTGACACTTGATCACTTACAATGTAGCTGATCATTGACAATCATGGCACCAAGGCACAAGAGGAAAAGATCGGGTCTGAGGCGCTTGAATAGAGTACCTCGTGTAGTGACATTCAATGTTCCAGATGTTGACGAAGAGCCAGCAGTAAACATGGACGAGGAAGTTATTTCTGATAATGCAGCATAGACCAATGAAAATGATGGTTTTGAACCTGCTGTTCATAATACTGACGTAGAAATGGAACCACCATCTGTTGACCAAGTGACAACCCCAGATCATAGCATCAAAAGTTGGTCTATGGATGACATGGACAAAGCCATTGCAAATGTTGAAGACCATCACATGACAATCAGAGGTTCAGTGATCAAATGGGGAATCTCGCCTAGCAGTTTGCGGTCATGGCTCAATGGTCTGACATCCACAAAAAAGAGGGGGCCACCTACAATCCTGACTGAAGAAGAAGAAGCTGAAATTGTGCAATGGTGTAAAGATATGGCTAATATTGGCCATGGCCTTCAAGTCTCACAGCTTAAGTCAACGGTGGCCCACCTGGTTGGAGTGAGGCCTAACCCATTCACAAATGGGATACCAGGGAGGTCATGGTGGGTTGGATTTCGTCAAAGGCATCCTGATCTGACAATTCGAACACCCAAAGGAGTGGACACAGATCGAGCTATAATGCTGCGGCCCGAAATAGTTTCTTCATTCTATGATAACTTGGAGGAGTTGTACAGCAAACTTAATTATGGGCCCAACAACATATGGAACTGTGATGAAACGGGTGTGTAAGCTGGCAGAAATTGTGCAATGAGAGTTATTGCAAAAACAGGGACGAAATGTGTTCCATAATTAATTGCTAAAAGCAGAGAATGGATCACTGTTCTAGCTTGTGTTAGTGTAGCAGGTCAAGCTATACCTGGTTACTATTTGTTCAAGTCCAAAAGGAACATTAAAAACTATATTGTTAACTATGAGCCAAGGGCATGCATGGCAATCCAAGAGCATGCTTGGATGACCAAAGAATTATTTGTTGCATGGTTAAAACACTTCGCAAAAAATGTCCCAGGAGGTGTGTCACCAACCAACAGAAAGCTTCTAATCTTTGACGGTCATGGCAGCCATGTGGCATTCAAAACGGTTGAAGTAGCAAAGGCTATGGGAATAGATTTTCTCACACTTCCAGCACATTGCAGTCACAAATTGCAGCCCCTTGATGTTAGTGTGTTCTCACCATTTAAGAACTACTTCAAACAGCAAAGGACTATATGGCTCTCTGCAAATCCTCAACTTGACATTGGAAGGGAAGAGTTGGCAACACTTGCCAGCAAAGCTTTTGCACAAGCTTTGACTCCTAATAACATTGCAAGTGGTTTTAGAAAAATAGGAATTTGGCCATTAGATCGACATGCACTTGACTTGGATATGGGGCCAAGCCAAGCTTTTGTGGTTGAAGAGGAAGGAACGACATTGGGAGCAGAAACTGAGGGTGATACAGCTGATGAAGAGGCACAGTTCATGGCAGCTGAGACTTGTTTGAGGATAGCAGGTTGGAATGAGGAACAGATTGGACAGTTTGTGGATACCTTTTCTGCAAACATTCCCCCAAATCCAGAAAACATTGAGGCAACAGAAATTCAACAAGAACCAGCAGTTCGATCATCTAATCAGGCAGCTGAAAATGAAGAGAGTCTGAATCTGCCATCTGAATTTGAAGATGCAGCTTTGAACCTAGGGGTGCATCTCAATTTCACTCAAGTGGATGAAGGGTTGTCCATGCCATCACCACCGAATGTTGATCCTGAAGATGTAATCCATTACTTCACAACTGGGAGAAATTGGGAGGCTGAAAATGATGAAGAGGATGGAGTCGATGGTAATGACTCAAATGATGAAGAGGCTGACTATGTACCATGCACACAAGTCAATGATCAGCAACCAGCAGGCAGCAGAAGCACTTTTTTGCAACTCCCAATGCAACGAGTGCGCCAATCATCTAACAGAGGTCGCAATGGGGTCCTACGCCTTAGTAGGCAGTCTCAAATTTTGACATCAGATGATTTCTTCAATTTGCTGAATGAACAAGAGGCACAGAAGCAAAGAAACCAAGAATTGCAGCAAAGGAAAAAGGAGCAAATGGCTGAAAGGAAGGCAGAAAGAGAAGCAATCCTCGCACAGAGGGAGGCAAATAGATTGGAGCGTGCTGCAAAAAAACAAAAAATTGCAGAGGAGAAACTGAGGCAGCGACATGAAAAGGAGCTTCAAAGGGAACAAGCAAAGATTGCTAGACAGTTGAAGGAAAACCAAAAGCAGGCGGAAAGAGCAGAAAGAAACAGAAGTAAGAGTACTCCTACAACTCCTCTTCCAAGTCAACATTCAATTTTAAGGGACATGATTAACATTTTGTCTCCAGCCTTTGCAGCTCTTAGCAGCCTACAAAATGGGTCTTCTGAAGGCTGCTCTCCACAGTTACAGCTAACTCCAAAGGCAAATCATGCATTGCTTGCTTGTATAGCAAGTGCCATACAAAACAATCCGCAATCCTCAACATCTTCTCCAGTTGACGCAGAGTCAGTTGACCCCCAAGGACACACCACTTCATAATCAGATCTGTTGATGTCTGATTACGATTTTTTGTTGTCAATTTTTTGACCTCGAAGTGTGCTAGAGTGTTTTTTGTAAAACTGAATGCTGGACTATTGTATTGGATAGTCAAAGGATACTAGTTTGTTGTATTGGATAGCATTTGGATACTAGTGTCTAATTTTGTAGAACTAAATGGTAGTGTGTTCTCAAATTATCTAATTCGATGTGTTCCAATGTGTTTTTTGTATATATGAAGACTCCTTGTCTTCTTTCCAAGTTAATGATCTATACTTTTGTGATTCGAAATCAGTTTTGTGTTTGTTGTATTCATCTATCATTGATGTGATTTAAAAATATGACTCACTAGTCTATTCAAGATCTATGTTTTGTAAATAATGCATTTGGTAAAGGTTGAAAACATTATAATTCAAACTTTGTATTTTCCCTGACATCAGACTTTTTGAAAATTCAAACTTAATAATTCAATAAGTTTCTATGTATTTTCTCACATCTATGTATGTTGTCTGATTTTGAATTATTTTCTGTGCAATTAATCTGATCACCTAAAATCAACAAATCCCACCATAAATCAAATCCCATTGTTCAGGTTAATGAATGAACATCATCAGAAAAAAGAACATCATAAATGAACACAATGTCTAGCAGGTCACAGCCAAGGTAAGCTCTTGAAAGACTTGACTTGAAATGTCATCATGCAAATTGACTTGCTCTTTACAACCTCCCTAGTTGTGTATACATGCATATATATATATATATATATATATATATATATATATATATATATATATATATATATATATATACATACATACATACATACATACATACATATGTATACACAACTAAGTATATGCATACATATAACTATACATCTATATGCAACATATCCATAAATTAATCTATTTGAAACTATAAATTTTTGAACACATACACTTGGAAATTAATTTAATTGTAAATTGTAAATGTAAGTTTACAATGAATAATAAAAATGAACATTATAAATGAACACAATGTCTATCGGGTCACAGCCAAAGTAAAGTCTTGAAAGACTTTACCTGATATGTAATCTTACAAATTGACATGGTCTTCACAACCTCCTAGCCATTTGACATGCCTGCCACAACAAACAAATATAATACAACAAACAAACATGGACAATAGTTATTGAAATAAATAAAAAGATATACTAGTTAGTAAAAAATATAGAACAATAATTGAAACTTAGAACAATTTGAACAAAAAATCCTTAATTATTTGGTGTGTTGATAAACACAATTACCAAACTGCCCACCATGAACATCGTTACACCACCTCTCCTTGTTCTCCCATGCCTGCAAGAAAAGATTTACAACCACGGGTAGTCACAACCGAGGCTAGTAACATACAAACATCATATGACCTTTGAAATAATGCATGTACAACAACACATAATTAATCAAGTTCAATTGTGAATATAGTAGTAGAGGAGAAAAATTGTGAATGCCACTGGCTGCTATCCCTCTTATTTAGAAATTTGAATCTGACAATTGAATGCATTCAATTTGATTGTTGTGTTTCAAATATGAATTTGTTATAGCATTTGAATTTGTAGCTGCCAGTTACGTAGGTTTTTAGAGATGATATGACTGAATTCTGCACTATATTTGGATTGGATGTTCATTTGGGAAGCCTTATATATCTGTGATTTTTTGCAGCTTTGCATGCATGCATAGAGTCATACAATCATATATCAGTAATATACATTGCAAAGCAGAAAAAACACCTAAATGTGTCACTTTTAACATCTAATTAAAACTCTTTTATCATTCAAATCCGCTCAAAAGTGAATGGGTCTAATTCACGTTAGCACCTTCTACAATCAATTTCGCACCCATTACAAATCACTCCTACATATTAATCTCCTTACTAAAGCACCAGACACCAAACACATTACACCCCAATTAATCTTTATTTGGGGTCCGATTGACGCATATGACTAATGTTTTTTTGTGGGTATCCCATCATAACCATTCGCTTTGCCGCGCGCTGTCTTTGTAGCTGCACATACATACATACATACATACATACATACATACACACACACACACACACACACACACACACATATATATATATATGTATCTATATATGTATGTATGTGCATACATACATACATACATAAATGGACATACATACATGTATCTATGCACATACATACATACACACATACATATATGTATGTATGTATGTATGTGCATACATACATGCATACATACATGCATATATATATGTATATATGTACATATGTATGTATGTATGTATGTACATGCATACATACATACATACATGTATGTGTGTATGTATGTATGCACATACATACACACATACATGTATGTATGTATGTATGATTGACGCATATGACAAATGTTTTTTTGTGGGTATCCCATCATAACCATTCGCTTTGCCGCGCGCTGTCTTTGTAGCTGCACATACATACATACATACATACATACATACATACACACATATATATATGTATCTATATATGTATGTATGTGCATACATAGCACATACATACATACATACATACATACACATATGGACATATATACATGTATCTATGCACATACATACATACACACATACATATATGTATGTATGTATGTATGTATGTGCAAACATACATGCATACATACATGCATATATATATGTATATATGTACATATGTATGTATGTATATACATCATCCCCTTCATACATACATGTATGTGTGTGTATATGTAATATACATAATACATACATACATACATGTATGTCTACATGTATGTATGCACATACATACATACACACATACATGTATGTATGTATGTATGCATGTACATACATACATATATACATATATGTATAAATGTATGTATGTATGTATGTGCATACACACATAGATACATGCATACATATATACAACACATGGCGAAAAGGAGTGTAAGAGGAATGATTTATTTCATAAACAAGCAGTAATAATTTTGACATCATCGAATAAACCCTTAATGGGTCGTGAAAATGTAGAAGAAAATGAATAACTAGTACCATTGTTTGCATTTTGAAAGGATAGGCAAAGGATACTCACATATACATCGATTTGTTGAATGAACAAGAGACACATAATGTAAAATGACAAATATATGTATGCTAGCCTACTGTATGTGCAATGGAAAGTAGAAATTTCTTTACAAATGGTAGAATGTATAAAGTAAGAAGACACTGCATAAATGAAAATAACTATAAGTACCTACCTGATACTTGGGATATTAGAGGAATGTGTAGAGGATGCTTGTCGTTGCTTTCGATACATACATACATATATACACGTATGTATGTATGTGCACATACATACATACATACATACATTTTTGTAATATGAAAGACGCAGAAGAAAATGATTAACTAGTACCATTGTTTGCATATTCAAAGGAGAAAGATGTTAGATGTTACCTGAGGCCTGCTGTATGTGCAATGGAAAGTATGGTATGTATGTATGTATGTCTGTATATGTATGTCTATATGTGTACATACATACATGTATGTACATATGTATGTCTGTAAGTGTATAATGTATGTCTGTATGTGTATATACAGGTATGTATGTATATATGTATGTGTGTATGTGTACATACATACATGTATGTAAATATGTATGTCTGTATGTGTACATACATACATACATACATGCATACATGTATGTATATATGTATGTACACATACATACATACATATATACATACATTATGTATATATGTATGTGTGTATGTGTATAGATGCAGAATATTCCAAACAAGGGTTTCATGAGATTAATTCATTAAGCACACGAATTTGGAAAAAACCATGCAAGGGTTTTGACAAAAACATATTTATTTTTAATGGGTTTGTCGATTTATGCCCAAAGTGACATGGGTTTTTTATAGACATGTGTTCAAACCCACGAAATTCCTGATCATTTATGGAGACAAAATCATGAGACAATCGACTTTACTAGGTCGTATTTAATAATTTAAGCACAATAAAACCCGCATTTGGAAAAACAAAGCAAGGGTTTTCACAAAAACATATTTATTTTTAATGGGTTTGTCGATTTATGCCCAAAGTGACATGGGTTTTTTATAGACATGTGTTCAAACCCACGAAATTCCTGATCATTTCTGGAGACAAAATCATGAGACAATCAACTTTACCAGGTCGTATTTAATAATTTAAGCCTATCCAAAATACATTTGGAAAAGGCAAGAAATAAGGAGTTTCTAAATAAAGAGTCGTTATATCATTTCTCAGACCAAAAATCATAATCTGAGTCAGATTTACCGTTGTAACCAGTAACATGGGAATGAGGAAATCATTTACTAAAAACTTCCGTGTTGTACTCGCATGTGCAAACATTAGCGAGTCAATGCTTTTGGCAGTCCAAGCTGTAAAGATGCATAGTTGCTTACTTGAACAATAGCGGTAATGGTTTATCAAGCGTCAGACAAACCTTCAAGGTCTTAACACTCGAATGTCTAAACCCTTCACCGGGTCATGAAGATGCAGAGAAGAAAATGAATTAACCCGGTACCATTGTTTGAATATTCACAAAGGGTGAACCAAGTATTGGAATTACAGACACGTCTTAGTGGAGGCGTGAGGGCATTACTTCATCCCTTCCTCCATAAATTAGGGAGACAGCTTCGGTGGCAGCAGGAGAAATGGTGTGATGGGATACCCACAAAAAACAGGCCCAATCCTTATCAAATCAATGGACCCTAGGTAAAAATTCAATTCTGGGGTGCCATGTGGTGGAATATCCCGGTGCTTTAGTAAGAGGAGAGTGTTAATATGAGGGTGTTAGTTATAGAAGGTGCTAAAATTTGGTCCGAGACCCCATTCACTTTTGGTTGAATGATAAGAAAGAGTTTAATTCCAGATATTAAAAGTGGCATATTAGTCATTTTTAATTTTTTGTTGGTGGGTTATATAAATTGATGGGACAGTGAGTCATAAGTGGCAGTACCTCTAAAGGAGGTCTTTTGACATGCTCAGTTTTCTGCAGATTTGCCCAAAAGCCAAAACCTTAGTTATAAGATCTTAACTCAGGTGCGAAAAAAACCCATAATTTTTTTTTCCGATTCGACATACAGTTTGTATTCTACGGTTGCGCGAAGTTAGCCCTGGTGGCTACTAGGTCTTCTCCCCTAGTTCAAGCTATCTCTTACCAAACTAAAAAGGAAAATGAGTGTGTTGAGGGAATGCATAAATACAACAAATAACATCTCCAACTATTCTCTTTATTGTCCTCATGTAGTTGGGAGATACAAAGATAAGCTAAAGTAGATTGAAACTAAGTTGAACAAGATTGGTCAGGATTATAACATGTTTCAGGATCAGGATGGTGTAGTCAAGAAAAGGATTCAAGAGTTGTAGCCTAAGAATACAAAAGTTCATTTCACCAGAAAAAACCTTGTGGACACCTTTTGGAAAGTGAAGGATTTAACTAAATACAAACTAGAGAAATTAATTGAGGTTCTGAGGAAAGGAGAAAAATTAGAAGAGGAAATCACAATTTTGGAATTTCTCATCTATATTATCAACTAGACATCTGAGAAGAACAACTTGATCTTAATCATTGGGATTTCAGTAGAAGCTTGGAGGAAATTTCTTCTAGAAATGAAAGATAAGTACAAGATAATTTTATGACTCGAGTAGCAGTTGTATTTATTCAAATTTTGATCCAATTTTTGAATTAGCAAGGGGGGAGATCCATAATATGTTTTTCATTGATGTCAAAGGGGGAGAGAGAGCAGTGAAAAATTCCTTATCATTCTAAAGGGGAGTTGTGTTTTGAAATTTTGAAATCTAGCAGCGTAATCATATTGGTTTTGACACTTAGTCATTTTTCACTAAGTGTTGCCATCAAGGCCAAAGGGGGAGATTGTTGGCATATGGATTCTAGGTTTTTCATTGATGGAAACCTAAGTCATTATTCTGGTCTATAGATCAGGATTTGTTCATACCGACAGGTAGAGTAAAGAACAGAGTATTACCAAAAGAGAGATTGAAGAATAGGGTATCCGGTTAGTATGTCGATCTGTATGCTTCACTATATTATCATTTTGAGTTTTGGATCTTGGGGAAGGTTTTTAAGTATCTATATTATCTTATTTTTAAGTTTTGTGATGTCGTATTAATCATTGTATAAGTTAGGAGATCCAGGAGGATGATTTTCTATTTATTAGCTCACAGTGGCTAACTTAGTGAATATGGCATGTCGCAAATATTTGAGGTATAATTAATTAAGGTATCCTATGCTTGAATATTTTGTTTTGGGTCCTAGCTATGTTGTTTCTAACTTTTATGGGTACACATTGAATATTAAATGTTGATTGAGCTAACTATTGGAAAATATTTTTATTTTCCTGAAGCCGACATGAAGCGACTAAATCTTTGATATCGGATATATTTAAGAGATTAGTTAATTCATTATAAATGAGTGAAAGTGAGTGTACGAATTATATTGTGAATGTTAGAAGGGTTGTTGAGAAATTTGGCACAGTTTCACTTGTGTAGAAGAGGATTTTGTGAAGAAAATTAAGGTAGAGCAGAGCAAAGTGCAAAATCAGACAAAAGGTCCAAAATATGATCTATGAACCTCACCAGAACTAAAACCAAGCATTTTTAGATGCTAATTTATTAGTTCAACTCTTTCTTGTAATCCAAATATGTTGTAAGGTAGTGAGCCTTCTTGTTTTGAGTAGTGAGCTCTAGGCAGTGTGCCTAAATGCATGTACATTCCCCTTTTTCTTCATACTTTTAATAGAGTATAAATTATGGATTAACCTCCACCATGGTTTCCTTCATGTGCTTGCATCTTTACTTTTGTTTAAATTTTGTAAATGGCTTAATATCTAGATTGTAATTTAAATATTGTTGAACATTGATTCACCCCCCCTCTCAGTGTTCCTTGAGTCCAACAAACAGAATTAAGTGGATAAGAAATTGATGTTTTTGAGATTTGAATTTGAGTTTGGTGACAATTGATTCACCCCCCCTCCAATTGTCTTGCACCTTTCAACTAAGAGCTTCAACCAAACCCTAATATTAGGACTAAATCACCCCTTTCAACATATGAATCTGAGTATAACTATTTTCCAAATTTTTTTGTAGATCTTGAATTGTCAGTGAACATAAGGAAATATGGTTCCACCTTTTAGGAGATGGAACTATGGTTTAAGACCTATTTCACTCTTCTTTCATTAGGAAACCAAGATCCCTCAACCAAGTGACTCAATTGAGGGAAGGAATACATAGTAACAAGGGTGTGTAATATTTCCTTAGGTGTGATTAAAGAGGGATTCACCACTAAGAAAATGCTTAGAAATAAGGGAATGAAAGAAATATGAAAATATAGCTATGTGACCTAGGTGATGGAACTTAAAATCAGAATAATAAACTAATGATTAACAAAGAAGCACCTGGAAGATGAAGATGACTAAGCAAGACCTGAAAGTACTAAAAATTGTTTCTTTTGATGTACACTGGGACTCATACGCTAGATTGGGTGATTTAGTCTCAATCTAAGGCTTCTGGGAAAGATTTGTAATCCTCAGGTGACTGATCAGAACCCACTAAAAATTTGGTTAAAAGGTTGTATTGGGACTCATACAGATTAACAGTTGCAAAGTGTCCCATTTTTTTGCAAAGTTTCCTAGAAGTAGAATTTTGAACTAAAACTTTATGAACCTCTAAATAATTTGGATATCTTTCTCTATATCTGAGTTTCCATGATCCTTGACATGACAACTTTACAACATTTTGCAACTTTGCAATTTTGGTACTTTTGAAGGCTTTGAATCCAATTTTTCTTCAACCTATAAACCTACAACATAGAAAGAGAGGGGAAAAAAAAATTGTTAGAGAATAGGGGGTTTTCCTTTGTCAAACCCCATTTTGGTAATAAAACCTTAATGAGAAATGAACATGAATGAAATGAAACATGAAACATAAGATGAAACAATAGAACCATGTTTGACACCTTGTAGATATGCAAACAAGCATGAAGAAAACTCAATGGATGTAGATATTGATCATGATTCTTCATGAAAGGTAATGCCTTTGAATAGTTGAATTGATCTTGAACAATACATCTCAACATTAGCTCAAAATGACATGCATGATGCATCAATCCTTTGACATGATGCTTGAATCTTAAATTTTGCTCCAAATGCTTGATGATTTTCTCTTGCATGCTATTCTTGAATACTCTTGAATTCTCTACAATTCTCTTGTGAAATATTAGGATGCTTGACTCAAAATTGTTAGGTGAAACTAGGTGAAACAACCTTGCATTTATACTTGTTTATGCAAAATTTCTCAAAATTGCAACACTACAAGTCAACATAAGATCTAGGTTAATAAAATATTGCCAAGAATTTTATTTAAATCAGGCCTTGGTTAAAGTGGGACTCATATGCCAATTGGTGTGTATGATTCCTGTTATCTTAAATATGAGACAAAATCTAAGAAGTATCTTGTTTAATGTGAAATTTGAAATCAAGTCCCAACACCTAGGTGGTGGCATATGGGTCCTAGATCACTAAATCTAAAACACATAACCCAAAAACATGAATTATGATTTTCCATTTATGATATGTCAGGATTATCCTCATAAAAATGTACTTAATAAGTCTTGTGAATGAAAAATAGGACCAATTAAGGCATAAAGAAGCCAAATTTTAATGAAAAGGGCCCAAAACTTAATGTTTCATATGTAAAACATATTACAACACAAAATTAAGGCACTGCTTAGCTCATTTTATCAATTATTACCAAATGAAGTGAGGAAAAGGGATACATATTTCTATACTACATTTAGCCCCCACTTTAATGAGAGGAGGAACTTGCTTCAAACTCACTAAAGTATAAATTCAATAGGGGTCCAATTGCACCAATGTGGATGGTATAGAATGACAAAGATCAAGGGTGTGGTAAAGCCCCTAGGATCAATATCCTATGGAAAACCAACATACCTGCACAAGAGGACACTCATGTAAATGATGTATGAAGAAACAACAAGATACACTATCAAAGACATATTAAATAAGAAAGAAAGGTGGATCAAGCCTCAACCATTTTTCCAACATGATGTGGATAAGATCTAAGTTGTTTTTCCAAATATGTTTACAATTGGAACACAATGTCCATTATACAAAACAAATACATACTCATAAGGGATAGTGGAATCTCAGGTCATACATTAGGTGACATCCTAAAGACACATACAAACGTAGCCTATATGCACTCACATAGATAGGAAAGTGGTTATGGGAAAGTCATGCCTAAGTTCAAATCCCATATAGTAACCATACCAAAGCTATACCTCTTGATAACTCTGATAGGGCGCCACACAACATGAACAACATGATCCATGAGGCAAGAAAAACTTCATATGCTAACACCCATGAACAAATAGGATGGCCCCATAGGAAATAAAAGTGTGTTATACAAGGTGGCCATATAATAGCTATTGTAAATGTAAAATAGTGTAAGGTATGTTCAAAGGGATTTTTCTTAGTTCATGTAAGGTCTTTCCTTAGGGAAAATTGTGCCTAATGTCTCCAAGAGATGAAAAATCAAATAAATATCATGCTCTTGGAGGAAATCAAATCCAATCACACTGCCAAGAAAATGACACATCACAAGAATAGAGAAAATCATGCAGTGAAACATGAGTGTCGATGTATGCCCCCACTTTAAAGTGGTTGTTAACACCATTATTGTGAGAAATTACTTTAAAGTAGAAGAAGACATGAGAGCTTATTCAAAAATCCTTATGTAAAGTCATATGTTCCCAAATGAAACATCATCATGGATAAGGGATTGGCCCCAAAATGCACCAACAAAAGATAACTCAGTACGTTACATGTGATCCAACTTAAGGAATATCATCTACATCCCAAGCTTACTCTTATATATACATGGAAGACAATAAACATTCCAAAAGAGGAAATGAAAAGTGCCATACATGAGGACAAGGCTACCTAACCCCTTACCCCCACTTAGTGCAAGACAAGGATGAGCCGAGATGATTGATGAGAAACATAAAAATTAGTATCAATTAGAGGAACTAGGTGCTTTAGCACAAGGAAGAGTACCACAGTCTTGAAGATGTTAAATTTTATTACTCAATTCCACACATTCATTAATAGAATGACCATGAACTCTATGATATCAAACGATCTTTTAGGAGTCTCAAAAACATATAGTTTTCTTGATCAAAAGTAGAACATGTTCATTTATTTGGTGATAAAGAAATCTCTTGCTTAGTACAAGATGTCATACTTACACAAGACTCTTTAGATTGTGAGATTTTGTTCTCTCCTTGAAAGGAGAGTGTAAAATATAATGAACTGTAGTTGTTAGTGTTTTGTGTCATGAATTTTATGTTAAGGGAGGATTTATCTATTTCTTTCATTTCTTCCAGAGGAAAATAACCAAGACCACTAGTTTCTATTAACTCAGGCTGCACTAATGTTAAATTTGGCTTAGAATAATATTTTTTAAGAGTTTCGATATTAAGTGAATGCTTGTTTATTTCTTTTCAGGGACAATAACCAATACCATTAGTTGTTTCTTGCACGTTAGGATTTATAGGGACACAAATACCTTGTTCTCAAGCACCACATCCTTTTCCACTATAGCCAAGTTGTTTCATAAGTTCATAAACTCTTCCATAAATATTTTTCATTTCTATTGGATTTGGTGGTTTTTTTTAATCAACTTTATCATTTTTTTGTGTAATTTTCTTCGTATTATGAAGTGGTTGAAGTGAATGCTTTCAAAGGGTCTTCCAAATTTTGTGTTGACATTACTAGTTTCTCTTTTCAATTTTCAAGATCTTTTTTTATGATCTTGTATTCTCCCATGAATGTATATGTGAAATCTAATGATCCCAAATCATCTAGCAATAACATTGTAAAGGGTTTAGGAAACCTATCTTTTTGTTCTTTTTGCATGAGTTCTACTTGTGTAGTTGGTGTCGATGTTTTCAAAGGATTTTCCTCTTGTCTCTCAATGTTCAAACAAATTTCTAGTTTAGGATTGGTATTGATTGTATACACTTTTTTGTAGTAGGAATACTTCATTTTATGATGAAGAGTAGAAGGCGTTGCTTGAATTTCATGAATCCATGGTCTTCCTAAAAGGAGATTATATGAAAGATTGTGAGGAATAACATGGATAGGAATTTGCAACATGGCCTTTCCAACTTTAATAGGAAATTTAATCACACCAAGAAGTTGTTTTCCTATGTTATCAAACCCATGAATAGATAAAGAGTCTGGTTGTATTTGTATTTTGTCTTCTTTAATATTGTCCAAAAATTTTATACTACACTCATTAAGGGTAGAAAAATTTTCAACAAGGGTCCTCTTTATCCCAATATGATTATGTTGAGCTATTATTATGAATTTTTATTTATTTTTATCTTATAATGAAGGTAACTCATCTTGATGGAATGCAATGTCTAATTTGTTTGTTGTTATAGCTTGAATTTGGGCTGCCACATCATTTGATTAAAAATTAGCGGGGGGTAGGGAATTATTGTAAGACATTTTGAATTATGCTATGATAATAAGGGGAGGATTGAATAAGTTCCCATAAGGATATCTTAGTAGAAGTATTCTTAAGTTGTTCAAAAAGGGCATGCTCCCTTCCACTTTGCAGAGGCAAATGCAGAGTACTAGGCAAGATAGGATTATGTTGAAGGTGGTTGCCTTGGTTGTAGATTGTTTCTAGTGTTATATGTATGAGCAATAGTATTATAATTGGACTACTGCAACATATTATTCTTAAGTATTTTGTCTATGAGGAATTCTTTTTTTTGAGTTTTTGGTTGTTGTGAGGGTGGATAAAGGATAATTTTAGGCTTAGGATATTACTTCAAGGGATGTCTAATGTGCATAACCTCAAAATATTTATGCTTATTTTCATGATCTTTTAGTGAAGGGAAGTTTAATTTCACTTCATCTAAGGAAGTCACATCACCATTGTTTGAAATAAATGTGTTAATGTTCTCATTTTCTTGCACCATGATATCCTTCCTAGTAGGATATTTTTTAGGAGAACTACAAACTAGATGTTAATGGCATTCAAAGGTTGGTTCTTCTGATGACTTCGTCATAAGTAAGGGATTTATCAATGGTTGGATTTTATTGCTTATCAATGATGGAATTTTCTTGTTCAATAATCTTCTCATAAATCTCATTGGTTTGATTTATAAAATCAAAATATCTTCTTTAGCAATAGGAGAGATATTAGGAGAAGACCCAATTTGATTTTTATGATTTTCCATGATTTCATCAATTTTTCTTTAAGGTATCATTCTCTTGTGCCATACTATCCACCCTAGTAAGAGAGATTTTAGGAGAGTAACAAACAAGAGTTTCATCACATTCCATGATTAGGTTTTGTAAAGTAGCTTCATTAGATTACATGATTAGGTTTTGAAAAGTAGCTTCATCACAAATATAAGAGGAGTTAAGAGAAGAAGAAATATCACTGTCATGCTTACCAATAATTCAATCCTTTCATTCAAATAGATCTCTCCAAATGGTAGGAGAATTAGGAAAGGGAGAAATGAGATTCTTATGACTCTCAATAAGTGTATCTTCTAACGCTAAACTATTTTTTTTTATAACTAGAAAGGATATTAGGAGAAGAAAAAATGTGATTATCATGGTTATCTATAGTTACATTTGCATGCCCTATAATGTCTTCCCAAGTGGGAGATGTAGGATTGTCATAGCTCTCAATCATTGGATCCTTTAACACCAATGTGTCCTCCTTGTAAATGGTATTTTCATGATCGTTCACAATTGTATTCTCTTTCACTAAATCATTTTCACAAGTAGGGGAGATGTTGGGAGAGGAATGTAGACTAAGTAGAGTAGTGGAAATGATCTCATCTTCTTGTGTCATAATATCTTCCCAAGGGGGAGGAGGAGAAGGACAAACAAGAATTTCATGATTATTAATGATTGCATCTTATTTCACCAGGATACCTTCATCACTTATAGAAGAGGTATCAGGAGAAGAAAAACTATCATTATCATGGTTATCTATGTTTGTATCTTATTCTATCACATCATCCCACAAATACGAGAGATAGGAAGGGGTGTGGAATTAAGCAGTGTGTCAACATTTTTTCTCTCTTGCACTAAGAGACTCTCATAACTAGGAAATGCATTGAATGAATGACTAACATTCTTATTGATGAACTTTTTCTTTTCAAACATAGAAAAGAAACATACTAACATTTGTGAAAAGTAATCTATACAAATGTAGTGGGAAAACCTAGAATGAAAAGAGATTTAAAATGCAATGCAATGACCTAGAATGAAATACAATTTCCAAATTCTAAAAAAGGTAATTTCCTGATTACACTATGCAACAATAAAAAATGATATAAGTGAAATTTTCAAATTAAGAAATGCAAAAAATTAAACAAATTAAGCTATATCTAATGAAATTAATGAGACAAAAAATCAAAAAACTAAAATAGATATTTGTTAATAGCAAAAGAAACCACATAAATGATGTTTTTAATGTTGTAAAATGTAGATTTAGGTTTGATCTAAGACTAAATCATGTAGATGAGTGAATGAGTCCTAGTTAGGGTTTTTGGAAGGTTCACACAATGAAAAAAATACATCACATAATTTTTGGACTATGTTGTCATTGATGTCAAAAGGGGATCAGAGAAGAAGTGTGCTAATCCTGTGTAGAAGCACATACTGTTGTCATTGATGAAAATTTGGAAAATTAGGCAAAGGTGTTTATTGGCATGATGACAAAGGATGAGTGTGAGAGTAGTGAATTTGATGGTAGATTTGATTTTGGTTTCTCGAAAGCTTTCCAAAAAGGTATTTTGCAGGTCTTGATGTCAATGTTCATTTGTTCATGTTCTTGGTCTAGGGTTTATCAATTAAACCATACATGTGTAGAAATTTCAGTCACAACATTCAAGAAAGTTCTATTGATCGATGACTTAGTGTTGTAGGTTGTAGGTCACATAAGTAACAACTTATGTCATTCATTATGTGATGTAACCAACACTATTGCCTAGGTTGGTGGTGTCTACATGTCTCATCAAAGAGACATTTATTGTTTGGTGACATTAGAAGGTGTATACATGGCATTAGCTTGCATACCTCACTGAGAATTTAATGGAACTTGATCAAGACCCATGACATCAACGAGGAATGGTGGTGATTGAATGTTGAAGATTGATGGTGCTCATAGAGTCTGGTGGGACATAAAGAGGTAGAAGACATTGTTAGTGGAACATGATGTCATAATAATAGGTAGCAATAAATTACTACATCAAGGACATCATAAATGGTGTATGATCAATTGTTTCAATGAAGAAGATTCAATAATTCCCATCAATTCTATTAGGTTTTTGGTGGATCTCAAATAAGTCCCATGGGGTCAACAGAGAGTGGTGGAGATTAATCCACAATTGATGGATATTGACCATTGATGAAGATGGTGGGATCTGACAGGAAGAAGCAAAGGTGATGGTAGTGGATGATGATGTAGGCTAATAGGTGGGAAAGAGAAATTTATCAACAAACCAAATCACATCATTGTTGTGAGTTGTGTGGCAGTGATGTGGATGAAAAATTGCAACAACCCACAAACCTCACAAGGTTTGTGTAGGCTCGATGTCGGAGCTCATGGAGATAGTAGACTTTGGACGTGTGTCTTGGTGGACCCCATGTATGGTAAGTGGTGTATGAAGGATAAGATCAAAGGAGGAGATTTAAAGGACCACTTATTGGATGGTCACGATTTTAAAGTTGCAATAGTAAATGGAAAATCACATGGATTGTGGCACAAAAGAGAAGATCAATGGCCTAGATTCAAAGATAAAGATCTCAAATGACCAAGTCTATGTATACAAGGTTTCTATTGGTAACCAACATAGGAGAAAAGAATTAATTGGTCCAACTGCACCTACAACAAATTTAAATGAATATTTTATTTTGAAGATGGTGGCACAAATTGAAGAAGTTATCAAGATTGAATCTAATGATATTGGTTAAAGGATACATTTAATGCATAATCAAATTCTAGGTTTGATAGGGAGATAAATTGGAAAATTTATCTATAACCAAATTAAATTTTGTGAGGCTCGATGAATAGATTATGTAAGGAAGGCTTTTGGAAATCCTAATAGGTGATTGAGATCAAATTAGATTGAATGGACACAAAAATGCATTTATTGCATATCCAATCTTGAGGTTTAACGGGAAGAGAATGAAGGAAAATTATCAACACCAGATTTAATGTTGTGTGGCTCAATGAAAGACATGGTTATATTTGATAAACCTTATCAAATGTCTTTATGATGAGCTAGATAGTGGCATGTCTATGTGGCTCATAGTATAGGTAGCTTTCTGATGAAGTTTGCAAGCTAAGGAAACCCTAGAAAAAGGTTTGAGAAGTTCTAAATGATGGTGAGAATAGAGAGGAAGAGATTGTAGATCGTGTTAGAACTGTAAAAAATCTGATGTTATACATATGATTTCACTCATAAATTTCCTGATTTGGTCCTACCATATGCATATTTCATCTATATTTTGCCTATATTGCCCCATTAAATCCATCAGGTTGAGCATTTTGTACATTTTGGTTCCTATCGGCGTAGCTCCATGACTATCTCCCCAACCCATGTTGCCTTTTTGTTAACATTTGTTTGTTGCAGGTGGTCGGCAAGACTTTCTCATTGCCTCAATGATCTTCATTTTCCACACTTTGGTCATCGGTATTGCATCCAAGTTGTTTTAGCGACAGTGGAGACTTTTATTAGCATATGTTGTGGCTATCGGGGTGGTGTCTTACTGAATATCACTTGTCTCCCGGACTTTGCATGGGTGATTTACTTCAGCCAGAGTCTATACTATCGGCATGTTGTCTTGGTGATATCATTTTGTCACATCGACCGGTGATTAAGAGAGCATATTGGTATGAGTTCGAGCTGTTGAGATAGGGTCTCGGCAAGAGACCTTCGGTGTCGTTGACTACATACATGGTGGGCACTCGTTGGCAGGATAGCCCTCACGTCACAACGACACTCAAGGATGGTGACTTTCGGTGTAACATGGAATACTCTATATGATGTCTCCCTAAGTGTGATAGGCTACAGCGACATATATAGGACAAAGGGTTTATGTCAGTGTGAGAACACTAGTGTCTTGGCGATATATTGTGGCTCGTGGCTTTCGGTAGGACAGGGTGAAATCTCTATAGGGTCTCATCGACATTGTCTGGTCATAGTGAAACAGAAAGGAAATGAAGAATATTTTTTGTTTTCGGTGTAACAAGAAAGGGGTCATGGCGAGATAAGGATGTTTCACCGATGGTGCATAAAGCTTATTCACATGGCTTTCGGTGTAGGTGTCATCTTCTCTCGGTGACCTAAGTTTTTTGGGATCCCTTAGGCGTATGTTAAGATCTTCGGCAGAATGTTTTGGTGAGTATTTTTGGTCTAGTTGACAAGGTTGAATGTGTAGCTTTCGGTGGGATTTTGCTAGTGTCTTAGCAGCCAAAGGTAAATGAGACTTTTGGTGAAACAAAGTGATGTCTATGTGAGGTCTCCCGAGGGTTGAAAGTTATGGTGACATTCATGATGGGCAATCATTGGCTAGAGAATCTTTAGGTCACACTGACATGAGGTTAAGTGGGAGGCTCTCAGCAAAACTTAGAACGATCTATGTAACCTCTCCCCGACACTGTATTGTCTTAGCGAAAGTAGTTGGGAGATGGTTTTTGGAGTAAGTGTTTCCTCATCATAGTGACTGTGAAATAAAGGTGGCTTATCAGTGTGTGGTGTTCTATCGACAAGAGGTCTCGGCAAATGAATTTTTGTCTCGCTGATGGAAAAAAAAAGGAATGTTAGTGAGGGTGTTGGTGATTTGGAAGTAATGAATGCCTTTTGGCCTGACATATTGATATCGGTATGTGGTCTCCCCGATACCTATGTGTTATAGCAAAGCAAATTGGGAACAAAGGAATACTACGTGGCTTCGGTATGACCAATGGATTGCTACAGTGACTGTGAATGAAGCGAAATATGCACCTCGGTCTAAGATATTCTTGCGTTGCAATAGAAGGTTTGAAGATTATCGATAACATTTGGGGATCCTCTGTGAGATGTCTCACCGAAATCATAGAATCATTATGAAACTGAATGAAGCACACAAGTGGATTGCCTTCGACATGACTATCTGTTGTGTCTTGCCAACTGTTCACTAGTAAATAATAGCAATGTGAGTCTTGCGGCCGACATGGAGAATACTTGAAGACCGTTGGTGGCCAACATGAATTTTCATTTTTTGATGTTTTTCCATACTGGTGTATAAATAGACATGTTGTAGTTGTAAAGTACACACCAGGTATTAGTCATTTTGATACAGTAGGAAAATTATATGGATACAGAATAGTAAACTTATCAAATCAGAGGCTATGATGCATGTTATAAAATGGAGGTATTTATGAATGTCAATTGATGTTGCTGCACATGTCTGGAATCAGTTATCTATTGGATTTCATAAAAGAATTGCTAAGTTGTCTCCAAGATGAATTCTTTTTTATTGTTTAAATTGATATGACAAGTTTGTATTCAATTTATCAGTGCACATTTTTTGTACTTGTGTGATCAATTGATTGGTTCTTTCAAGTAAAGACTAAATCCTTTTAGTTAATCACAGTAATTAGAGAGGTTCAATTGGATTATTCAAGTAGAGCTTAGTAATCATATTTTTGCATGTTTATACCAGTTGTAAGCATAATCTATGCCAGATAACATGAATTTTCTCAGTGAGGTGTTGCTCATCTTGATCTCATTTGACTTCGCCTACCCAACAAGGCACTATTCCTCACACTTCATTATTTGAACTTGTTTTAGTTTTTTTTATATCTATTTGTCAAGCATTCATTTTAGGATTCAAATCAAAATATTGTTACTATTTTCAAGTTGGATTTCATTTGTTCACCTCCCATTGCCATTGTGAACAAAAAGCATTTCAGAAGGATAGTCATAAGTTAAGTATGCATTATTTAGAGAGGTACACCCACACAGGTTTACAACACCTAAAGAGTAGAAGGTTGAGCTCTCTTGACCTTTTCTGTTACCCTAAAGCGTATCAAGAGATTGGCAGCCTCTTGAGGCATTTCGCCTGCATTTTTGAGAGCTAACAAATTGGTGACTCTGCTGGGGAACAATCATAATCAATGCCTTAATCATAGAGTCAGAAATCTTGCATAGACTCTGCTGGGAATAAAGAAATATCAAATACTTTTCTCACTTTCACGAAAGTGAGTGGCGATTCTAACAAAAAATTTACAGCTGTGCAAACATGAATGGAAGATCTCAATACAGGGGAGGTCACACTGGAGCTCCTGCTGGTAGCAGCAAATGGAAACACAAGGGTGACAAGGCTGATAAGGGAAAAGGAATAAGTGAAGACATGTGCTTGATAGATAAAGATAAAACATCTAATGCACATCTTGAGACTTATGATCGTTATGACACATGGTGAGATAATTCAAGTGTAGATCCTTGTACCCCTGAAGAGCAAGTAAATCCATTTTCCAATCCTCAGAATCAACCTGAGTTTGATGCTAGGCTTGAAGCAAAAGGACTCAGATATCGACAAGAACTTGAACAAAGGATGGAAGGTAACTAGAATGTGTTTGTTGATCATGAGATTCCAGATGAGTTAAATGCGCAGCTTGAATTACACAAGAAGAGGATAGAAGAACTTGAGGCTAAATTATAGAAGGCCCAAGTTAATGATCAAATAGCTGGTGGCCCAAAGTATGTCCCACCTCACTAGCAGGGTGATCATGGTGTAGGACCCTCCAATCAACAAAATATTCCTCACAATCAGAGTGGGAATCATTACAGGCAGCCAAATCATCCACCTCATATTCCCACACAGCATACAAATGTGCATCCACCTCCTGGTCAGCATCACATTCCACAATACAATGCACAGTATAATAATCCTATGCATCAGTATTAGTATCCACCTGTTCCTCCCCCCACCAACATACAACCATGATCAAACAATTGGATTTAGCTAGTTTTCAGTTATATCCTTACCCTATGGATGGAAGTTGGAGGAATATGGTGCCTAAATTTATAGGGAGTAATGCAATCATAGTTGAAGAACATTTGAGGAGCTTTAATGTTTTCATCCAAGAAATTAACGTGTCGTATGAAGATTTACACATGAATTTGTTCATGATGTCACTTCTTGAAGATGTCAGGGATTGGTTCAATAGCCTGCCAGCATTCTCAATTAATTCTCTCTAGGTATTTCAAGGTAGATTCTTAGAACAATATGGGAATCAAAATGCTCCAGATACTGCTCTTCATGAGTTAATGAGAATTCAGAAAAATCAAAATGATTCAATTTATGATTTCAACCGAAGATTCAATAAATTGCAGACTAAAGTACTGCCTGGATCAAGACTACTAGATTCTATAGCATTGAGTGTATATTTAAATGCATTTGATCCTAAAACAGGGTGTGAACTGAGAAATAGATTTCCAAGAGATTTGGCTGAAGCATAGAGAATTGCATTGACAATTGAAAACAACAGGAAGGATGTTGGTATAACTAATAAAAGAGGCAACCCAAGGCCTCCTCATCAATGCAATAATTATCAGTACAAACAAGAGAATACCTATAGAAATGAGAATAGAGGTGAAAGGCCAAGGCTGCATGATATGCCTTACAATATGGATTGGAAAGATGGGAAACCTATTACAGTTAGGCCAAGAGGCAAAGAGACCCTTGATCCATTGAGCAAGAAGGGAACTTACATGGTGAGTAATAATTATTTTTGTGAAGTTTGTAATTAGCCACATTTTCTAGACTATTGTGTTGTAGCTCAAAGGATGAAAGAAGAAGGAATGCTGAGGGAAAATAATGGAGAAGATCACACTGTATATTTGACTTCAAATATTTTTCACCATGTTGAGGAAAGAAATTCATCTTCAAAGGATGAAGGCTATGAATATGATGTTTCTAATCAGAAGTATAATGTCCATATGGTTGAGCAGCATATCTTTTATGATTCTGATGAAGATTACACAGAGCCACATCCTGATGAGGAGCCTGCTCAGTGTAGTGTAAGGAGACTCACTAAAAATGAAAAGGAGAGAATAACTGTTGCTACAGTTGAGAAAGCCAAAAGTTCATACTGGTTGAGAAACAGAAAAGTTAATGAGCTTGATGGAGTTCCTAGGGGAATTTTTATAAAAGATCAAAAGGAAACACAGGAAACTGTAAAGAAGCCAGAAAACAAGCAGCATGATAAAAGTGGAGAGAAGCCTATCCAAAAGGAGAAAGTTGAAGAATTACACAAGGAAATGCAAAAATCTGATCAGCCTTGTAAAAAAGAAAAGGAAGAAAGTAAAGGAGAAAAGTCAGAGCTGAAGAAGACTGTTAAGACGAAGGGCTCCTCTTTTGACTTCACACAGGCGTTATCCCAGGTAAAGATTTCTATTCCACTTCTTGAATTGATGAAAATTAAGGAGTACAGAGATAATGTTGTTCAATTGATTACAAATGGGAATGAAAAAAATATGAATTCTAAAGAAGTCAATAGGCAAGAAAAGATAAATAATTCAGAAGTATGTTTGGGTGATGTTTTAACAACCTCTCCACAAGTGTATCCGTTCTTCACCACATTGCTTATAAATAAAAAATTGTTAAGGAACTGCATGATAGATTCTGGTGCTGCTATAAACATCATTCCTGTAGGAGTAATGAAGCAGGTTGGCATATGGGTTGATATCACTGGAGGCAAGTGTTATGCAATGGATAACAAACCTATTCCTATGGTTGGTATCATGAAAGATGTTGAAGTCAAATTGGCTACATATCCACAGGTAACATACAATATAGATATAATAGTCATTGATACTCCTCCTCAATTCAGGATGCTTTTGTCAAGGCAATGGACAATAGCTGTTGGTGGAAATGTTCAATTTGATTTGTCTTATGCTACAATCCCAGTAAATGGTCAGGAAGTCAAGTTATATAGAGAGATGAGAATGAGCCAGCTTGTTGAATGTGTGCCACAAGATCAAATTAATTTTTTTTGTGATATTGATCTGGGAAGTTTTAAAATAGAACCAGCTCAGCCATAATTAATTAATAGTGATCCAATTGAAAAACACACTGCACAAAATTGTAATGGCGTATGGAAGATGTACTTTGATGGAGCCTGTAGTCAAGAGGGTAATGGAGCTGGGATTGTATTTGTTTCACCTAGAGGTATTACTTTTAAATACTCTTTTCTATTAGCATTTGAATGTACAAACAATGTGGTAGAGTATGAAGTTTTATTGACAGGCTTGAACATAGCTGTGAAACACAAGATTGAGTTGCTGGTTGTTTTGGGCGATTCTGAGTTAGTTGTTTCATAGATTAAATCAAATATGCAGCAAAGAACAAAATATTAGAACAATATAGGAATGTTGTATGGGACACCATTGAATTTTTTGATGCATTTTCAATTGAGTGGATTGATAGATCAAAGAACATAATGGCTTATTTCTTAGCAAATGTGGCACTCAAAAGGGATGATATTACACTGGCTGGGGTGTCATAGATTGAGTTCAAGACGAGGCCTGCTGTTCCTGATAACATTTATAGTTGGCGAGTTTTCAATGATGATGCTGATCTTTTAAAAAATTTGCACTGTATAGACCAATGTGAAGCACAGGAAATTGATTTCAATGCTTTTGTTGAAGAAGTTGATGGGAAGAAAATAGTGTTCAGAAAGGAAATATTGCAGCTCAAAACAAATAAATTGCCCAAGGGTCTGGTGGCATTGGAGAGACTGTATGATAGAAATGATAGATCTTTTATGAAACAGACTCCAGTCAAAAGAGAAGATGTTGAAGAAATTAACTTGGGGACTGAAATAGCACCAAGAAAGGTATACATTGGGAAGAAAATAAGTCCAGCAATTAGGTGAATACTAATTGAGTTGCTGGGAAAGTAAAAACCTATGTTTGCGTGGTCATATGAAGATCTAAAAGCATACAAGGAGGATTTATTTCAGCATGAAATACCTTTGAAGCCAGGTGCCAAGCCTTTTAGATAGAAGCAAACGCCTATTAACCCAACACTGGAGCCTAAGATGTAGGAAGAATTGACAAAGCTTAGGTATGAAGGAATTATTAAGCCAATCAGACATTCAACATGGGTTTCAAATCTGGTTCCTATGAGAAAGAAGAATGGTGACATCAAATTATGTATGGACTTTAGAAATCTGAACATGGCATCTCTCAAGGATAATTATCCTCTACCCAATATGGAAGTAATATTGCATAAGGTGATAGGCTGTGAGCTGTTATCCATGATGGATGGGTTTTCTGGATATAATCAGGTTAAAGTCAAGGAATCTGAGCAATATAAGACAACATTTACAACCCCTTGGGGAACATATGTATACATAAGAATTCCATTTGGTCTCACCAATGCTGGAGCGACTTTCCAAAGAGTTATGGATGTGGAATTTGCTGATTTGATTAATATTATCATGGTGGTGTACCATGACAACTTGACTGCTTATTCGAAGAAGGCTGAAGATCATGTGCAATATCTTGAAAAGGTATTTATTAAAACTCTTGAATATGGTATTAGTTTAAATCCAAAGAAGTGTGATTTTGCAGTCATAGAGGGTAAGCTCTTGGGGCAGATTTTTTCAAAAGAAGGAGTTAGAATAGATCCTGAGAGAGTTGAAGCTATTGATAAAATTCCTATTCCCAAAACTGTCAAGGCTATACAATATTTCTTCAAACAAATTAATTTTGTCAGAAGATTCGTTTCCAATTTTGCTGAGATCATCAAGCCCATATCCAAAATATTGAATAAAGGATAAAAAATGGATTGGACTGCTAAAGCTTTGGATGCTTTTATGTCTATCAAAAGGGATATCAAAGAGGCTCTTGTTCTTAAATCTCCAGATTTTACAAAGCCTTTTCAGATTTTTTCAGTTGCCTCAATGCATACTATTGTTGTTGTTATGTTATAAAAGAATGAGGGTGGTTATGAATAGCCTATTTCTTTCTTTAGTAAATCATTATAGGGGTCTAAATTAAAGTATGACATAATAGAAAAGCAGGCATTTGCACTAGTGAAGGCTATTAAGGCATGCAGACCATATCTTGTTGGATCAAAGGTAATTGCTTATGTCCCTCATGCTGCTATCAAAAACATTTTAACAAAATCTGAAGTCAGAGGGAAAAGATGCAGATGGATCAACAAGATTCAAGAATTTGACTTGGAAATACAGATCACTAAGCTGATAAGAGGCCAAGGTTTGGCTAGGCTGATGACAAAAACTAATATTGAGGCAAATCAGATCCGCAATGTTGAAGAAGAAGCTACAATTGCAAGCATTGAACACACTCCCTGGTATACTGATGTTATGCATTATCTTAAATATATGAAGTGTTCAGATGGATTGAGTGACAGCCAAAAGAGAACTTTGAAGTTACGAGCATCAAGGTATGTCTTCATTGATGGAGATTTGTTTTGGAAAAACAGAGATGGTATATTACTATTATGTCTGGATGAATCATAGGCCAAGCATGTTTTAAAGGAAACACATGAAGGAGTGTGTGGGGATCATTACTCAACAAGGACAACTGCACACAAAATTCTTAGGGCTGGGTATCATTGTCCAAAGGTTTTTAATGATTCTTTTACACATGTGAGAAAATGTGAAGCTTGCCAAAGGTTTTCTAGAAAATTGAAGTATGAGGGTGCTTTGCCACTTCGACCTTTGTAGGCTGATGCCTCTTTTCATCAATGGGGAATTGATTTTATTGGAGAGATACAAGAGACATCAAGTCAAGGACATAGATGGATACTTTTTGCCACTAACTATTTTACAAAGTGGGTAGAGGCAGTCCCAACCAAACAGGCTACAAGTAAGATAGTGATTAATTTCCTGATGGATAATGTTATCACCAGATTTGGTGCACCATTGAGGATAATCATAGACAATAGGATGTGCTTTAGATCAAATGAATTCAAAGGATTTTGTGATAAGTATGGCATTACTATTTCTTATGCAATTGCTTATCATCCACAAGCCAATGGTCAAGCAGAGTCTACCAATAAAAGTCTTTTGAAAATTATAAAAAGGATGTTGGGATAGAACAAGAAGGCTTGGGATTCAAAGTTGAAACTGGTTGTGTGGGCTGATAGGATCATTTTGAAAAAGGCAATTGGAAAATCTCCATTCGAATTAGTGTATGGAGCACAAGCCAGGATGCCTCTACAGAATTTGTTGACAGTCTATAAATTCATTCTTCAGGAAGATCTGGATATCCCTGAGCCTATGGAAGACAGAATGGAACAACTTGCTGAACTTGATGAAGTAAGGAGAGAAGCCCAAAGTGAAAACATGAAGTTACAAGAACAAATGAAGTATTTATTTGACAAAAAGGAATGGAATAGGAAATTTGAATAAAATGATTTGGTGTTAATGTGGAATGTGAGGTGTCAGGAGAAGGGCAAGTATGGTAAATTTGAAGCTCTTTGGCTGGGACCTTTATTGTTATTGGAAAGAAGGGTGAAGACTCATATTATCTACAGAATATGGATGGTGAGGATCAAGAATTGCCTATTCATGGGAAATTCTTGAAGCTTTTCTTCTCTTGAACAACACAGAGGATTAAGGGTTGCCACTGCATGGACAACTCTTGTGTGTCCTCTTTAAAATTATTTTCCATGCACAGTAGTTTAGGATTTTGTCCACCTCCATTTTACTTCCATTTTGCATCCATCTCCATCTTGCATTCATTGCCATTCATTCCATTGCTGCTCACTGGTTCATCATTTTCTGTCTGGTCTACTCACCCAAGATTCTGGATCCTTGCAATGATCTGACTATCATTCATCCCCAGATGGAGCCACTATTAGAACTATAAAAATTTGATGTTATACATATGATTTCACTCATAAATTTCCTGATTTGGTCCTACCATATGCATATTTCATCTATATTTTTCCTATATTGCCCCATTAAATCCATCGGGTTGAGTATTTTGTACATTCTGGTTCCTATCGGTGTAGCTCCATGACTGTCTCCCCGACCCATGCTACCTTTCTGTTAACATTTGTTTGTTGTAGGTGGTTGGCAGGACTTTCACATTGTCTCAGCAATCTGCATTTTCCACACTTTGGTCCACATTGATTATCGATATTGCATCCAAGTTGTTTTAGCAACAGTGGAGACTTCTATCGGCATATGCTATGGCTATCGGGGTGGTGTCTTACCGAATATCACTTGTCTCCCCGACTTTGCATGGGTGATTTACTTCTGCTAGAGTCTATGCTATCAGCATGTGGTCTTGGCAATATCATTTTGTCACATCGACTGGCAATTAAGAGAGCGTATCGGTATGAGTTCAAGCTGTCAGGATAGGGTCTCGACAAGAGACCTTCGGTCTCGCCGACTACATACATGGTGGGTGCTCGTCAGTAGGATAGCCCTCACATCACAGCGATAATCAAGGATGGTGACTTTCGGTGTAACATGGAATACTCTATATGACGTCTCCCTGAGTGTGATAGGTTACAATGACATACATAGGACAAAGGGTTTATGTCTGTGTGAGAACACTGGTGTCTTGGCGATATATTGTGGCTCGTGGCTTTCGGTAGGACAGGATGAACTCTCTATAGGGTCTCACCGACGTTGTGTGGTCATAGCAAAACATAAAGGAAATGAAGAATATTTTTTGTTTTCAGTGTAACAAGCAAGGGGTCATGGCGAGATAAGGATGTTTCACTGATGGTGCATAAAGCTTATTCACATGGCTTTCAGTGTAGGTGTCATCTTCTCTTGGCGACCTAAGTTTTTTGGGATCCCTTCAGTGTATGTTAAGATCTTTGGCAGAACATTTTGGTGAGTATTTTTGGTCTTTCTGATAAGGTTGAATGTGTAGCTTTCGGTGGGAGTTTTCTCATGTCTCAACGACCCAAGGTAAATGAGACTTTCAGTGAAACAAAGTGATGTCTACGTGAGGTCTCCCCGAGGGTTGAAAGTTATGGCGACATTCATGATGGGCACTCACCGGCGAGAGAATATTTAGGTCACACCGACATGAGGTTAAGTGGGAGGCTCTCGGCAAAACATAGAATGATCTATGTAACCTCTCCCCGATGTTGTATTGTCTTAGTGAAAGTAGTTGGGAGATGGTTTTCAGAGTAAGTGTTGCCTTGTAACGGTGACTGTGAAATAATGGTGGCTTATCGGTGTGTGGTGTTCTATCAACAGGAGGTCTCGGTGAATGACTTTCTCTCTTGTCGATGGAAAAAAAAAGGAATGTCGGTGAGGGTGTTGGCAACTTGAAATTAATGAATTCCTTTCAACCTAACATATTGATCTCGGTATGTGGTCTCCCCGATACCTATGTGTTATAGCAAAGCAGAGTGGGAACAAAGGAATACTACGTGGCTTCGGTATGACCAATAGATTGCTACGGTGACTGTGAATGAAGAAAAATATGCACCTCAATTTGAGATATTCTTGCATTGCAACAGAAGGTTTGAAGATTATCGATAACATTTGGGTTTCCTCTATGAGATGTCTCACTGTCATCACAGAGTCATAACGAAATAGAATGAAGCACACAAGTGGATTTCCTTCGGCATGACTATCTATTGTGTCTTGTCGACTGTTCACTGGTAAATAATAGCAATGCAAGTCTTGTGGCCGACATGGAGAATACTTGAAGACCGTTGGTGGCTGACATGAATTTTCAATTTTTGATGTTTTTCCAAAAAGGTGTATAAATAGAAATGTTGTAGTTGTAAAGTACACACCAGTTATTAGTCATTTCGATACAGTAGGAAAATTATATGGATACAAAAAAGTAAATTTATCAAATCAGAGGCTATGATGCATGTTATAAAATGGAGGTATTTATGAATGTCAATTGATGTTGCTACACATGTCTGGAATCAGTTATCTGTTGAATTTCATAAGAGAATTACTAAGTTGTCTCCAAGATGAATTCTTTCCGATTGTTTAAATTGATATGACAAGTTTGTATTCAATTTATCAGTGCACATTTTTTGTACTTGTGTGATCAATTGATTGGTTCTTTCAAGTAAAGACTAAATCCTTTTAGTTAATCACAGTTATTAGAGAGGTTCAATTAGATTATTCAAGTAGAGCTTAGTAATCATATTTTTGCATGTTTATACTAGTTGTAAGCATAATCTATGCTAGATAACTTGAATTTTCTCAGTGAAGTGTTGCTTATCTTGATCTCATTTGACTCTGCCTACCCAACAAGGCACTAGTTCTCACACTTCATTATTTGAGCTTGTTTCAGTTTTCTTTATATCTATTAGTCAAGAATTCATTTTAGGATTCAGATCAGAATAATTTTACTATTTTCAAGTTGGATTTCATTTGTTCACCTCCCATTGCCATTGTGAACAAAAAGCATTTCAGAAGGATAGTCATAAGTTAAGTCTGCATTATTCAGAGAGGTACACCACCCCAGGTTTGCAGCACCTAAAGAGTAGAAGGTTGAGCTCTCTTGACCTTTTCTGTTACCCTAAAGTGTATCAAGAGATTGGCAGCCTCTTGAGGCATTCCGCCTGCATTTTTGAGAGCTAACAAATTGATGGAGTCAAGCAAAATGAAGACAATTTGAGATTTTTTGTAGAGTGGTATCTATTATGTGTGTGTTAGAAGTCTTCAAGTGCATAGGGTTTTGAATAGAGCTATGTATTATTGAGTGTGCAGTTGAGGCATAAAGAGAAGAGAGTGTATAGTGTAGATGTTTGACACTATAGAAGGGGAAAGAAGAGTAGAGCAACAAGATAGAACAATGATTGTTCTATGTGCAAAGGAGAGTGCAGAGCAAGGGTGTTTTGCTAAGAGTGTAGCTTCAACAAGATAGTGTAAGTTGCAGTAAGTGCAAAAAACTACTAAATGTAATGATGCATCATAGGTTTTGTAGAACCAATATTATGCATACTTGAATTTGTATTCCTTCATAATTTTTTGCCTCATTGTATTGAGTTGTGGCTCAGATTAGGGGATTGTAGTCTCCTTGGAGTTGTATCTCCTAAATTAGAGTGTTGTAGCATCCTTGAAATTGTAGCTTCTAAACTAAGGATTTGTTGCTTCATTGGAGTTGTATCTCCTAAATGAGAGTGTTGAAACATCCTTGGGTTGTATCCCTAAACATTGTAATAGAGATTTCATTTGTGATGTTGGATTTGAGTAGTAGTCTCAAACAACCTTTGTCACTATAGTTTTTCCCATGTTGGGTTTTCCACATATATCTAGTGTTGTGGGAATATTTTTATTGATTGTCTATTTTCATGTTTATGTTTGTATCTTTAGTTTTTCAATCTACATAATAAGAGTTGAGTAAGAAATATTCAAAATGTATTTGGAGCTAAGAAATTAATCTGCATAAAGTTTTAAAGGATAAATTTTGGTATCTACTAATTCACCCCCCCCTCTCAGTAGATCATTGTGTTCTAACAATTGGTATCAAAGCCCTAGGTTCTCTAGGAGAAGCTTAATCAACTTGGGGTAGATCTTGGATAAGGCGAACACAATGGTTAGTAAGAAAAGTTTACTTGCATATGACAGACCTATCTTTGATGGATCAAGATACATTTTTTGGATCTCATTGATGGGAGACTATTTGGGATCCATAGGATGTGATGTTTGGAGGTCAGTTGTAAATGGATATAGAATGTCTACAAAACCTCCAATAACTGAAGCCAAAAAGAAGGCATATGAGGATAATGGTATAACAAGAGATATACTTCTTCATGGGATGTCAAGTTCTGTGTTGGTCAAAGTCATGCATTTTCAAACAACACATGAAGTGTAGAATAAGTTAAAAAGGATGTACAGAGATGATGAGAGTTTAGCATAGGCCCAGATTCACACATATGGAAGAGAGTTTGAAAATGTGAAGTTGAATTAGGACAAGAAGACCAAAAATACATCTAGGAGATAATGTGCAACTAAAGGTGATGAGGAAGAAGCATCTACTTTTGGATCTAAGTAGTTTAATGAAGTTGAAGTTGATTACACTAGGAGATTGAGAAGAGGCTCTAGGAAAAATAGAGGTAAGGTACCCACTAAAATTTTTAAGTTTGGTAGAATAAGTCTTATATATGCTAAATTTTTTCATAGTAAAAATCATAATCCTAAGAAAGAAGAGGATAGTAAGGAGAATGAGAAGAAGGATCTACACACAAGTGAAGAAAAAGGGTCATCTGATGTTAATGGTAGATCAAATGATGAACATGGATTTTCTATGGGTGGGACCCATTTGGAACAACCTCAAATGAAGAGTTTGAGATGTCTCATAAAGATGAAGATGAAACCTGGTAAAGAATAAGTGGACCTTGAAGGTAAACTCATTTTTTCTTAGGATGAGATTAGAAGATTGAGAAAAGAAAATGAAGAAAAAAAGTTTCATGCACAAGAAGAGATTGATAAGCTGGCCAAGATTATTGAAGAATATAACTAGATGGTGATTACCTTGAAGACTAAGGTGAAAGAAGAAAGAAGAGAAAAAAGATTTAGTCTAGATTGAACTTCAATCTAAATAAGATGAGTGCATGAAGCTAGAAGCAAAGATAGTTTCACTAAGAAAGGAGCTAGATGAAGCCAAGGAGTAGGTTGATCAAGGCTTGAAGTTGAAAGGTGGCTCTAAGATGTTATATGAGTTGATCAGATCACAAGAGCCATCAAGACATAGATAAAGACCAAGAGTAAAAATTGACCTTGGTTGTGAGAAAGGAGAGAGCTCTTTCACTTGTACAAGAGTATTTGATAGACTTAGAGAAAAAGAAGCACATTGCACAAAGGAAGATAATTCCTATACAAGTTGTACCAAAGAAAATGCCTCTAGAAATAGAAAACTAGATAAAGGAACTACTGAGGTGAAGAAAGCTAAAGAAGGAAATAAGCTTGTAGCTACTAATAAGAAGAAATTTAATGAAGAGAAGAGACCTGTTGTAGATAAGAGGAAGATAAATTATCCAAATTCTATTTTTTAGAAGAAGAGGCCCACAATAGAGAAGAAAACGAAGAGTCCAGTCCTAAACAATTGAAGAGAAAGTAGCATACATAGGGTGCTATTAGAGATGGATTCACAAGAAAGAAATATATGAAGAAGCCAATGCAGAGAAGACTACCATATCATAAGAAAATAAATGGTATGAAAAATTGTTCCTCATGTTTTTATGGCTATTGATATTCATGTAATCAATTTGATCATAAAGCATGTGAATTTAGAACCGTACCTAGAAGGAGCACAAATTCTATGTATAGAAATTCATTTTATCCTATAAGAAATATGTATGTAGTATTCTACAAGTGTGACAACTTTGGTCACATAGCTAAAGAATGTATATTAGATCTTGTGAGACCAACATTACAAAGCTAGAGGAAGAATACAATGAAAGATACATCTTTCAGAGAGAACAATGGTTCACATGTTGTTGAAAAGAAGGTTGACATATTAGAGATGGTGCACAAGATGGTTTGGAGAGAATGACTAGTAGGAAGTGCTCCATATGACCACTTTTGCCTCACATCACTAATTTGTAGCAATAAGGCATGAGTCTAGTGGGAGATAAATTGATAATCCATCCATCCCTAGAAATCAAGGAGATCAAGTCAGGTAAAAAATGTTTTAAAAATTTATAATGACTTGATGGTTGCAAATTTATGGTCACATTCTTTCTCTTTGAAATGCTCATCAGAGCATAAGAACATAAAAAAATAGTGGATATTCAGTCGTAACAACTGATATTAAAAATTGGAATTAGTCATTGAATAAAAGGTGGTGTAGATGCTCTATTAAGAGAAGTGAGAAGAAGAGTTATGGCTAAAAGGAAACTATTCTATATATTTATTTTTAAGATGGTATAATACCATTACATATTTTTTCAAAACAAGTTAGTTGGTACAAAGCCCCTGAAATGAAGCTAGTGGAGAATGGAGAAAGGTCTAAGGGGGAGTTATTGATATCAAATCAATGTTATACTTGATGCAATGTAGTCCTAGGTATCAATTGGTACATAGCATAAAGTGAACACATTCACAATTGGTATCAGAATGATAATTGGTATTAGGGCATCATATCATCAATTGGTGTCAATTATATGATATTACTTGGTACAAAACATGAATCAAAATATCTATAATTGATATCAGACCTAATTGGTGTTGTACATGTAATCGCACTTCAACTAACATCAAATATTTTTTTTAATTGGTATAGATTAGTTGAAACATATGGTATTTCTATTGTAGTAGAAGGTTGAATGAAGCAATTGACATGAGAGAAAAAATTGTTTTCAATTGGTATCAGTTAAAGGGGGAGAAAATTCCCTTTTCCATTTCTAAGAAGAAGTGAAGGATGTAGTAGTATGGTGACATGAGATAAAGAAGAGGTGAAAGGTTGAGAAAGTGCTTAAAATAATTGAGCATGAGGGAGAAGAAGTGAGAAATTCTCAAAGTAGAGCATAAGAGAGAAAGTTGTGAAGATGCTGATAAGGATGAGCAAAGGAGAAGGAATATCAAAGGAGGATATTAGAGATAAACTAGACCCTTTGCACTACTTTTCAAAGGGGGGGAATGATTTTAGGAAGAGTGATCCCTTTGCCATTGATGTCAAAGGGGAGAAAGTCATGCAAATTCTCAAAGAGGAGCATTAGTGAAAGCAACAACATCAGTAGAAGGTTAAGGTGATACTGGCACAAATGTTGAATTGGTTAATTGGTATCAATGAGAACTAAAAAATTTTCCATCAATGAAAAAGGGGGAAATGTTGGACTATATTTTCATTTATTTCAAAAGGGGATTAGAGGAGAATTGTGTTAATCTTGTGTAAAAGAATATAATGTTTTCATTGATGTCAAAAGGGAAAATCAGGAAAAGGAGTTTGTTGACATGATGACAAAGGATGAGTGTGAGAGTAGTGGATCTGATGGAAGATTTGATATGTGTTTCTCGAGAGATTTCCAAAAAAGGAATTTTTCTGGTCCTAATGTCAATGTAGATGTCATCATTCATTTGTTCATGCTCTCTATCTAGGGTTTATCAGTTAAACCCTACATGTGTGGAAATTTCAGTCACAACATTCAAGCAAGTTTTATTTCATCAGTGACTTGGTGTTTTAGGTTGTAGGTAACATACGTAACAAATTATTCCAATCATTCCATGATGTGACCAACACCTTTCCTAGGAGTGCAGTGTCTACATGTCTCATCAGTGAGACATTTGTGCTTTAGTGGGACAGTCCATTGAGTGCTAGAAGAAAAGAAAAAATTGTCTAAGTCATATCTTGGGCAATGTTTTTCTAAGTTTCTCTAACTTACCACTTCAAGGATTTTGAATAAGTATACCTCTAGTGGTGTTTCTCTATGTTTCACTAACTTCCCACCCTATAGCATTGGTGGTGTTTAGTCTAATTTGATGAGCTTATGAAGATCATGCTTTAAGACTGGTAGTGTTTTCAAAAACGTGTCTAACTTATAGCTAAGCAATGAAAGGTGAAGTCAACGGAGTTAGTGGATAGTGTCATTTGGTGACATCAAAAGGTGTATGCATGGCATTAACCCACATAATCTATTGAGAATATAGTGGGACTCGATCAAGACCCATGAGGTCAATGGGGAATGATGATGATTGTATGTTGAAGATCAACGGTGCTCATAGAGTCTAGTGGTACCTATAGAGGTAGTAGATGTAGTTAGTGGAATGTGATTTTGCAATGATAGGTGGCAATAAATGATTGCATCATGGATGTCATTAATGGTGTATGATCAATGGTTGTGATGAAGAAGATTTGACAATTCCTGTTAGTTCTGTTGGATTTTTGGTGGATCCCAACTAAGTCCCATGGGGTCAACAGAGAGTAGTCAAGATTAATCCATGATGGATGGATATTGACCATTGATGAAGATGGTTGGACCCAATAGGAAGAAATCAAGGTGATGATAGTTAATGATGATGTAAGTTGACAGGTGGTGAAGAGAAATTTCTTGACATACCAACTCACATTCTTGTTGTGAGTTGTCTAGCAGTGATGGGATGACAAATGCTAACAACCCACAAACTCCACAAGGTTTGTGTGGGATTGATGTTAGAGCTCACTGGGATAGCAGACTTTGGATGTGTCTCTTGCTAGACCCCATGTATGGCTAGTTGTGTATGAAGGATAAGATCAAAGGAGGAGATTTAAATGACCACTTATTGGATAGTCATGATTTTAAAGTTGCGACAATAAATGGAAAAGCACATGGATCCTGGTGTGAAAGATTAAGATCTCAAATGGCTAAGTCTATGTCAATAGGGTTTCTACTAGTAACTGACATAGGAGAAAATAATTAATTGGTCCAACTAAACCTGTGACCAGTTTAAATGAAGATTTTATTTTCAAAATGGTGACACAGACTGAAGAAGTGATCAAGATTGAATCTGATCATATTGGTTAGAGGATACATTTAATGCATAATCAAATTCTAGGTTTGACAAAGAGCTAAATTGGAAAATTTCTCTATAACTGAATTAAATGTTGTGAGTCTTGATGAAGAGATTATGTAAGGAAGGATTTTGGAAACCCTAACAGGTGATAGAGATCAAATAAGATCGAATGGACAACAAAATGCATTGATTCCATATCCAATCTTAGGGTTTGATAGGAAGAGAATGAAGGAAAATTCTCTACACTAGATTTAATGTTGTGCAACTCAATGAAATATATGGTGATATCTAATAAACCTTATTATATGTCTTTATGATGAGTTGGAGGTATAGGTAGCTTGTCAGTGAAGTTTGCAAGCTAAGAAAACCCTAGTAGAAGATTTGAGAAGATATAAATGGTGGTGAGAATCTTGAGGAAGAGATTGCAGATTAGTGGAGTTAAGAAAAAAGAAGAGAATCTGAGAATTTTTGTAGAGTGGTATCTACTGTGTATGTGTTGGAATTCTACAAGTGCATAGGGTGCTAAATAGAGTTTGTATTGTTGAGTGTGCAATAGAGGTAGAGAGAGAAGAGAGTGTATGGTGCAGATGTATGAGGCACTAAGAAAGGGGAAACAAGAGTAGAGAAACAAGATAGAACAGTGATTGTTCTATGTGCAGAGCATGGGTGTGTTGCTGAGAGTGCAACTTCAGCAGTAGAGTGTATGTTGTAGTAAGTGCAACAAAGTATTGAATGTAATGATGCATCATAGGTTTTGTAGAACCAATATTGTGCATACTTGAATTTTAAATCCTTCAAATGTTGTTGCCTCATTGTACTAATTTGTGGCTCAGATTAGGGGATTGTAGTCTCCTTGGAGTTGTAACTCCTAAATTATGGTGTTGTAGCATCCTTGAAGTTGTAGATTCTAAACTAGGAAGTTGTTGCTTTGTTGGAGTTGTAGCTCCTAAATCAAGGTGTTGAATCATTCTTAGGTTATAGCCCTAAACATTGTAATAGATATTTCATTTGTGATGCTAGATTTGATCAGTAGTCTCAAGCAACCTTTTTCACCATGGTTTTTCCCATATTGGGTTTTCCATGTATATCTAGAGTTATGGGCATATGTGTGTTGATTGTCTATTTGCATGTTTATGTTTGCATCTCTAGTTTTTCAATCTACCCAGTAAGAGTTGAGTAAGAAATTTGCATAAATTTTTAAAGGATAAATTTTGGTATCTACTGATTCACCCCCTCTCTTAGTAAATAAGTGTGTTCTAACAAGAATTCCCAAAAATCTTGGAAAAACACCTATACAGGGACTAAATCATCTAGATGGGATAATGAGTCCCAATTAGGGTTTTGAAGCTGATTTTGATATATATATTTAGGTGTTTTCTAATGATTTTTAGATTCAAGTCCATTACAACAAGTTTCAATTTCAATGCAATGTGAAATAAAAGTTGAAAATGTGACAAAATGATCACCTAAAAGACCTAGTTTGATATGCAATTTTTTTTTGTTTCAATGTTGAAATGCAAGTTAATAAGATGTATATCATATGAAATATGACTGATGTTTTTGAATTTTTCATATTTAAAGAATGCAAATAATGCAATCCTAAAACCCTAGATGAGATGCAAATTTGAATGCAAAAAAAAACACCCTAAATGGGATATAATTCAATGAAAATGAATGCAAGATCTAAATCTATAATGCAAATGACTACTAAAATTAAAAAAAACCTACAATATTCAAAATGTCAGGTTCACCAAAATGAACAAAAGGAAATAGTGTTCCATCTTTTAGGAGATGGAACTAGGTTTAGGACCTATTTCACTTTTAGTTCATTAGGAAACCAAGATCCCTCAACCAAGTGTCTCAATATAGGGAAGGAATACATAGTAATAAGGGTGTGTACGATTTTCTTAGGTGTGATCAAAGAGGGGTTCACCACTAAGAAAATACTTAGAAAGAAGGAAATGAAAGCAATATGCAAATCTAGCTATGTGACCTAGGTGATGTAACTTAAAATAAGAATAATAAATTAAGTATGAATAGAGAAGCACTTGGAAGATGAAGATGACTAAGCAAAACCTATAAACACTAAAAATTATTTCTTTTGATCTACACTAGCACTCACACGCTAGACTGGGAGATTTAGTCCCAATCTAGGGTTTCTAGGAAGGATCTATAATCTTTAGGTGACTAATCAAATCCATTGAAAACTAGTAAAAAGGTTGTACTAGGACTCATATGCCCAAGCAATTGCAAAGTGTCCCACTTTTTGGCAAAGTGTCCTAGGAGAATAATTTTGAACTATAACTTTATGAGCCTCTAAGTATAGATTAAATAAGCAATTTCCCACTGTTTCATGTAAATAAGTTGGATATCTTGCTCTAGATCTAAGTTTACGTGAGCCTTGACAACTTCTTATGACAACTTTGCAAATTTTTACAACTTTGCAATTTTGTTACTTTTGAAGGCTTTGAATCCACTTTTTCTTCAACCTATAAACTTGAAACATACAAAGAGAGGGGGAAAATATTTTTTTGTTAGAGAATAGGGGGTTTTCTTGGTCAAACCTCATTTTTGTAATCAAACCCTAATGGGAAAAAAAACATGAAACATAAGATGAAACAATAGAAACTTGTTTGAAACCTTGTATATCTACAAAGAAACATGAAGTGGCCTTAATGGATTTAGATCTTGATTATGATTCTTGATGAAAGGTAATTCCTTTGAATAATTGAATTAATCTTAAAAAATACATCACAATATTAGCTCAAAACCACATGCATGATGCATCAAGCCTTTAAAATGATGCTTGAATCTTAAATTTGGGTCCAAATACTTGATGATTTTATCTTGAATGCTCTTCTTGAATACTTGTGAATACTCTAAAATTCTCCTGTGAAATCTTAGGATGCTTGACTCAAAATTTCTAGGTGAAACTAGCTACACAACCTTGTATTTATACTTGTTTATGCCATATTTCCTAAAATTACAACACTACAAGCCAACATCAAATCTAGGATAATAAAATCCTACCAAGAATTAGATTTAAATTAGGACCTACTTAAATTGGGACTCATACGCCAATTAGGGCATATGAGTCCCAATGTCTTCAACACAAGACACAAAATTTGAGAAGTGTCTTATTTAATCTGAAATTTTAAATCAAATCCCAAGAGCTAGGTGGGACTCATACATACAAGGTGGTGTATGAGTCCTAGATCACTAGATTTGAAACACATAACCCAAAAACATGAATTATGATTTTCCATTTATGATATGTCAGGATTATCCTCAAAATGATGCATTTAATAAGGCTTGTGGATGCAAAATAGGACCAATTAAGGCATAAAGAGGACAAATTTTAATGAAAAGGGACCAAAAATTAATGTTCCATATGCAAAACATATTACAACACCAAATTAAGGTGTCACTTAGGTCATTTTATCAATTATTCCCAAATTAAGTGAGGAAAAGGGATAATTTTTTCTACACTACAATCAGTAGAAGATTCTATATTCTATCTAGATTTTAGTAGCAAGACTAAGTCACCCAGCCTGGTGTATGAGTCCTAGTGCACTTCGAAAAGTAGAATTTTAGAGTTGTAGACCTTGCTTGGAATCCATTAGTTTTTCAGGTTCCTTTATGTTTGATTTTTTTTCTCAATTTGATTTAATGCTCTCAATTTTTTTAGGGTTTATTGCATTATAGTTTGCTTTTATCCTTTGATGCTTCATTTTAATGGTGAACCCTACTATTTAATCATACCTAAGGAAACCACTCCTTTTTCTCATTCCATCAATTGAGTTACTTAGTTGAGGGATCTTGGTTTCCTAATGAACTAAGAGTGAAATAGGTCCCCAAAGTACTCCCATCTCTCAAAAGGTGGACACACCCTATTTCCTTTGGTTCACATATTACCACCATGACCATCATTAACTGACATTCAAAATTTATCCAAATTATTGTTAAATATTATTCAGATATCCGAGCTTTACATTCAACTAGATCACAGTGCCCTCATCCCCAATAGTGGATGCATTGTTTGGTTTCTTGAAAAATAAGAGACACTTGCCAAAATAATTAACATACATCATGTAAGGGGAGATCACCCATTGTTCCTTTTTATTTCTCAAAAAATCATTTGGAAAGTGACCTTCAACAAGGACCTCGCAGCTCATGTTGGAGGTAAAATTCATGTTTTCCTTTTCACTAATCATTTGCATGTTTCTAATTTTGATCTAGGTATGAGGAGACAAATTACAAAACAATATTACGTAACTATGTGACTGACCATAGACTATTGAGAGCACCTACTATAGCACTAAATAAGAAAGAAAGAAAATGGGAAAAGGGATGGGTTAAAAAGGACCCACATGAGCCACCTAACCAGTCAAATCTTAGTGTGAGCTCTTTAAGCCAGGTCAATGCAGAAAGGTGAAATCATCAACTTGTACTATCTTATCATGACTAATTTTAAATATTTTAGTGTAGATGATGTGTAAAATTATTGGATGAGGTATTTTTAAGTAATTTAATGTACATTCTTGTTGCAAATATGTGTCTAACCAGTGCTTTCATTGATATAGAGATATTTGTGTTGTCATTAGTATCAATTGTGCTCTGGTATGTGCTTTGTATTTCTTCTATGTTGATCTTGTGTTGGTGTTGATTTGAAGTGTTGTATAAGGACATCATTGGGTGATATATCCTGGATTACAACTTCTTGTTTGATGAAGAGTGAAAGTTGTGGTCACCAGTTTATGAACTGGGAGAAATGTATCTACTCTGTAGTCCTCTGCTAGATTGTTTTAGCTCTTGTGGATCTGGAAGAAGGTTTATAATGGTGTTATCTATGTCCCTTCAAGAGTGTGCACAGTTTGGTGCTCTAGTATGAAGATTTGAGTGAGCCTCCAATAAGAATGGTTTAGTAGCTTGTTCCACATTTCTTGAATATTGAATATCTTTTTCTGTAGATTGGAAGTTATTCAAAGGTATTTTTGAAGATAGTATGTTCCAAGTTTGAGCCTCTGGTATGAAGATTTGAGTGAGTTATGTTCACCAAGGTGAAAATTGATTCTTTTGGACATTTCGTGATAACTGGGAGAATTTTTTTTTTTTGCATTCCTCTACATTTAAGCTTTCTAGTCTATGGTTCTGGAATTAGATTGTTAGTGTTCACACTTGAAGGTTTACATATGGTTTGGTTTGTGTGAACAAGGGTTTCAATTCGGTGACCAACATGTGAATAGAATTAGATCACCTAATTAACTAACATGTGAATATTTAATGAAGATGGCACTAAAAAATTGACATGGTCAATCAAAATCAAACCTAATCGAATGAAAAAAAGAAGAAATTAAATGCATATAATATTTTAGGGTCAAAAAGAGATTTAAATTTGGTAAATTCTTGATAACAAGGTTGATTGGTGTGCAGCTCAATGTGAGATATGGAAAATATGATTGGATTCCATCGTTAATGGACATAACAATATGTGGGTGGCCCAATGATCTAACACTTGTTGATGTAGGTTGCAAGTGAAAAACCCTAACAGAGGGTTTGAGTCATATGAAATATATGATGCCATGAATGAGAAAGATGTTTGTGTGTGTGCTTTAATAAACAAGTGAGAGAGAACTATAATAGACAATAAGTATCATAAAAATACAAGAATGTTATTAAAATAGTGTGGGAGCTATTAGAGAGAAAAGTATAATGTGTTGAATCGATGCATCATAGGTTGAGCAAAACCATGTTATGCATAGTTGATTGAAAATATTTGTAAGAGGTTGTAGCCTCCATTAGTACTAAGTTGTAGCTCAGTTCATGGTGTTGTTGCATCCTTGAAGTTAGTACTTGTTAAAAAGGGATTCAAAGCTTCCTTAGGGTTATATCCCTTAAAACCTATAACAAAACTTTGATGCTTGTGAGAATGGATTAGGATGGTAGATCCTAGTAGCATTTCTCACCATGGTTTTTTGCATATTGGGTTTTCCACGTACATTTGGTGTTATGTGTTTGTCTCCCTCTTGATTGTTATTGCTTTAGTTTTTTATGCTTTGAATTCCTCATTTGAGTTAAGTTTAATTATGCTAAAGATCACTATAGGTTTAAAAATTTACAATCTACTAATTCACCCCCCTCTTAGTAGATCATCATGTTCTAACAATTGGTATTAGAGCCCTAGGTTCTTGTTGATGGTCAAAACAACACAACAAAATTAAATCAAATATCTCTATTCTATTTCTCCTAGAAAAGAAAGACAACATTAAGAAATCTAACTCGCAAGGTCTTTGTAGTTGGTTCTTAACTATGTTGATATTGCTCAATGGTCAATATAATTGTAATGTTCAAGGGGCCTTTTCTTGTAATAAGGAATAAAACTACATTAGATCAATTAACCTACATGGGGGGGGGTCTAAATTAATGGAGAAAGATAGATCAGGGCTTTAAAATAGTTGAATATGAATACAACTCCTTAATATCTAGACATGCACATTAATAATGAGTGTTTTTTAATCCAACCAAAACCACATGATGAAATCCATAAAATATGCAACACCACTACATAAATTCATAGAGCTAATCCAATGATCACAACCATTAACTAAAAAATTTACTTTAAATTCAAATAAATAGATCATTCACTCATCATTAAAACACAGATCAAACAAACATAACAATAATTTCATTCATAGATAATTCAATGAGATAATCTTGAATCTAGTTTCCTCTATTTAGTTGCATAAAATAGAAAAAAATTAGGCACAACAACTCACTAGCATAAAAATTGATTATAATTCATTAATCTTATCAAAGAGGTCCAAAAATAACATGTAAACTATATAGAAACTATAAAATGTATCCAAGTTCAACTGAACTTTCAAAGTATCTGCTAACAATTCATGAAATCCTAAGACTATGATTCCTATTTGCTAGATCATTAGGTGGCCAATCTTTCTTCAATGAGAAAACCTTTATAAAATAGAACTCAAAAGTACATATAGACATGTCATACATAAGTTTCTCTTAATCAGAAACTCAGATCCACAATTTAAGGAACCAAGACTGCATGAAGGAACTTGACTAGTTGATCTTTATTTTCAAGGCTTGATTGCTTTGTTATACACAATTTTGACACCTAAGAGAGAAGTTGGAACTACTGGAAGAGAGATCAAGTCCAACTTGTGTCAAAATTCCACAAAATATGAGAAGAGGGGAAGTTATATGTCAAGAAGAGAGTGTTATGCTACCAGCTCATGCCTGCATTGCATGTTCAAGAAGGTTTTCATCAGAACAAGAGAAAACTTGTTGAACGATATCCATATCAAGCCCATCTAACCAATTTTCCTCAAATTTGATCCTCTTCAACTCTGTTGAGGAAAATTCTTGCATATCCTTTAATTTCATTAATTCCCTCCTAGCATATTTTACCTCTTCTCTAACATCCATGAGCCTATCTAGCAACAAATCTTCTCCATCATCCCCCTTTTGCATCACTTCCTCAAATCTACTACTCCACTTCTCCTTCAACTTGTCCAAAGAAAGACCTTCTTTGACTAGGATGTCTAAATTGACTAGGATAGTAACTACTACCTCCAATTCATCAATCTGCTAGTTCAGGTCTTTGCTTGCTTCTTGAACCTCACTCTTATCCTCATATATGAACTTGGATTTGAATCTTATTATGCTCACATTCTTCTCAATAAAATATACATTACCTTCCTCAAGAATTGACTACTCCATGAGAGTTGACATAGGCACTTTGCTGATGTCTTTAAGCTTCTTAACACATTTTATTTGCTCTTCATCTTGCTTCCCTAGGACTTCAACATGTTGGTTCATATTCTCTACCAACTCAAGTGCTGCCTCATGAAATTTGAAACTATTAGCTAGCACTTCACCAACCTCCTAATTGAGTCTATCAATCCATCTATCAAGCATCCCCACCTTACTCCTCATCTGTACCAAGTCATCAACTTCATTTTTTCTCAAAAGGAATAGGGTTTCCAGAGTAGCAACATGTTGAGAAACTAGATTGGATACATCCCTTAAGAACTTATGCAACTAATCCAATTGGGCCTTAAGCTCATCTTTCTTTATCTTATCTTTAATCATTATGGATTTGGTGGGGGAAGCTATAATATCAATTAAATTCATCTATTAGTTCCTTGTAGGTATCCCCAAATTCATAGTACTCAATTGGTAATTAGTTTCCTGCATGTCATTCTTATCCTTATCCACCACTAGAATTTAACATTCAACAATAATTTCCTCTGCATCCATGAGCTTGGTGGAGTGAAGAATTTTGGCCTTATTTTTGGTTCTTTCCCTTTCAATCTCCCTCATCATCTCATCCCAATTGAGAGGTTGAGATTGAACCATTTTTTTCTTCTCTAAATCAAGCTTCAACCATGTAGGAGCAATAGGAGTAGTGACCACTTGTGTCGAAGAAGAGGAAATAGTAGAAAAGATAAAAGTTGCAATATAGTGTTTTTAGGTTGAGAGTCAACCACTTGTACATTATGTTGTTCTCTTTGTGCTTCTTCTTGTGCAAGTTTCTTGGCCTCTTCCTTATCTCTTTTCTCTTTCAACCTTTTTAGCTTCCAACTCCTTCAAATGCTCCTCTTCCACCTTCCTTTCCTCATACATTTGATCCCTTTGCTTTTCGAGTTCCTTGACATAATCCCATGCGTCTTTAGATTTCTTCTCATATAAAGAAAGCTCTTTAGCCTCCTCTCTCTCTATGCATTCTTGCTCTTCTTTCTTTCTGTGAGCCTCCTCAACAACCTTGAATTTTGCCTCAAGGTCTTCTCTTTCTCTTCTTTGACCAAAATTTTCCTCCTCAAGATCATGAATCTTTTGTAACATAGCCAAGTTTTCACTTTCCTCTTTAATTTTCATCTCTTATTTCCTTTTCTATTGCTACTTAGCCAATTCATCAGCTTTGGCTTTAGCCTCCAATTCCTATTGTTTATCCAGTGCCCCAGCTTGTTCCTTGGCATCTTCTTCCCTTTTGGTGTCCTCAAAGAACTTCCACTGGTCTTCTTCAGTCAACACATGTTTAGTCCCTACATCCTTAGTCACATAAAGAGATGCCACCACATAAGTCTCTAAGTTGTCAGATGGGGTAGCCTCAGAATCTATCTCTATGTCATGAATTTCTATTTCAAGCTCCTTCTCCTTCAATAACTCAGCTTCTTTATGGGGGGTTCCCATAGGAAATTCTCCACTTGACTGCTCTATGAGAAGGGGTTGATTTGATGCTTCTTCTTGTGAAAGAGATGTTGAAGCACCTGGTTTTGTGGCAATCTCTTCTCCATGCATCTCAAGGGGATCCTGAGGAGGAATTTCAATCTCCTCTCCAAAATTAGGAGGGAAGGACTCTAGGGGCTCTATAAGAGCCATTTTTCTCTCTTTTCTTTTGTACCCTTGAGTGGTACCAACTACCTTTCTCTTCTTGGAGGTCTAAGCCTCTGGCTCCATTGAGCTTCCTGGGATTTTTTGGAGTAGATGCATTGAACATAAATCTAATCATTTATGGTGTTAAATCAATAATAACATTTCCTTGCAAATCCATACACTGTCTAGTAGCAGGATTGTAGGTCCTAGTTGCTGTGATTATCAATTCTAGGCATTGGACTAACAATGGGAAGAGGGAAAGATGCACCAAACCAAATAGACCAATCCTCTCTATCCTTCTTGAGACATCTTCACTAAATGTTTCTTCATAAAACTCTCCATAATTGAAACAACCCAAGTTAGTGATATCAACCCAATATGATTCCACCTTGTTGGTTATTATGGTAGGACTTTGATGTTTGTACCTCGGAGTATATGGTAGCTATTCTACCTTGATCTTCTTTGGCTTAGATCCTTTCCTTGAAGTTTCTAAAGGTTGGCGCCTTTGAGAAGCCTCTTCTGATGCTCCTAACATCTCTTAATTTCTGCAATAAAACCCTATATTAGATGAACAAAAAGCATAAAATCAATATATCAACCAATAACTTTCTTTAATTCCTCAGGAAAACTTTCATACTTAGCCAAATTTCAAATTCATCAGAAGCAGAGTCATAGAAGAATTATGAACATGCAACAATTTCAACACAAAGCAGGATTGAAATTAAAACCAAGATGAAACTAGAACTAGGATCAGAACATAAACCGAACCCAAAAATAATCACTAGTTCCAAGTTGGACCTCAAATCCAGTTCTAATTTCGCTAAAGGGAAAGTATGAAAACAAAAACTAACAATAATCAGAAGTAGGGTCACTTTTCAGATGAACCTCAATACAAACCTCCACAGGATGAGTATGTTCCTGATTCTACTTCTGCCAATTTACTATTCAAAACAAAGCAATTTTCTTGAGGATGTGGTCCCATCAAATTGAGTACCTGGGTTACATGGGATTATAGGGAAATCAAAATAAAGGTGCTTAACCTCACCCTTTAATCACATGAAGATCAATTTTAACAATAGGGTTGGATATTTTGTAAGGGTCATCGATCAAACCCTAGTTTGCATGACACGTCAACTCAAAACATTAGGGCATCACATATCCAACATGGAAATCACATAATCAACATGGAAGAAAGATCAGAGGGGTCTCTAAATAGATTTTAACACATTTAAAGCATGAATAACCCCATGAAATAGAACCCTAGTTAGAAACTAGGGCATGAAAAAATGCACTTGCCATGAAAGCGAGAATAGATCAGGAAACAAACAAATGAAAAGACAGAAAAATACAAAAAAACCAAAAGACACAAAAGAACAAGTGAAGATTCATAGAGAACTGAATCATGTGAATGTACTAGAACAAGACAAGAAAGAACATGAACACCAAGCAACAAAACAAACAGAAAAAGAGCAGAAAAAGACCCTAGCACAAAAATGCCAACAAGGAAAGGCTAAAACCAGATAAGAATTCCTCCACCATGCATCTCCACAATAAAATCATGATTCCCTCGAAGTTACCTTGGCTCTGGTTAGCTAAAATGACTAAGACAATAAATGATAATGAGCCAGTTAACCTTGATTAAGGTTTTAAAATCCTTTCGTGCATGTGAGGAGGATGCAATTAAAGCCATAAATGTGGTTGATCAGGGGTGGAGAAAACAATGTAAATGACCAATCAACTTAGGTGGAAATGAAGGGCAAGGTGAATGTGGACCAAGATATAGAATAGTACAAGAAACCTTTGACAAGTCTCTTACCCAACTTTGCACCTGGTTCCGTTCCCACAGTAGGGATAGACAACAAAGGAAAACTGAAGCAGAATTGGGACCAAAACCAGCACTAGAACTTTTACAAAGTTACAAGTTCGGTTCTGAGCCTTCCACCAAAGCAACAAAAATAAAGGAAAACAACAGAAAGAACAAAAAGCATGATTGAAATGAAAACCGGGCCCGACCCAGACACCAACAAAAATGATGACACAAAGGAAATGAGCAGAGTCAAAATCAGAATGAAAGCATAATCTAGAAATTACAAAGTTCCAAGTTCACTTTCATCCTCGACTCCACTCTCTCTCAAGAAAAAGAAAAACACAAGGAAAACAAGAAATGACTCAAGGGAGAAATGGACCCGAGAGTGCGAGACCAACCAAAAGACAGTGAAAAAGAACAAGAAAGGTGGAACTGGAACCAAGATTGAATCTGAACTTGGAATTTTACAAAAAGTTCTAAGTCCATTTCCTATTCTAACTCCACTTCTGATAGACCAAAAGAAAGAAAGACTTAGGATAAAAATGAAAAACTCCTAAGCCTCAAACAAAACACTAAAGACAAAACAAAAAGAAGGGGGGCCCATTTTTTTCCAAAATAAAAAATGGGGTGGTTATGCAAAGCATAACAAATGGTGACTCGACTAGGGAAAATGGTTTACCCATTTTCAAGATACTAAAGAATTTAGTCACCCAAAACCTCTGGTTTATGAAGCATGCTAACTTAAGTAGGATTAGATATATTGAGTAAGGTTGAGATAGAATCTCATATGTATATAAACATGAACTACATTGAATCTGAGTGTGTGCATGTATGGTGCATCTTTCTTCATAAAAATTTTCTCCACCCCTAAATAACTACACCTAATATCCAAGCTATGTAGGTTGAGTCCTTCAACTATCATGCAATAAAATCCTAGGTATTGCTCCATTGCTAGTTAGGCATCTATAGCCCCAATGGAGATACCTCTAATTCTCTCAAAGCATTGCTCTACTTCTAGACAATTGTCCATAGCCCCGATAGAGATACTTGAATCACCCATTTGATATTGAGTTTTCCTTTCTTTCAATAGTTTTCTTTTCTCTTTCTTTTATAGGCTTCAATTGTGGAAATTCTTTATTAATTTTTTCTCAATACTCAAACATAATTGATCTGAAGTGTGGATTGAGAACTACAGTGAACCTTATGACAGTTTTTGGAATCATACTTTTTCACTTGAATCATAGATACAATGACCTAGAGATAAATAGGCACTTTACAAAGGTAGATGTTTTATCTATTTTGTGACAGACTTCAATCATAGTTCATGTGATTATCTACATTATACCTTATTCTTAATAACTTTTCAAACCAATGTTAAAATTACCATAAGACATATAATTTTAAAATGAAACCTTTCAACAGATATGCCTGAAAACACCTAAATCAATTTCCCTCCTAGTGTTTGCAACATACTTTAAATAACAACCCCTCCATTTCAAAGTGGAAAGAAATGAAGGTCCCCAAAGACCAAGACAAAAAAAAAACAAAAAAGAAAAAAGAAAAAGAACAAACAGACAAACAAAAGAACAACTAATTACATATAATACAACCAATTCAAAAAATTAGACCCTCATGAGCCAAAGTAATGCTTGAGAAATTGACCATTGACAGGAAATGGAATAGGTTATCCTATTAGGTTTTTCAAGCAAAAGGTGTTCTCACACAAGATCTCTGCTATCTCATATGAACCCAACCAGAGTTTGTCAAACTTCTTGTGATCTCCCTTTTTCTCTTTTGCTTTATCCCATAGAAACAAAAGATTTGATATCCTAAAAACCTTTATTTTGGCTCTTTTTTAAACCAATGACTAGTGATAGCCTAGTGTTTAAAGAACTAATATAAAGCAGTGTCTCTCTATTCTTCCATGTTTAAAATATTAGTTATCCTTACCTCAATTTAATCATCCTTTGAATAAAATTATTGCATAAACCTAAGAACAGGGATCTAAAAATGTATGGGGAAGACTGGCTCTTGGACATAGACTAACTTAAAATGGGAATTCCCTAGAGAGGATTTAATACGGGTTCGATCTACCCATAAGGAAAATCTTAGCTAGGTATGTCAATCCCTAGGATTGTTCTCTAGATTTTTTTTTATTACTTCAAACAGGTTCTTGTTGGTAGACTCTACTACTCCATTTCCTTGATGGTAGTAATTAGATGACTACTTCAAAAATAATTTTATGTTCATAGGCCCATTGCATGAACTCAATAGATGAGAAAGCAAGGCTATTGTCACATACCAGGGAGAAGGGTACTCCAAACCTAGTTATGATGCTTTCATTGAGAAATATGATAACCACCTCTATGGTGTTGTTTTTGCAAGGATGAGCCTTAGTCTAATGCATGCAGTAGTCAATTGTTATCAAGATGAACTTATGACCTATAGAATAATTTGGATTAATTACCCCTAAAAAATATAGTGCCCATTAAGTGAATGGTCTTACCTCGTAGACCGGTTGTAAAGGTATCGCATGATTACATTCCTTGGGTGTAGAGGTCTGGCATGTGTGACATGTTTTGACATGTTGATGTGCATCCCTAAACACATGGGGACACTAGTAGCCTGACCTAAGAATTTGATGGGCCAAGGAGTCTGTAGATCCATGCCATGTGTTGTGTCTACCATGAAATTCAACAATAGCATGTTTGGCTTCTTGCTGATCCAAACAACACAGGTAAACTCCATAATTTATTCTATATAGGGATCCTACTTTGAGTATGTAATGACCACTCTTCATCATCAATTCTCTCTATTTCATAACATTCATCCCCTTCAGGCATTTGTTATTGAGGAGAAAGAAGATCAAATTTGTGTACCATGGATCCTCGGTAAATGACTGCACTATATACTATTGGCAAGTGATACTCTTGTTAGCATCTGCCATAACTTTTGATAAACCTTGTCCTTAGAAAAGCTTCATTGGATGGATTTCTAAATAAAACTCTTGAAAAATATCTATCCATTTTCCTCTTCTCTCCCCTAATTCACTCTGCATAAGGAGAGACTTCACAGCTTGATCAAGAACTATGGCGACAACCTGACTCCGAAGAATGTAGTTCCTAATTTTTTTTACTACTCACGCCAATGCAAAGGATTTCTTATCAAGGGGTGGATACTTGACTTCTGCATTTTTGAATGGGGATCTCATGAATGCAATTTTCCTTTCATCTCCCTCACCTCTTCGTTGTGTTAAAATAGCCACACATAAATGATCAGATGTGAAAGAATAGATATAGAAGGGCTTTAGATAATCTGGGCTATTCAAGACTAGATCCTTAGATATTGACTATTTAATCTATGAGAAAATAGATTTGGCCTTGTTGCTCCATTCTATTTTTGCATCTTTTTTCATCATCTTGTTAAGAGGTTTGACAATTTCTACAAATCCTGATATGAATTTTCTCATGAAATTAATCCTTTTGAAGAAGGATCTCATCTCCTTTTGACTTCCTAGGATTGTCAGGTTCAAGATGGATTTAACTCTATCAAGGTCTATGGATATCCCCTTTTCTAATATTACATGGCCTAAAATTTTCCCTTTAGAAACTCCAAACACACATTTTTTTGGATTTAGGGACACACCATAGCTTATACATATCTTAAGTGCTTTTTCTAAATCAGTAGTATGGTCCTTTCTATTTTTAGAGAAGATAGTTAAGTCATCTACATAGATAATGATATAATTACCTATTAAATCCTTGAATGTTATGTCCATTGCACGTTGGAAGGTAGCTCCAACATTGATAAGGCCAAACAACATCCTCTGATAGGAAAATTCCCCCCACTTGGTGGTGAAGGTGGTGTTCATTCTATCCTCATGACTGACAAGCACTTGATTATACCCAAAATATCCATCCAAGAATGAAATAATCTGGGATCCATGGAAGGTTTGTAATACCTCATCAAGAGAAGGAAGTGGATAGTTATCCTTCTCTGAGGCTTTATTTACGTTCCTAAAATCAACAAATAATCCGATCTCACCATTTTTCTTACGCACAGGAACCAAGTTTGCAACCTAGGTGGAATGTCGTACTAGGAAGATTATTGTTGCAGACAACATCTTTTTCACTTCCTTCTAAATTAATGGCTCAATCAAAGCATTCACTGGGTGTTTCTTTTGATGGAAGGGCTTTGCTTCTAGCTTCAAAGGTATGGTATGCATGATCACCGAGGTGTCAAAAGTCTTTAAATCTTCATAACTCCAAGTGATTGTTGAAATGTATTCTTTTAATACCTTAACTATTTTATCTCTAATCTCTTCAGGCTAGGTTTTTCCTATATAGACATTTCTTTTAGGACCTGAATCAACCAGATTAATAGATTGTACTTCCCTCCATCACTTTCTATTGGCACCCTCTCAAGAGCCCAAGGATCAGAATCAAATATCCTTTCCATAGCTACCATTCCCTTGAGAATGTTGTTTCTTTTAAAATTCAGTATCCCTTTAGTGTCAAAACTCTCAGGGTCCCAATCTCCTTGGTATCTTTTTGATTCATCAATTATTTTCCCTTCAAAGACATCTGAACTTTCCAAGAAGGTAATTATGTGTTGGTCATCATTGAAGACTTGAAAATTCCAGACATTATCTAAGAAAGCTAGGATCGAGACTAGTTCAACTAAAAATATTTTTAACTTGGAGTCTTTCATAGGCTCTAAAGTGCTAGCACTAATGGAAAGGGAATTTGCAATCTGATTGTGTTCCCTAGGAATCAAAGTGATTCCAAAATCATCAAAATTCTTAATTAGATTGCAAACTCTGTTTTTGTATGCAACCAATCTTTTGTTGTGACAAGTATATTGGCTATAGACTTGCTTAACAATTACCTTAGAATCTCCCATAACCATGATAGTTGTGACCTTCTTCTGATGCACAAACATCAGCCCTCAAGCAAGTGCTTCATATTACACCACATTGTTTGTGCAACCAAAATACAACCTATAAGATGCAAAGTACGTCTTCCCTTTCAAGTTAGTTAATTCAATTCCTACCCCACTTCCTGATTTGGACTTAGAGCCATCAAATTTAAGACTTCATAGTTGGCTCAGAGCTGATATTTCTTTCTTCTTTGGGATTATAGGTGATGGCTTAGTTGAAGTGTGTGGCAGCTTAGAAGTGTTGGCCATCAAGATTTATAGGTAGTGGTAGACTAGGTCTATGAGAAGATTCTCTTATATTCAAAACTTGTTCATGAACTACTTCCTGAACCTTTTCTTGGATCACATCACAATTTAGTACATTTTTCATCAATTCCTTAGGCATTGGAAGGGTAGTCAGGGCTAGTGTAATTGACCAAGAATGAGATTCCTCAATCTCTTTTGGAATTCAGAGCATAGAACCTGAGTCTTCTCAGCTTGGGAATGACCTTCCTCTTGATCTAAACTGGTTCTCATAATAATGGTAGCATCCTTAGCATCAAATGAAAATTTATTGGTGAGTTCTTGGGGTTGGAATTCACAAGTTTGTTCAACTTGGAAAACTTGGTTTAATATATCTACATAGGACTGGCATGTCAACTCAAAATGATTTTGATAATAAATTCTACACCAATTAGGAAGCAAAAAACTCCACAAATCAGCCTCTTCTCCTGATACCATCCTATCTTGTTGCAACTTTTTGATTAAGACTTGTTGGTTGACCAAGGTTATTAGGTCCATTTGTTTTAGAGGTAGTGTATTAGCATGATCAAGCATTGATAAGGTCATGATCTCCTCCCTTTTGTAAACTCCTATCTTAGTTTTGAAGTAAGCTACTTCGTTGGGAGAATCATATTCAGTAATCATATGTTTGATCCTAGGTTCACTATCAATCCTTATTTTTGATGCTATTCCTTTCTAGGGTAGCCACATGTGTGAGAAATCCAAGGAAAAATACCCCCCAATGCTCTTCATTAAATCATGGCTCAGAAGCATGTCATATGTTTATGGGATATTTGCTAGTTGGTAATTTTGGATCCTTGGGTCAGATCCAACCTGTACATGAATATTCTTCAATTATCCTACCACATTGACTTCCATTTTATCCAATTGAATGACCTTGTTTTTTTGAAGGGGACTCAAACCTAACTTTCTAAAAATTAAGAATGGCATAACATTTCCTGACGCCACAAAATCTAGTAAACACTTGTGTAGATTCTTTCCAAAAATTCTTAAACTTAAAAGGAAAGGTGGGGTACCCATCTTACCTTTATAGAGGGCTGCATTCCTCTCATTTGTGAGAGTCACCTTGTCTTTTCCTTTTGATCATTTTTCTTCCTCCATGGCCTTCAACATAATTTATCATTGGGTTAGGAACCACTTCATGATGTCAAAGAAAGACAATGAAGTATTTTGTCTCTGCATCTCTGCAATGAAATCAAAGGTTGAATTATTCCTAAATTGATACTTAGGAAAAGTAGGTGGGTTACCTTTATTCTAAGATTCAAATGGCCCTTTGGTGGTGGTGGGTTGTTATTTTCATTCAGATTTGGTGGGACCATATTGTTAGGAGGGACATATGTAGTAAATGGGCCCTTATTTTGGTTTCTTAAGAAATGACCTCCCTTGGTTTGGAAGGCTTGGGAATCATATACGTCTTCCACTATTTCATTCTCTTCATGGCTGGGAAATGGAAGTTCTTCATCAAAGATTTCATAAGCCATGGCGGTATTCATTGATCCACCAGACTTGTTGGATGTACCTTGTAATGGAGCATCAGCTTGTGCAATTTTTACCATTTTTTCCATTTTTGGGTAGTTAACCTTAGAATGAGCTGAAATATCATGCAACCTACACCAATTCATCATAAAGTTGAGATCTACCGCATTTGTAGTCTGTTTCTTTTCATCACCTGCTTGATAATTATGGGAAACTCCCCCATTATGAGGCCCAGTATTCCATGGTCTATTGTTGTTAGACCTTTGATTATACCCTCTATTATGATTTTGATAATTCTAGTTAGAGGAATTTTGGTTCTAGAAGTTCCTATTGGTGTTCTGGTTTGAATTTTGATTAGTGTAACTACCCTGATTGTTATACCCTCCCCAATTTTGGTAACTTTGGTTTTAATTCTAAGGGGGGTTCTATCTAAGTTGGTCCATATCATTATACATTTGAGATAGAGTCTTCTTGAGAGTTTCCATTTCATTAGTCAATTGGGTTGTTCATTCACTCTCAGCAGTCTTCACAACAGATGGTGGATTAACAAGATTTGACCCTCTAGCTTGATTATGGTAGTTTTGTGATTGTTGGGAGGAGTCCTAAGCACCATTAGTGAAAAATGGTAAGGGAGGTGTGGCTTGTAACTTAGACATGGGTCCATATTGGGAAGAAGACATCCTTGGGACCGTATTGAACAAAGGAGTTGGATTAGGCATCTGATATCCAATGGGAGGAAGAACTCCTCCTAGACTTGCCATTTGTAAACTTATCTATTGTTGTAGTTTGATGGCTAGGTGATAAACTTTAGACAAAGAATCAATTTCATTAGCATTATACTTCCTTTGCAAGAATAATCCAATCAAAGGATCCACAACCCTTAAATATGCCAATATGGTGATATTCTCAGCCACCAAGTAAGGATCCTATCACCTTCAGTACATTCTTTGGAACCTTGTGTTGAATAGTGGAAATAGTTCATGAGGTTCCTTTCTTATGGTTGAAAATTGGCTATATAAAATGGTAGCGTCTACCTAGACCTGAAATTGATTAATAAAGGAATTTTCCAAGTCTTTCCAACTTAGAATAGACCCTTGGGGTAGATTTAAATACCAATTGTATGCCATGTCACCCAAAGAGTAGGGGCACAACCTACACATAACATCATGATGAGCTACCTAGGCATGAGTACATGCATCCTTAAATGCCTGTATGTGCTCTTTAGTACTTCTTGATTCTCCATGCATATACTTGGGACAAAATCTCTCTAGATTCTTGGGAAGATCATGTATACCCCCAGGGATATTCCCTAGTGGACAGGGGTTATTCATGAAGAAAGCCATGAGTGGTGGTGGGACTGGTTGTGGAATAGGTGAGTTTGGCCTATGAGGTGGTGTAGGTGCATATGGTGGAAACCTAGGTGGAGTAAGCGGTGGTGACAATGCTAGAATCAGGACTCTATGAGCATGGGGCCTATACCTAATAGGGGTTTGGAGTTCAACCAAAGGTTCAAGATTTTGAGAAGATCTAAGAACTCTCTCGTACTGGGTATGTACAGGATCATCATGGAAAAAATAGGCCCTTAAGTGGAAAAAACTTCAGAAAAATTAGAGTTAGGTAACTTGATGTAAAAATTTGAATAAGTTATCTATATTATTTCAAAAATATGTAAGAATAGAATTTGTAGCAAATTGAATGTAGTTTCTAAACTACTAGGGTTTTTTTAAAAGAAAAAATCTATTTGGCGAGAATTTGAAATTTCAATGCAATAGTACTTAAATTTTAGGGAAAAAATAAGTAGGTGTTTGTATGACCACCCTAACCACAATAAAATGATAATATTTTTTATAAGATTTTAGATATAAGTAGAGGACTCATGTCTTGATGTGATGCATATGTTTTGTAATTTTTCTAAGTAAATAATTAATTATGAATTTTTATTACAACTTTTAAAAAAAATATAAAAAACTCGTATGTGTGACCACCTGAACTTGGTAAAAATGTATGAAATTCAAATTTTATTTTTTTAATCCTATAGTATGTGAAGCATAGAATGTGACGCATGTTTTAGATTCAAAAAATGTTATACTGTTTCAAAGCCATAGATGTTTTTCAATCATCCTATCAATCAGAACTTTAGTTGTAATTTGAATAAAAAATGAATAATAATTACTTGTTTAATTCAAAGTAAAGCATAATTTATATTGGTGGAAAGTTGAGAATCTCCTTTAAAAACCCTTTTCATTTCATCAATTTTGGGTAAAAAGAAGTTGTCAGCCACATACCCATCATATTGCCACTTTTTGGCCCATCATGATCTTGCAAATACCCTACCTATTTGATGAGAATGACCCAATCCGAGCTAGTTTGTTCCTCAGGCCCTCCTAGCACCAAATCTATTGATGTTAAAAATAGCACAACAACATTAAATAGAATATCTCTAATCTATTTCTACTGAAAAAGAAAGACAACATAAAGTAATATAACTCCCAATGCCCTAGTAGTTGGTTCTCAACTGTGTTGATATTTCCCAATGGTCAATGTAATTGTAATGTTCAACGAGCCTTTGTTGGTAATAAGGAACCAAACTCCATTAGATCAATTATCCTACGTTTTGGGGGTTTAAATAAATGTAAAAGGATAGATCAAGGCTTTAAAATAGTAGCATATGAATAAAACTCCTTAATATCTAGACATGCACATTAATAATGAGTGTTTCTTTATCCAACCAAAACCACAACATGATGCAATCCATAGAATAATCTACACCACTCCATACATTCATAGAGCTAATCCAATGATCACAAATATTCACTAAAATCTTTACTTTGAGGTGCACAAAAATAGACCATTCAATCATCATTAAAAAAAAGATCAAATAGACATAACAACAATTTCATTCATAGATAATTCAATGAGATAATCTTGAATCTAGTTTCCTCTATTGATTTGCATCAAATAGAAAAATTTTAGGCACATCAACTCACTAGCATATGGATTTATTATGATTCATTAATCTTATCAAAAAGGTCCAAATTTAACATGTAAACTGTATAAAAACTATTAAATTTATCCAAGTTTAACTAAACTTTCAAAGTATCTGCTAACAATTCATGAAGTCCTAAGACTATGATTCCTATCTACTATCATCAGGTGGCTAATATTTCTTCAATGAGCTGAACTTTACAAAATAGAACTCAAAATTACATATAGACATGCCATGCATAAGTTTCTCTCAATAAAAAACTCAAATCCAAAATTTGAGGAAGCAAGACTACATGAAGGAACTCGACTAGTTGATCTTTAGTTTCAAGGCTTGATTGCTTTGTTATACAAAATTCTGACACCCAAGAGAGAAGTTGGAACTGTCGGAAGAGAGATTGAGTCCAAATTGTGTCAAAATTTATCAAAATAGGAGAAGAGAGGATGTTATCTATCAAGAAGAGAGTGTTCTACTGCCAGCTCACTCCTACATTGCATGTTCAAGAAGATATTCATCATAACTAGAGAACACGTGTTAAATGATGTTTAGATCAGGCCCATCTAACCAATTGCCCTCAAATTTGATCCTCTTCAACTCTATTGATGCAAATTATTGCATATCCTTCAATTTGATTAATTCCCTCCTAGAAGCTTTTACCTCTTCTCTAACATCCATGAGCCTATCTAGCAACAAATATTCTCCATCACCCTCCTTTTGCATCACTTCCTTCAATATACTACTTCACTTCTCCTTCAACTTTTCCAATGAAATACCTTCTTTAACTGTGATTCCTAAATTGAATAGGATAGAAACTACTTCCTCCAATTAATCAATCTTCTCATTCAAGTCTTTGCTTGCTTCTTAAACCTCACTCTTATGCTCATAGATGAACCTGGATTTAAATATTATTATGCTCATAGTCTTCTCAATAAAATCTACATTACCGTCCTCAAGAATTGACTACTCTAGGAGAGTTGACTTAGGCACTTTGCTGATGTCTTTAAGCTTCTTAACATATTCTATGTACTCTTCATCTTGCTTCCCTAGGACTTCAGCATGCTAGTTCATATTTTCTACCAAATCAAGTGCTACCTCAAGAAATTTGAAACTATCATCAAGCACTTCACCAACCTCCTGATTGAGTCTATTAATCCATCTTTCAAGCATCCCCACCTTAATCCTCATTTGTATCAAGTCATCAGCTTCTTTTTTTCTCAATAGGACTGGGGTTTCTAGAGTAGCAACTTGTTGAGAAACTGGAGTGGAGACATCCTTTAAGAACTTGTGCAACTGATCTAATTGGGCCTTAATCTCATCTTTCTTTTTCTTATCTTTAATCATTCTAGATTTTGTGGAGGAAGCTACAATATCAATTAAATTCATCTGTTGCTTCCTTGTAGGTCTCCCCAAATTCATAGTACTCAATTGGTAATTAGTTACCTACATATCATCCTTATCCTTATCCACCACTAGAATTGCACATTTAGCAATAATTTCCCCCGCATCCATGAGCTTGGTGGAGTGAAGAATTTTGGCCTTATTTTTGGGTCTTTCCTTTTCAATCACCCTCATCATCTCATCCCAATTGAGAGCCTGAGATTGAACTATCTGTTTCTTCACAAAATCAAGCTTCAACTATGTATGAGCAGTAGGAGTAGTGACCATTTGTGTTAAAGAAGAGGCAATAGTAGCAGAAGATAAAGGCTGCAATATAGTCTTCTTAGGTTGACAGTCAAACTCTTGCACATTATATTGTTCTCTTTGTGCTTCTTCTTATGGAAGTTTCTCATCCTCTTCCTTATCTTTCTTCTCTTGCAACCTTTTATCTTCCAACTCCTTCAAATGCTCCTCTTCCAACTTCCATTCCTCATACATTTGGTCCCTCTTCTTTGCCAGTTCCTTGACATAATCCCATGCCTCTTTAGATTTATTCTCATATAAAGCAAGCTCTTTAGCCCCCTTCTCTCTCTCAAGGAATTCTTGCTCTTATTTCTTTCTGTGAGCCTCCTCAACATCCTTGAATTTTTCCCCAAAGGCTTCTCTTTCTCTTCTTTAACCAACATTTTCATCAAGATCATGAATCTTTTATAGCATAGCCAATTTCTCCCTTTCCTCTTTGATTTTGATCTCGTGTTACCTTTGCTACTGCTGCTTAGCCAATTCATTAGCTTTGGCTTGAGCCTCCAATTCTTGTTGTTTAGCCAGTGCCTCAGCTTGTGCCTTGGCATTTGCTTCCCTTTTGGTGTCCTCAAAAAAATTCCATTGGTTTTTTTCATTCAACACATTTTTAGTCCCTGCATCGTCAGTCACATCAAGAGATGCCACCAAATGAGTCTCTTTGCCAAATGGGGTAGCCTTAGAATCTGTCTCTATGTCATGAATTTCTATTTTAGGCTCCTTCTCCTTTAATAAATTAGCTTCTTTGTAGAGGGTTCCCATAGGCATTTCTCCACTTGGCTACTATGTGATAAGGTTTTGAGTTGATGCTTCTTCTTGTGCAAGAGATGTTGAAGCACCTAGTTTTGTGGCAATCTCTTCCCCATGTATGTCAAGAGGATCCTACAGAGGAATTTCAATCTCCTCTCTAGAATTAGGAGAGAAGAACTCTAGGGGATCCTTAGGAGCCATTCTTCTCATTTTTCTTTTGTACCCTTGACTAGTGCCAACTACCTTTCTCTTCTTGGAGGTCTAAGCCTCTGGCTACATTGAGTTTCCTAGGATTTTGTGGAGAAGGTGCATTGAACATAAATCTGATCATTTGTGGTGTTAAATCAATAATGACATTTCCCTACAAATCCAAACACTATCTAGTAGCAGGATTGTAGGTTCCAACTACTGTGAGTATCAATTATGGGAATTAGATTGACAATGGAAAGATAGAAATGTGTGCCAAACCAAACTGAGCAATCCTCTCTATCCTTCCTAAGACATCTTCACTAAATGTCTCTTCATACAACTCTCCATAATCAAAAGAGCCCAAGTTTGTGTCAGTGATATTAGCCCATTCTGAGTCCACCTTGCTGGCTATGATTGTAGGACTTTGATGTTTGTACCTTAGAGTATATGGTAGCTATTCCAACTTGATCTTCTTTGGCTTAGCTCATTTCCTTGAAGTTTTTGCAGGTTGGCTCCTTTGACAAGCCTCTTCTAATGTTCATGACATCTCTTAATTTCTACCATAAAACCCTGTATTGGATGAACAAAAATCATAAAATCAATATATCAACCAATACCTTTCTTCACTTCCTCAAGAAAAATTTCATACTTAGCTAAATTTCAAATTCATCGAAAGTGGAGACATAGAAGAATCAGGAATAGGAAACAATTTCAACACAAAGCGGGATTGAAATGAAAACCAAGATGAAATCAGAACTAGGATCAAAACAAAAAGTGAACCCGAAACTAATCACTAGTTCCAAGTTTGACCTCCACTGTAGTTCTGATTCCATTGAAGGGAAAGTACGAAGACAAAAATTAACAATAATATGAATTGGGGTCACTTTGGGGATGAACCTCAATGTGAACCTCCACATGATGAGTATGTTTTTTATTTCGCTTCCACTAGTTTACTATTCAAAACAAAGCAATTTTCTCAAGGATGTGGTCCCATGAAATTGAGGACCTGGGTCACATGGGATTATAGGGAAATCAAAATAAATGGGCTTAACCTCACCCCTTAATTGCACGAAGACCAATTTTAACAATAGGGCTTGATTTTTTGTAAGGGTAATCGAGCAAACCCTAGTTTGCATGACACATCAACTCAAAAAATTAGGGCATCACAAACCCAACATGGAAATCATAGAATCAACATAGAAGAAATAGTAGAGGGGTCTCTAAATATATTTTAACACATTTAAAGAATAGAGGACTCCATGAAATAGAACCCTAGTTAGAAACTAGGGAATGAAAAAATGCACTTGCCACAAAAGTGACATTAGAACAAGAAATAAAAAAATGAAAAGATAGAAAAAGAAAAAACAAAACCAAAAGACACAAAACAAAAAGTGAAGATTCATAGAGAACCAAATCCCATGAACATGGAAGAACATGAATGCTAAGAAAAAAAAATGGAAAAAGAGTGGGAAAAGACCCTGCCATAATAAAATGCCAAGGCTGAAACTGGATAAGAATTCATCCACCATACACCTCCACAATCAAATAATGATTATCTTTCATTTACCCTAGCTCTGGTTAGCTAAAATGACTAAGAAAATAAATTATAATGAGCCAGTTAACCTTGATTAAGGTTTTAAAATCCTTTCGCACATTTGAGGAGGCTTCAATTAAAACCATAAATGTGGTCAGTCGAGGGCGGAGTAAACAACATAAATGACTAGTCAACTTAGGAGGAAATGAAGGGAAAGGTAGACGTAAACTCGGATCCAAAACAAAACAAGAAACCTTTGACAAGTCTCTTACCCAACTCCACACTCGGTTCTAGTTCCATGGCAAGGACAAACAATAAAGGAAAATAGAAGCAGAATCGAGACAAAAACCAACACTAGAACTTTTGCAAAGTTCCAAGTTTGGTTCTAATTCTAATTCTGATTCCACCTTCCACCAAATGAACCAAAAAAAAGATAGACAACAGAAACAATGAGAAGTAGGATCGAAACAAAAATTGGCCCCGGCCCAAACACCAGAAAAAATGATGGCACTAAGAAAATGAGAGGAGTTAGAATTGGAATGAAAATAAAATCTAGAAATTGCAAAGTGCCAAGTTCACTTCCATCCCCTGTTTCGCTCCCACTCGGGAGAAAGAAAAATGTAGGGAAAACAAGAAATGACTCAAGGGAGAAAAAAACCCGAGAGTACAAAACCAACCAAAAGATAGTGAAAAAGAACAAGGAAGAAAGGCAGAACTAGAACGAGGATTGAATCCAAAATTGGAACTTTACAAAAAGTTCTAATTCCATTTCCTATTCAGACTCTGCTTCCGACAAACCAAAAGAAAGAAAGACTTAGGAGAAAAATGAACAACTCCTAAGTCCCAAACAAAACACCAAAGACAAAACAATAAGAAGGGGGACCCATTTTGTTCCAAAATGAAAAATGGGGTGGTTATGCAAAGCATAACAGTTCCATTTGAGAAGCTTGACTAGCTCAGGTTGATCCTGGATAGGTGAACACAATGGAACTTCAGGAAGGTTCAAACAAGCCACTTAAGTTTGATGGAACAAACTATGCAAAATGGAGCTCATTGATGGAAGGATACTTAGCTTCTCTTGGAACTAAAGCTTGGGAATTTGTAGAAACCCAATATACTATTCCTACTACAACTCTTACTCATCCATGAATAAAGAAAATTCACAAGAACAATAAGAAAGCTTGGTTCATTATTATGAGAAATTTGTCTAACTTTGTACATAGAAAAGTTATGCATTGTAAAACTACTTATGATGTCTAGAAAAACTAAAGAATATCTATGAAGGTGACACCAAATTGAAGTTACCAAAGTTACAAGTGCTGAGAGCATAATTTCAAGGCTTGATGATGACTGAAGAAGAGAAGACTACAGACTATATTCAAAGAGTTAATGATGTGGTAAATGTCATTAAAGGATATGGTGTAGATCTAAAAGATGTTGTGTTGAAAGTTCTCAAGTCTATGACAACTAAATATGATGCCAAGATTTCTATTATTAAAGAAGGAAGAGAAATTGATAAACTTACTCTTGATGAGGTGCATGGCATAATTATTGCATATGAGATGAGAATTCCTGATGTTAAATCATCTCGTAGAGAAGTTGCATTTAAAGTGGTCACAAAAGAGAAAGATGAAGTTGATAAGAAAGAAACAATTGCTACCATTGCATCTGATCATGATGAAACTGATGTGGAAGAAGCTAACTTCATAAAGAGACTAAGGAGAGGATCTAGTAAGTACAAAGGTAATCTCCCATTTAAGTTTTTCAATTGTGGGAGAATATGGAATTTTGCTTCAAAATGTCCATATGGTAAAGAGGATAGTTCCAAAAAGGAAGAATTTTGGAAAGAAGAAGATTTTGTATATCAATGAACAAAGTGGAGTTTTCAATGCTAGTGATAGTTCAAAAGAGGACCAAGACCATTCCCTTGTTATGAGATAAAACATAAAATAGTTTCTATTTATGTCTAGGGAAACTAAGGACCAAGAAGATACATCGGTTGAGGACTTACATGAGGAGGAAGATGAAGTGGTTTTTGATCTTGAAGGAGAATTAATTAGTGCTCTTGAAGACCTTGGGGATTTAAGAGATAAATATGATGATCTCAAGAAGGAAAAAAAGAAACTAAAAAGGAACTCTTAAAAGGGGACTAATAGAGAAACTCAAGAACTTGAGAAATCTAATAAGGTGATAGTTGGTCTAATAGTTCATGTATAAGAACTCAAAAGAGTTGAAGATGCTATGAAGTCTAAGTTACAAAAAGAGATGGAGAGATGCTAAAAACTCAAGGCATAAATAGTTTCCATAAGAAAAGAGTTGGAGAAGGCTAATGAGTAGGTTAGTAATAGTATAAAGTTGAACGGTGGTACTAACATCCTAGATGAATTGCTAACTACAAAAAAGCTAGCTAGTAAAGAAAAATCCGGTTTGGGACTTGAAAAGGGAAAAAGTTCATTTGTTGATACTTCTACAAAGATTTATGAAAGATTTAGAGCAGAAGAAAAATTAGTTTCCAAGGATGAAAAATATAACAACGAAGATGCTTTTGGAGATGAAAATAAGTTAACTTTAGTTGAGAAATTTGTTAAAGAGAAATAACAAAGTGAAGAAAAGAAGGTTAAATGGAAAAATCTAGATCAACAAAAGAAGAATCAAAATCTTAAGAAAACTGATAATGATAGTTTCACAAGAGGAAACTATCCAAGGAGACATAAATAAATAAGATATCCTAATCTAGTCAAAAGATACACCATGACCATGTACACATCATATTTTAATGGGTATTTCTATACTTGTAACAATTTTGGTCATAGGGCTAGAGAATGAAAAGTTAATCCAAGGAGAAATATAAATTTCATGAGTAAAAATAAATTTTCTCCTTTAATTGATATGGATGTAGCATGTTTCAATTGCAATAATTTTGGTCACATAGCTATAGATTGTAGAGAAAACTTTAGAAGACAAAATACTCAAATTGAGAAGAAAATTACATCTTCTAAAGCTAGAAAGAAAATTGAGTTCACTAAGAAAGAGGAGAAAAAAGGTTAAAAATAAACCTAAGAAGGTATGGAAGGAGAAAAATAAAATTCCTACTCAATCAATGATTGCTCAATTGCTTAAAATTCATTGCATGCAAAAGAACAATACTTGTGGGCAATTGATAGTGGCTTCTCCAAGCACATGATCAGAGATAAAAAGAAATTCATAAAAATTTAAATGAGAAAAGGAGGTTTAGTAAGCCTAGGTGATAACATTGATGTCAAGATTCATGGTAAGGTAATTCTAAGCATAGATGGGAAGAACACAACTAAATATTTTATCTATGTGGAAGGCCTAAAACATAATCTTCTTAGTCTCAGTCAAATGTGTGATAATGGATACAAATTTGTATTTGATTCTAAAGGCTACAAGATAAGAATGAATGGTAAAACAGTTGCTCAAGGGGTTAGGAATGATAGTAATCTTTATAATCTATGTGAAGTGGAAGGAAAAACATGTCTAATCAGTCAAGAGGAATAAAGTTGGCTGTGGAATAGAAGACTAGGACATGTAAATTTTGATAACATGGTGAAGATAAGCTCAAAAGGATTGGTTAGAAATATGCCTAAGATTGCAAAGACTAATAATATCATTTTTCAATGATTTCAACAAAAAAATAGAACAAAGTTTAAATTTCCCATTAAGGAATATTCAACTACAAAACCTCTAGAGTTAGTTCATACTGATCTATGTAGACCAATGAGAACAAAGGATTTTAAAGGAGAAATATATTTTATGTTGTTGATTGATGATTATACTACAATGGCATATGTCACATTCTTGAGGGAGAAGGCTAAAGCCTTTGAAGCATTTAGAGGTTACAAGATGCTAGTAGAAAATGAGACTGTTAGAAGAATCAAATGCCTCAAATCAAACAGAGGTGGGGAATTCATGTCAAGAGAATTCAAGGAATACTTTGAAGAACATCGAATCGGACACCAGTATTCAGCCCCAAGAACACCACAACAAAATGGTGTGGTAGAGCGAAGAAACTAAATTTTGAAGGAGACAGCTAGAGCCAGTTGAATGAGGAAAACTTAATGGGTACATTTTGGAAAGAAGTAGTACAAAATATTGTATACATTCAAAATAGAGCTCTTATCAGATTTAACAGTGGTAGAAATCCATATGAATTGTGGTTTGGTAGGGCTACCTTAGTTAAGAACTTCAAAGTATTTGGTAGTAAATGCTATATCAAAAGAAATGTTGAGGATTTAGGAAGTTTTGAGTCAAGATTTGATGAAGGGATTATTTTGGGGTATTCATCTCAAAGCAAAGCTTATAAATGCTACAATAAGAGACTGCATAAAATTGTAGAGAATGTACATGTCAGGGTTGATGAAAGTGAAAATTAGGGTCAACCTAGTAGAAACAATCTAGAAAGTGAGCTAGATGAAGATGGCATAGGTGTGTGGGTTTAAGAAGAAGAAAAAGAAGAAGAGAGTGAGCAAGAAGTTAACTAGGCTCCTAAAAAATATGTTCAAAAAGATCAATTTGCAGATCAGATTATTGGTGACAATAATGATGGTGTGTAGACAAGAAGAAGGCTTGCAAAGAACAAAGAACAAGTGAAATTTTCCCTCTTATCTCAGATTGAATGAAAAAGGTTTTTTGAAGCTAGCAAATATGAGAAATAGATAAAATCCATGGAAGATGAGTCAAATCAAATTGAAAAGAATAAAGCATGGGAATTGGTTCCTAGGCTCTTAAAAAAGAATGTAATTCGCACTAAGTGGGTTTTTAGAAAAAAACTAAATGAAGATGGAATAGTGGTGAGAAACAAAGAAAGATTGGTGTGGAAAGGATATGCACAAGTAGAAGGGATTGATTTTGTTGAAACACTTTCCCCTATTGCAAGGTTAGAAGCAATAAGAATGTTTCTTGCATTCTCAGTCTACAAAAGGCTTCAAGGTATATCAAATGGATTTCAAATCTTCCTTCTTGAATGGAAAGTTAGAAGAGGAGGTATATATTGAGCACCCAAAAAGAACTCAGTTGTCAAAGAATAATGATTATTCTCACAAATTGAAAAAGGAATTGTATCATTTAAAGCAATCCCCAAGGGCTTGGTACTAAAGGTTGGATCAATCTCTACAACAACAAGGATTCAAGAAGGGTTGTGTTGATAGCAATCTATATCTCAAATCTGAAGGCATGCATATGATCATTGTTGTAGTATATGTAGATGACATTATATTTGGTGGTAGCAGTGATGTAATGTGCAAAATATTTGCTACAACCATGGAAGATGAGTTTGAAATGTCCATGATTTGAGAACTAAGATTCTTTCTTGGTTTGAAAATTACGCAAGATGATAAAGGTATATTTATTTCTCAAACCAAGTATGCAAAAAAAATTCTTAAGAAGTTTGGCATGGAGGACTATAAACTAGTTAGTACACCCATAATCATAGACTAAAATTTGAGAAAATATTGTGAGTCACTAGATGCAAATCAAACTATATATAAATCTATGATTGGAAGTCTACTATATTTAACTGCATCCAGGCCTGATATAATGCAAGCAGTTTGTATGGTAGCTAGGTTTCAAGAAGAACCTAAAGAATCACATGTCAATGCAATCAAGAGAATATTTAGTTACATAAAAAGTACTATTGACTATATCTTATGGTATCCCAAAAGCAAAAATTTCAACTTTACAACATACACAAATGCATATTAGAAAAAGAAGTGTGGATGACAAAAAGAGTACAAGTGGAGGAGCTTTCTTTTTGGGTAATAGGCTAGTCTCTTGGATGAGTAAGAAGCAAGATTTTTTCACCCTTTATAATGAAAATGTAGAATATGTTTTTGTAGTTGCATGTTGTACTCAGGTCTTATGGATGGAGCAGACATTAAAAGACCTGAAAGTGGAATACAACAAGCCTATATCCATTCTTTGTGATAATTCAAGTGCCATCAATATATCAAAGAATCTAGTAATGCACTCCAAAACCAAGAATATCTCAATCAAGTATCACTTCATTAGAGAAAAGGTTACAGATAAGGAAGTTAGCATGGAGTTTGTTCCAACCAAGTAACAAGTGGCCGATATATTTACCAAGCCTCTTCCCATCGAATAGTTTGAATACTTGAGGTAGAAGCTGGGAGTGGTTTCTCCCACTTCATATCACTAAACTCTAGTGATAGGGCATGTATCTAAGGGGAGTTTCATTGGTCATTCATTTGACCCTAGTTAAGGACTATGTGATCAAGTCATGTAAAATCAAAGTGATGTAGGAACATCTAGAAGATTCCAATCAATTGGGACTATGAAAATTTTGTTGCAAAGTACCAAAGCGATCAACATTGAACAATACCACATTTTACTGCATTTTAATGATAGATGTTATAGAGATGGGATTAGCATCTAGACATATTTATCTACAACATATCCAAAATTTAGAGAATTTGGTTTATAATTCGAAGAGATATCGCAAGAAAAATATTACCTATTTTCATAGACCAAATTCGAGAAGTGTACTCCAAATAAGGATCCTATTGATTTGAGAAGTGGTGTCTATCCTAGGGGGAGTTGCTATGATTCTATGTATAAATCCAATTGGTGGGATGCATGGGATTGTATTAGTTTAGTGGTGCCCAAATTCTACCCCTCAGAGGGAGTAGCTAGATATTACTAACATGGGTTTTGGATCAAGAGCAACAAGTGCACTTTCAATTTGATCAGAGCAACATAGTGCAAATATGTGCCCCTTCTCATTGATTTCAAAAAGGGAGAGACATCACGTGAAAAATTCAGGGGGAGAGAGTGTGCATGAAATGTTTTGTATACTATATAATCTAAGAAAAAGTGGGAGTGCAATTCATGTGAAAGAGAGAATATTGCAAGGACAATAGAGTATAGGAAAAGTTGTGTAGGTAGTCTAATCATAAAAAATAAAGGAGTATATTGGAATGGAATGGATGTTGTCTTTGATGATTTTTTCACATCATGTGTTACCATCAATGACAAAGGGGGATATTGTTGAAAATATGTGTCTAACTAGTGTTGTCATTGATTTCAACATATCTATGGTCATTAGTATCAACTATGCTTCAGTATGTGCTTCACATTTCTTCTGTGTTTATCCTATGCTAGTGTGGATTTTATGTGTTGTTTAAGGACATCATTAGGTGATATATCATGGATTAAAACTTCTGGTTTGATGAAGAGTGAAAGTTGTGGTCACCGGTTTGTAAACTAATCTGACAAATTTGGTTATCTATGGATTGGGGGAAATGTATTTTCTCTGCAATCCTTTTCTAGTTTTTTTAGGTCTTGTGGATTTAGAAGAAGGTTTATAATGGTGTTATCTATGTCTCTTCAAGAGTGTGCATGGTTTGGTGCTATGATATGAAGATTTCAGTGAGCCTCTAGTAAGAATGGTCCAGTAGCTTTCTCTACATTTCTTGCGTATTGAATATCTTTGTTTATGGATTGGAAGTTATTTAGAGGAATTTTTGAAGATAGTATGTTCCAAGTTTGAGCCTCTAGTATGAAGATTTGAGTGAGTTATGTTCACCAGAGTGAAAATTTCTTTTTTTGGACATTTTGTGATGACTATGAGAATGTATTATGTTCCACATTCCTCCATGTTTAAGCTTTCTATTCTATGGTTTTGGAATTAGATGATCGATGGCCAATGTTCACACTTGAAGGTTTACATATGGTCTGGTCCATGTGAACAGTGGTTTCAATTCAATGATTGACATGTGAATATTTAATGAAGATGACACTAAAAAGGTGACATGATCAATCAAGATCAAACCTAATAAAATGAAAAGAAGAAGAAATTAAATGCATATCAGATTTTGGGGTAAAAAATAGTTAAATTTGGTAAATTCTTGATAATGAGGTTGATTGGTGTGCAACCCAATGTGAGATATGGAAAATCTAATTGGATGCCATCATTAATGGATAGAATAGTATGTGGGTGGATCAATGATCTAACACTTGCTGATGTAGCTTGCAAGTGAAAAACCCTAACAGAGTGTTTGACTCGTATGAAGTAGATGAAGGCATGAGTGACAAAGATGTGTGTGTGTGTGTGTGTGTGTGCTTGAATAAACAAGTATATTATAGTAGTGTGAAAGATAATAGAGAAAAAAGTATATTGTGTTGAATCGATGCATCATAGGTTGAGAAGAACCATGTTATGCATAGTTGATTGAAAATATTTGTAAGAGGTTGTAGCCTCCATTAGTATTGAGTTGCAACTCAGTTTGGGGTGTTGTGGCATCCTTGAAGTTAGTGCTTCTAAAATAGGGAGTTTAAGCTTCCTTAGGTTTGTATCCCTTAAAACCTATAACAGAACTTTGATGCTTGTGAGGCTGGATTAGGTTGATAGATCCTAGCAGCATTTCTCATTGTGGTTTTTCCCATATTGGGTTTTCCAAGTACATTTGGTGTTATGTGTTTGTCTCTCTCTTGATTGTGACTTCTTTAATTGTTTATGCTTTGAATTCCTAATTTGAGATGTTAAGTTTAATTTTGCTAAAGTTCACTCTATGTTTGAAAATTTGTAATCTATTGATTCACTCCCCCTCTCAGTAGATCATTGTGTTCTAACAATTCTCAATGTAAAATTAATATACTTTTTGATCTCCAATAAAATGATTATCACTTGAAGTATATTATGAAGAGTAGATAATTCTATCTTATGTTAGACATGTCAAAGCTTTTCTATATTGACACAATATAATAATAGTGAGTGAGGCTTTTATAATTTAGAAATTATTTTTTAAAGAAATTTTTAGGAATGATAACATTTTGAATTTTTTTAGATTATCTACATGTATTTTACTGTACCATAGAAAAAAGTATTAATTGCTTGATTTGGGGAATAATTGATGATAAATTGCACTTAATAAGGCCTTGATTTGGTGTTGTGAGGTGTTTTTCACATCCACGCTAGGTCTTGGACCCTTTTAAATTCATTTAATGATCTCTTGTAAAGGTGTTGTAAAGTGTTGTAAAAGACTTTCACGCATTTCTAGACTTAATGAACCCATTTTCCCCTAATTCAACATTATATAATGTATTTAAATACATACATTAATCTAGAAGGCTTGTAAAATAAACTTATCTTTAACCTAGTGTTGTAATGTGTTTTACACATTTACATTGGTTCATGTGCATTTCTAGTCTATGTGGACCTCATTTTAGTGTTGTAAAGTGTATTTAATCACACTTTCACATTGAATTTTATGTCTCAAACCCTAATTGACCTTCACATCATCATTAATAGGCCCCTATTACCCCATATTGTGCATCCCGGGGCAATATTTGATGAAATACCTAACAAAGTGATCATATAAACCTTATTTACTTACTTCCTAGCATCCTAGTTGTCAAATGGCCCCCTTTGGGACTAATTCTCCATCTATGGAAAATTATTCCTTGCTAGGAGGGACTAATTTGTCTAAGGTGGCAAATGAGTCCCATTTGGGCCATTTTTTACTTTTGAACAAGAACAATTAGGTTTTAAGTTTAATTTTTCTTCATGTCTACCTTGGGGATCCAATTAACAGGAAAATTAAGAGAATTTCCTATAAAATAAAGTCTCTAAACCATAATTTATGGATCATAACTCATTTACACATCTCTTATCATTCATTCATCATCTATCTTCTCCTTCAACTCAAGCAAGCTAGGGTTTCATCATTGCAAGTCATCAAGATAGCTCCCTAAGAAATTCAAGGGTAGATTCTTCATGTTTTTTTTATGAATTCAATATCAATTATCATGGAAATTTAATAACTCCATTATTGCATGTTTCATTACATTCTTTCATCATCTTGGTTTAATTGCCTAAAAGGGGTTTGACCAAGGTGAACCCCATGCTCTAGCATCCAACAATTCTCTTTCTTGTCTTATATGTTTGTAGATTTAGACATATTGGAGGCTTAGGAATCATTGAATATTGCATTGCAAAAAAATTCAAGTCATCTCTTCATTGGATAAGGAAAAATACCAGCAAAAAGTCACCTTCAGGCCTGAATTTGACAGTTTCAGAACCAGATACTTGGAGAAACAGAAAGTACAAATCAAAGAATCCTATTTACACCTTTGAATCTTTAGAAATTAAAAAGTGGACTCATTCATCATGGGTTGTGAATGAGTTCCAATTCAAGTCCTAATTTTGGTTTTCTACATTTTTGGATACCCATTTGTCTAAAATGGGCTCCAGAACAGTTTCACAAAACCTAGATTGGTTCACCCAAAATGGAAAATGAGTCCCACCAGGCCAAAAAATTAGGATCAACAACATTTGAAAAGTAATTTCCAGTATTCATCAAGATCTTAGGTGAACACTTTCAGTTTCATGCATTTTTGTTGCAATTTACATTCATTTCTAGGTTTTTTTGTATATCACAATGTGTTTTCAAACAATCTACATTTCATTGGTTTTTCATTAATAATCAATCCATTTTATCAATTAGCTTCATTTATATCATTGCATTTAGTCATAGTTATATCATACATTCCTTATTTTGAGTGAACTACCTAGATTTCTGGTGTGGGATCTATTTCTTTCCATTAGGTGAGAGACCCTAATTGAGCAAAAGAGACAATATTTCACACCCTTAAAATCTATGGTTCATTTACAAGTTTAGTTTGAAAGGATTTAGGTATGTATTACTTCATTAGATCATATTTTTTTTATATATTGCTAAAACTAGTATACCCAAGATATTTCTTATTTAGTTTGTGACCACCTTAATGGAAATTTCTTGATGCAATCACTTATTAAAAATTGGCATTCTCTTGTGCTAATTTTAATGCATATACCAATCCATATCCATCTTTATTGTACTCTATTTCCGTTATTCCCATATATTTTCTACCTAATCATCCCTATTTCATCCCCACTAGCACTTATTTCCATACATTCTTTCCCTATGTTAGATATTACCACCATATCCTTGTAGATCATTTTCACATGGCTTGGAATTCATACATGTCAATTTTAAGGAGTATAAGAATGATCCTTAGATTCCAAGGTATTGACTTTTAATTAAACCTTTCTCACCATTATCTATTAGTTGAACTATGATCCGACTTAGCACATTTTTTTATGTCATGGTATTTAAATACATCGAATGTGCCTTTAATTCTATAGAGGAGAATATAAAATGAATATTATGGATTGTTAAAGCACACTTCTATTTAAAAGGAAAATAAAGGAATCAAAGTTTCATCATGGTCATATAGGCCACCTACATCTTTTCAAATGTTGCGTTTAATATCTCTCACCATCAATACTTTGGTCCATCAAGAGGTTTGACTATAGAGATTTTTTTCTCTTACCTATTGAGTTAGGAATCTCTAAAATTGTGTCTCCAAACACCACCTTCACAAATTTAGACACCCAAAATTATAAGGTTAGAAACTCTTTGGGCACAAATTTTGTTAGATTATTCTCACACATCTCAAATAAATATTGTGGTAGATTAAGTTTGTGATAGTCAGGATTGACTCTAAAGAGATTGAAATAAATTCACATGGTTTTACAATAGTTTAGATTACAATATATTCATCAAATGATGGAGGATAATTTCATGACACTGAAAAAGTAGTTTTAGACAACATAAACATCACTATTTCATATGAATTGATCCTAGAGTTGAGTCCATCTATCCTCTAATTCAAATTTCATATTTATTTTTGTTTCAATTATCTAGGTTAATTATTCTCTAATTGATAACATTTATTTTATGAGCCTAGATAAATTCAGGAAAATATGCATTTTATTGCTCATCTTAACATTTTCTTAACACAAATTAGGGTCTCCCATTATGTTTTTCTTCTTTCTTCATTACTTGATTTCAAATTAAATTTTCTAATTTCACATCTTTTATATGAAATTTACCTAGGGTTTGATTGTGCTTTTGTGTGGCCATTCATTTCTTGACATTTTATAAAAAAATTCTTATCATTTGTTGATCTTTTTGCCTACCTATCTACCCCTATTTTGTCCTTTAGGGTTACATTTTAAACTTGTTTAATATTTAATTATTAAATTCTTTTAAAAAAAATCTCTCAACCCTCAAATAATTTCCATCCATTATTATATTATTTATGGTTTTAAGTGTTATGATATGCTAATAACTTCTTTTTATGACATAAATTTCTCTTGAGCTATGGTAATAGTGACAAATATTATGTATTCATCTTGGATTAAAGAATCAATACAAGTTGAAGGTAACAATATAAAATTTACTTTCCATGTACTTATCATTTTGAGGCCACTCTTATTATCTTTTATATTTAATATTTTTTATCTAATCAAGGATTAAAATTAATCGCTTTCTCCTTTAAAGAAAGTCTCATTTTCTCAACATCTATAGTAGTATCAACATGTGGCTCACACATACCATTAGTTATGCCATTTATCAAAATAATTAGGCTTAGTATACTTGATATTGACATATATGCTCCATTTGGTATAGTTGAGGGGTCTACTTATCTCTAATATTTTGGGATTATATGTTTCATACACTTTACAATTCCTAATGTTTGAATTATTTATTTATTTGTAGTTATTAATTAATTTAGCCTCATTTGGGAGATATGGGGTATCATACATTGTGTTGGAACCTTATGCCATGTGTTACCTATCTTGTAATGTGTATAAGAAGTAGTAAGAGAATATAATGTCAATATGAAATTTTAATGGGATTTACTTATGAAAATTTTATGACACATGAAGAGTATGATTATAGGGGTTAAAAAGTGGACTAAGAATCTTGACCCACTTATGTTGCATATAATGGTCCACATAAAAGAGAATCCTTCTAAAATAGGTAAATGACAAATAATGAGTACAAATGGAGTGTGGGCTGTGATAATTATTACCTTTATATTTTGGGACCTTTCTTGTGCACATGCTAATACCCTTTTCTAGTTTTATAGGCCTCGTTGGGTCTATATATTAAGGTCTTGAGATGGAATTGAGAAGTTTTCATTATAGGGTTATACTATCAAATTTACTCTAGATGAGAAGGATGATGATTTCCATATTAAAGGATTATGATAACTTTCATTTCTTTTCTCTAAGGGTTAATGTGGGAAATCAATATATGTCATTATTTTCATTTATGGGAATTGTTTGTTTGTACTTGTACATCAAACTTTTGTTTAGTAAAATTATGGTACTAGATTTTCATACATGGTATTTTCCTAATAATTGTTACTAGACTAAAGATGGTACTATGGTTTGTATGTGGTTATATGTACCTGCATGTGGTTTGTATTTACTTGAATGTTCTTCTATGTGGGTTACATGTGAGTGCATGCGATTAATCCATGGTAATTTGGCTTTGATTATTTTTCCCTTATTTTTATCTTATTAGTCTTATGAGATTCTATAGGATGGAATCGACTAATTATTAACACTTTTTCAAGTGGAAGTCTTCCAATTGATCTTATTTTGAATGATATAGTAGTATAGGAATTTGAAGGATGGATAAGGTGACTCATTTTGGAGTTGGTAATTTGATTTCATATTGCTTGGCATTAAACAAGAGCTCCAATTTTGTGGTATGGAATAACCCTTTATCTTGGTGGTATTTTTTTTCCATCTTGTAGTCATGTGTTGTAGAGTGCTTATGTAGGTGTTTATGTCTAGTTCCTTGGTAACATGAAAAAGAATTGGTTTTATCAAAAATTATTTGGTGTGATTACATTGGGAACTTGGATTTAGCCTATAATAGGTGATCCCACAATAATGGTTTACAATTTTTGGCCAAACTGGACACTAAAATAACTTTTTTTAAGTAAATCTTTATTTTCGGGCACCTATAGTGACTAAATCGTGAGGAATTTGAAGATTATACAAACTAGAGTTTTGTGAAATTTTTTCTATAGATTATAAATATATTTTTTTCAAAAATTTTAAAATCAGATTACACTTCTTTTTCCATCTCCCTCAAAAACTAGTTTTTTTTCAGAAAACAACATTTTAAAAAAGTGACACTCACCATATAACGTATAACTTTTTTCCATGAAGGATAAAATTATAATTCTTTTGAATTTAGATTCATAACTCCAATATCTAGTGCTTCCACTTGGTTGGATAGTTTTTTATTGAATATTTTTTCTTTAATCAAGTTTTGAAGTCAAACCAATTATAATTCAGACATAGCACAACCATATAACGCGTAACTTTTTTTGTATATATCAAAATTCTTTTTTTTTTCTTTGTTGGATCAAGGACTTCAATATCTAGTGCAATCATATTTTTTAATTTTTGTTTTTGATAATCTATTATTTTTCCACATGTGCAAAACAGAGAGCTTGATTTTCGTTGAAAAACCTACAATCACAAGAAATAAAAAATAAATATAATAATTAAATTAAATTTATTTAAAATTATACTTTTTGGAAAGCTTATAACAAGGACTACATACTTAAAAAAATAAAATTAAATGAATTCATTTGATCCCCCAAAAGGTAAATCAAAAGTGGTTTTTTATCAGCATTGTGATAGGTGTAAAGGAGACTTTGTTGTAGGTATGGTTTAAAACTATTGAGGTTCTATCCAAGGGGGTTTGATTTAAGGTAGTTTGATCAAACCCTCCTCAATTGGAATGATTTAAATGGAACTTTTTAAGGCTTAAATCATTATATTTTCTAAAAATATGTGATTTGAGCAAAAATCAGATCTTGCCAGCAATCGTAAACCACTATTGTGGCAGCACCCCTAGATAGCATTGGAAAAAAAATAGTTTATTAGCCCAAAAAATGGAATTTTTGTATAGGTTGTCTTTTGGTGACCTAAAATCCCTAAAACAATGTAGTTTCATTATATGAATTTGCATGGTGTTTGTTGTGGTATTTATTTTCTAGTGTTCTTGGATAGCCTCTTAGTCTTGATGGGTGGTTATACTTGCATATTTTCAATTCATGTTAAGTATCTATCTACATGGATTTTATAAAAAAATTAGTCAAGATCTTTGATTTTGCTTATCTATGTTAATAATATTTTTTTAGTTTAATTATTTTGGTATTTTTTAGACCTGTAGTTCTTTTGGATGATAAGAAAATTCAAATTTGTATGCATATTTCTAACATGCATGGTTTTGCAATTTTTCCATTTTTAACAAAAATTTAAATGGTTTTATAGATCTATAAATAAATTATTTTTATATTATGATCCCCATGTAGTTGTTTGGATGTAAGATAGTTGTAGTTTTTCATGCATGATTTTTGCATGGTTTGAGGAGTTTTTTGTAGTTTTATTAGAGTGGAAGTGTTGGTACATGATTAGTTACTCAATATTTTTGTACTAGTTATTTTTTGGTTCCTTGACTATGGTTATCCCCAATGATGTATTTTTATCCTTTTAGGTCTAGTTTTTGTATTTGATCATTTTATATGAGTTTTTTATTACTATTGTGGTGTTGATACTAAAGTCATTGGTTTTACATTACCTTGTGGATCCATTTTTGTGCAATTTTTATGGGTTTTCCATACATGCTACATTAGAAACTCAAATTTTGGCTTATTATATGCATATATCTTCAATGTACTATATGGTCTCTTGTAGTAGTGGGGATTTGTTGTGGATTATTTGGATTCCATGAATTTTTAGATTCTAGTGTTGGTTGTTCTTCACATAATATTTAGTTCTTTCATTCTATATATCTCTTCTGGTATGATGGTAGAATATAGAGGATTTTTATACAAGAGTAATGAATGCAAAGTAGACAAGTTTGTGAGAGAGAGGAAATTTACTAGAAAAATTGTTATTTGACATGTCTAGAATCTGCAATGAGCTCAATGTAGAGAAATCTGACAGAGACCCCATCAACAAATTGGTTGGGATGAGATTCAATGTTTCCAACTAATTGTAGTTATTCAAAAATACATCTACAATGCTTTCATAGAGAAAATTTCACCTAGCTAAATAGCTTTCAATGCATTGAGGCCATAGAGGGAAGAAGGAATAGGACCTAAACTTGCATTGTTGTAGGTGATTCCATTCCATTGGCAAGGAGAAGTAGAAGTGTCCTAGTTGTTCAAATAATTTTTTGGATCTTGGATTCCCATCTTCATGTCTAGTATTATTCTAACTTGCTCGTCCTCTACATAACAAGAACTCAAAATTGTAATTATCAAGAAGAGAATAGAGAAAGTTGAATCCATGCCAAAAAAAAACTCTAGATAATGTTAAGGGATAAGATTATCTAGAAAAGTTACAAGATGTTTCTAGAAGGACTGGAATCTTCTAGAAGAGATGGAATCCTCTAGAAGCTATGGATTCTTCTAGAAGCTAGAAGCTACTAGAAGTTGTTCAAGGAAAAGGAAAATTCTAATTTTAGATATATCTAGAACATTAGAAGTTTCTAGATCTAGAGGTTTCAAGTATAAATATGAAGCTATCCATTGTGAACAACACTACTATTTAGGTAAGTTGTATTGTGTGTAAGAAAGTTAGATTAATATAATTTCTTTCAACCATTTCACATTGTTTTATGCTCTAATTCTTCCCTGCTTGTTGCTATTATTTTATTATTTTGGCATGTTCTTACATGGTATCAGAGATATAAATTTTCTAAAATAGTTAAGATATTGCTAGATTGATATTTGTTTAGCAAGATAATATTTGGAGTGGTTTGATATATTTGTTTGAGGGCTATTTTTTGTAACATGGGCTCTTCAAATGAAATTTTTCCAATCTTTCATGGAAGTGGATTTGTAGATTGGAAGATTGCAGTTAAGAATGATTTGAGAGAAAAGGCTTTATGGAGTATAGTGAATAAATAGATTGGAGAACCTCAAAGAAAGAAAGAAAGAAAAGAAGTTATGCAAATTCAAGCTGGAGCAAGTGAGAGGAATTATTGTTAAGGCCTTGAGTCACAATATCAATAGAAGGTTTTCTGAAATTGATAATCCAATAAAACTATGGGAAAATATAGAAAAATATTGAAATGTATATTGAGAAGGTGTGATAAATAATACCACTCTTCACATACATTCATTCAATAATGTCCTAGGAGTCATAATTGTATTGACTATCAACCTCACAAGGTGAGTCAATTATAACAAGGAAGACCTAGGAGGGGGATTTTTTAGCTTTAAGGGCTTCACCACCAACCAAAAGCTTGGAAAATAAAAATAAGAATTCAACTCAAAAAACCTAATAATGCAAGATAAATGAAGGATGCAAATAATGAAGTTATGCAATAGGGAGTTAGGATGTATGTACTTGGAAAGTCTAGAGATGTGAGGATTCTAGAAATGCAAAGAAGTTGCCAAAATGTGTTATGGAGGAATAAGATGCCCTTACTGTTGTCTTAGTCCCACTGTTGTTTTTTCGGGGCAGATATAAAATCTTTGGATGTTAGAACCAGATCTAGAAGAATTTTTTAAAAATACCCTCAAGAGGAATAAGACGTAGATTTTTTGTTGTCTTAGTCCCAATTTGAATTTCTAAAATATCGAAGTGTGGTCCTAAGGCTTGATGTCTACTCTTCCTTCTTCTGTGATCTCAGGGTCTAAAAACTTTATATTTGTCTTGTAAGTGAGTTTCTATGAAAATGACAACTTTGCAATGCAACTTTGCAACTTGACAACTTTTCACTTCAAAGGATCTTCAAGTCTTCAACCTAGATCTACAATCCCAAATATGCAAGAGGGGAAAAACTTGTTGAATGTTAGTGAATGGGGGTTTTCCTTGGTCAAACCCCTTGCTGGTAATTAAACCTTGAAATGAAATAGAATAATGAAGTAAATGGTGAATGGACAACATGCAATGCTACAACTCACCAAACCCTTGTTGTAAAGTCTGCAAAATTGTGTCAAATGAATGCAATGGATATGGATCTTGAATCAAAGGAAAACTTGATAGATATGGACTTCAATTGGTTGCTTGAATAAAAATTCTACATCACAAATGTTAGCACAACAACACACATGATGTAACAATATCCTTAATATGATTCTTGAATCTTGATGATGGCTCTAAATGCTTGAAGAATTACTCTTAAATGCTTGAATGCTTAGATGCTTAGATTGCTTGTTATGAAAAATGAGTGAAGGAACCTTGTATTTATACTTATCTATGCTTAATATCCCAAAATTACATCACACCAAGATGAAATACAAATTCATTAAATAAAGGAGGCTAAATCCCACCAAAATTTGAAATTAAATCCTAAAAATGACTCAAGGGGGACTAAGACGCCCTAGGTGGTGTCTTAGTCCTGAGTCATGAAACTTGGGGCATAGATACCAAAAAGGGGCCCAATTAAGATACCTAAAAATAAATATCCCAAGACCTTTTGGGGACAAAGATGCCCTAGGTGGCATTTTAGTGCCAACCCAAAAATTAGAGACACTCAAATAAAATCATTAAATTATCATTTATTCATTGGAGATTGTTGGGATTAGCCAAAAAAAGATATAATTCATAGGTCTTATGGACACAAAATAGGACCAATCAAGATATAAATAGGGATAAATAAAGCAAGGAAGGTCCAAACAAGTGTGAAAATGCAAGGGTGTGCATTTTACTACACTACATTTAACCCCCATTTTAGTGAGGGTGAATTGCTTCAAACACATGCTAAAGTAGCCAACCACACAATCAAGAGGGGTTCAAATGCATGAATGCTGGTAATATAGGATGAAATTAATCAAGATGTTGGTCAAGCCCCTAGGATCAATGTCCTATGGAAAACTAACATAGGCACAAAGGAACATGCATGCAGATTATATATGAATCCATAATCATATCGTAAACATACACCATCAAGGATAGGAAAAAAAAGAAAAAGGAAAAATGCAATGGATCAAGCCTCGACTAGTCATCCAACGTGATGGAACAGGTCAAGTCTATTTGTCCAAAAGGTTTAGAAGTGGAATGTGTTGTCCACTATGCAAGCAAAACACATGCTCAAAAGGGCTAGTGAAGCTAGGTGTCCACTAGGTGATCCCCAAGAATTCCATATCAAATTCATACCCCCATGACTCATTGGAAAAACAAGGACAAACAAATAAGAGGGGGGATGAATCAGTTGTCACAGAATATTTAAACTTTCCAAACTCTACTTAACTTAATCTCAAACTTGATGAATGAACAGTAAACAATAAACAATCAACACATCAGAAACATAGAGAACACCAAGATTTTTTTATGTGGAAACCCTGTTAGGGGAAAAACTAGGGTGGATATTAGTCCACAATATTATACCTTATTAAAAGTATAAGAAAAACAATGGGAATGCACATGCATTTAGGTACACTTCATAGAGCTCACTACTCAAATTCAAGAGGGATCACTACCCAACAATACACAGCAATATAGATTAGATCCGCAAGGTATGAACTGAGAAAATAGCTTCTACACAAGCCTAATTATAGTTCTAGTTAAGCACAAAAAACCTTCTTCACACTTCACTCAAACTTTTTCTCACTCTTCTCTGTAATCAAATGATTATAACACTATTCACACAAATGAACTTTCTCTGGCATACATTATCTCTTATCCACACTAATTTCATGCAAACAATTGCTTTTATATATCTGCAACATGGAATTACATCAACAACATAGTCGACCAAAAAATATAAAACATATTTTCAATGTCAGCCCAGATTTACAAATAAATTTTCAATGTGGATGAAACACCATGGTGCAGGAGCACCTAGGCTAACCTCCATTTTGGTTAATTGACAATTTTGGCTTGTACCTGACCTTAGCCAAGTCAGGGTAATAGTGTGTTTATTTTGGACCTTAGAAGGTCTTGCTTGTGTGTGGAATTGGTGAGTTAGTCACTAGGACTAAGGTCACCATAGTTTAGTCCTTGTTAATTAATTTTGCTTTAATTAGCCTTAGTAGCTTAAGTTTGGAATGGAGCATTAAATGTGTTCTAAACACATCTAAGTTGTTAGAAGATGCCAAGAGGCAGTTAAGGGAATTGATGGCTTGAAATGAAGGAGTTAGAGGTCCTAGAAGTTAGGAAGAGGACACAATGATGGGAAGTTGCAAAAAGTTGTTGCAAAGTTGTATGACAACATTTGTCAAGTTGCATGCAACTTAGTTATCTCAGATCCCATAAAAGGTAGGAGTGTGGGATCGACCAACATCCCTTGAAACATGGCAAAAGGCATCTATGTAAGGTAATGGCTTGAAGGAAAGTAGTTAGTTGATTGTAATCAAGTTTTGGCTTTTGTTGGAATAGAGGAATTCTGCATTTTATGTGTATACCTAATGTTCTTGAGTGACAGATCTATTAGATGAATTAGATGTGTTTATTTTCTATTAGATTTGTGTTCATAGAGTAGTCTTGAGAATTTTCCATTTTGTAATCAAGTTTTTTAGAGTTGATTTGGTGCTTTGAATTCATAGGTTAAGGTTTTAGAGGGTTTTCTTGTTTTGTACAGTCCAGTCAGTCTTTTCATGGCTCCCCCATAAACTCTAGCCACATGATCTTCCTGAGATTAGATGGATATGGTAGGGGAGCCAATGATCTATAAATACTTAGTAGTAGGATTCATGAAGAGTCAAGCCATTACATTTAAAATCAAACCCTAGGCGAGTTCCAAATACCCAGTTAGAGGTTTGGTAGTGAAAATTTGAAGGACATAGGCAGGGGAAGGATGTACAGTATAGAACAAGTACAATTCCATGTAGGGTTTAGTCACATCTTGACATGATAAAAGGATTGTGGCCTATCCAATCCATTTGTGTGAGAGAGGAGCAAGAAATCAGTATAACCCTAGTAATTAGGCCTATTAGCCCTATTTGACCTAGATTGTAGGAAGCCAGTGTACGGAGGAGTCAGAGGTCTGAAAGTTGGTAAATATTTTAAAGGATCCAAAAGGGTATTGGAAAGTGAAATTTTTTTTCTAGGTTGTTTGGATAGTTTAAGCAAGAAGGCCAAAAAGGTCACTGTCAAGGGCTACAAGGAATTAGGCCTCTTCAAAGCAAATCCTTGGAATCGGTAGGAAAGAAGGTTGAAGATCCTCCAAGATGGAACCAAATGGATTTGTTTGACATGTTTTCAATGTCTCTAACACCCATGCAAGAAGTTCAAGGTTGAGAGTGAATTTGGCACTTAGATCCTTCTAAGTGTAGGAGATAGTTTACAATTTCAAGTGGTGTCAAGTCCTCCAAGGTGAAGCACAACGAGTGAGACTCTTGTAGAAGATTTGAAACAGGGCTTAGTTAATGACCTAAGCCTAATTAGAACCTAGAATCTATCAGGTTCCTGGGTGAAGACAGAGAGAAGTCTTCCTAACTAGTTGGTGCAAGAAAACCTAGGAGCACTCACATCATATTGGTATTAGAGCCTCTGTTTGATCAAGGCTTGTGATTGATGTTGCAACCCACTGAATCAGTAGGAGAGAATACACTAGAGGAAGAAAGAACCATGGTGACTAATGCTGAGTTAGCCAAGAAGGTAGAAGAGCAAGAAGAGGACAACCGACTGCTAAGAGAAAGGTTGTCTTGAATGGAGAAGCTCTTGGATGAAGTCCAAGAAATACTAGACAAAGTAAAGGATAAAATAGAACTGAAGGAAGAGCAGGAAGCAAAGGAAAAAGAAGAGGACTTGGAGGAGGAACCTCCAAAACCTGACCCTGTCCTTGCTAAAGAACCCTTCTTGAAGGCATTGCAGGCCTTAAGTGGCAAAGCTTTGGAAGGAGTGCCACTATTTAGTGGACAAATGGATCCTGACTCAATTGTGGACTAGATTGAGAGTATAAAAAATCACTTTGAATGTGATGGTATAACAGAGGCCCAAAAAGTAAAGGTGGCCAAGTCAAGGTTGAGAGGTGCAGCTCTCACATGGTGGAAATTTGTACAAGCTGAAAGAGAGAAAGAAGGAAAGGGTTCTATAGTTACATGGAGAGGCATGGTAACTAAAATAAGGTAGACCTATCTACCTGATGACTATGAAGTCTAGTTGCATAGGAGGAGACATAACCTTAGGCAAAAAGATATGGATGTCCAAACATACACCGAGGAGTTCCGAAAGTCGTGCCTCAGATCAAAGGTGGTTGAAGATGAAAGCATCAAGCTAGCAAGGTATTTGAATGGGCTTAAGTGGTCTATTCAAGAAGATATGAGCCTAGTGAAATTCAAAACCATCCGCTAATGTTATCAAATGGCCTTAAAGATAGAGGAAAAAGGAAAAAATAAGCAAGAGCAAACCTCCAAAAGTAGAGGTAAAGGAAAAGATAGCAGAGGACAAAGAGGTGGCTATGGTGGAATGAGTTTAGAACCAAAGGCCCAAGGAGAAGTCAGATACTCTGAGCAGAAAGAAGGAAGCTCTAGTAGAGGTGGCAAAGGAAGAGGCTCTAGCTCTAGAGGAAGAAGTGGTGGACAAGGAAGGGGCAGTTACTTTACCAACATGAAATGTTACCACTGTAATCAATTGGGACACCCGGCCTATAGATGTCCAAAGAAAGGTAGTACTTCTCATGGAGGTGACAAGAGAACTAATTTGGTTCATGATGAGACAACAGCAACAAAATTTTTTTTTGAAGTACCATTGAATTCTAAGGAAGGTGAGAACCTCATGATGAGGAGAACTTTGATCAAGGAGCTGGTTAAAGGACCAAGCCAAAGGAGGTCCCTGTTTAGGATAAAGTGTAAGATGATGGGGAAAGTATGTAGAGTCATCATTGACTCAGGGTCTACTAACAATATTGTATCAGAGGAGGCAGTCAGCAAGTTGAAGTTGACAAGGGTACCCCACACCAATCCTTACAAGGTCACATGGCTCAATAAAGGACAACATGTCTTGGTGAATGAACAAGCATGGGTGGAGTTTTCAATTGGAATTTACAAAGAAAAAGTCTTGTGTGATGTGTTACCTATGGATGCATGTCACTTGCTCCTAGGTAGACCATGGCAATTTGATCGCCAAGTTGTGCATGATGGAGCCAAGAACTCTTACACTTTCAAGAAGGATAAGGTAACATTTAGAATTCAATCTTTGTTAGAAGATGCAGAGGTACAGACAGTAGGTCCTAAATTTCTCATGGTTGGTGAAAAAGAGTTATTAGAAGCCTTGGAAGAAGGAGAAGGAGTTGGCTATGCAGTGATGTTAAAGCCAAGAGAGGTAAGTGATGAGAAAGTAGCTAAAAAACCAGAGTTACCTAAGGAGATACAAAAAATGTTGCAGACCTATGAAGGTATTGTAAGTAGTGGACAACCAGTAGCATTACCCCCTAAGAGAGCCATAAGTCATAAGATAGACTTGATACCAGGGGCTACTCTACCAAATAAGGCAGCTTACAAGATGACTCCTCAACAAAATGAGGAAATAGCTAGGCAGATTCAAGAACTCCTAAACCAAGGTCTCATTAGGAAGAGCATCAGTCCATGTGCAGTACCCACTATCTTAGCACCTAAAAAGGGAGGAGAATGGAGGCTTTGTACTGATTCCAGGGCCATAAATAAGATAACCATTAGGTATAGGTTCCCTATCCCTAGGATTGAAGACCTCATGGATTGTCTAGGTGAAGCTAGGTACTATACCAAGATAGACTTAAAGAGTGGTTATCACCAAATCAGAATACATGAGGGAGATGAGTGGAAAACATCCTTCAAAACCAATGAGGGTCTATATGAGTGGCTGGTTATGCCATTTGGATTTTCTAATGCCCCCTCCACATTCATGAGACTCGTGAATGAAATCCTCAAAGACTACATTGGCAAGTTTGTAGTGGTGTATCTTGATGATATACTAATTTATAGCAAAACAAGAAAAGAGCACCTCCAACATATAGAGTTGATTTTCAAGAAGCTGCAGGAGGAGAAGTTGATGATCAATTTGGAAAAGTGTGAATTCATCAAAATAGAGTTGGTGTACCTTGGATTTGTGCTATCACATGGCAACTTGAAAATGGACAATAGCAAAGTGGAAGCCATCCTCAATTGGCCTACTCCAAAGACAGCAACAGAGGTAAGAAGTTTTCATGGTCTTGCTCAATACTATAGGAAGTTCATAAGACAATTTAGTGCTATTTGTGCTCCTATATTGGATACCGTTAAAGGAGGGATGAAGACTAAGTTTGTATGGAATGAGCAAGCTAACAAAAGTTTTGAGTTGTTGAAAGAAAAGATAGCTACCCAACCTATTTTGGTGTTAGGAAGCTTTGAGAAGCTATTCACTATACAGTGTGATGCAAGCAATGTGGCTATTGGAGTTGTTCTCAGTCAAGAGGGCAAACCGGTGGCTTTTCATTCAAAGAAGTTAAGTGAAGCCAAGAAGAAGTATTCTTCTTATGACCTTGAGATGTATGCATTGGTCTAGGCTTTAAGGAAATGGAGGCACTACTTGCTTCCCAAGGAATTCATAGTGTATTCAGACAACCAAGCACTTAGTTTCCTGAATTCACAAGATAAATTGAGTCACAAACACATGAAATGGGTGGAATACCTGCAAGATTACACTTTCAATATAAAGCACAAGAAAGGAGTACTCAATAAGGTGGCAGATGCCTTGAGTAGAAGAGTCCTCACCATTCAAGAGATTCAGTTGAAGAGCATGGGAATAGATCATTTCAAGGATCTATATGTAGATGATGAAGATTTTGCATACATTTATAAGGTATGTGCTGAATATAAGAATCATTTTCATAGTAAATATGCTGAATACACTTTACAAAGTGATCTTTTGTTTAAAGGGAATCAGTTATGTGTCCCTAGAGGCTCCATTAGGGAGAATTTGATACAAGAAAAGCATAATGGTGCATTGAGTGGTCACTTTGGGATCACAAAGAATCAAGAACTTGTTCAAAGGTTCTACTATTGGCCAAGGATGAACCTTGATGTTAGGAGGTATGTGGAGAGTTGTATGGTGTGTCAAAAGGCCAAAGGTACTTCTTCAAATGTAGGCCTATACCAACCACTGCCTATTCCTACTAGGCCATGGGAATGCTTGAGTATGGATTTTGTAGTTGGGTTACCCAAGACAAGACAAGGAATGGACAATGTTTGTGTAGTTGTGGAAAGATTCAGCAAGATGGCTCACTTTGTGCCATGTAAAACTACCAATGATGCCAGTCAAATAGCCTCTCTTTTCTTCAAGGAGATAGTAAGGATACATGGATTACCAATCAACATTGTATCAGACAGAGACACCAAGTTTATGAGCCATTTTTGGAAGACTCTTTAGCAGAGATTGGGCACTAATTTATCCTTTGGATCTACATACCATCCCCAAACTGATGGTCAGACCGAAGTTGTTAATAGAACTCTTGGAAATCTATTAAGGTGCTTGACCAAGGAGTATGGTCAACAATGGGATCAATTGATTGGGCAAGCTGAATATGCCTATAATGACACTGTAAATAGATCAACAAGGAAGAGTCCCTTTGAAATTGTCTATGGATTACATCCTAGAGGTGTCTATGAGCTAAGAGACTTAAAGGATGGAGTCAAGGGAAGTGGATATGCTGATGATTTTGCTTATGCAATGCAGGAGATTCATGATACAATCAGAAAAACATTGGTAGAAAACACCATGAAGCATAAGACCAAGGTGGATGAGCATAGGAAAGAAGTTCAGTTCAATGTTAGAGACTTGGTGATGGTGAATTTAAACAAGTCTAGATTGAAAAAAGGAGTCCCTCACAAGTTGTAGATGAAGAGGATAGGTCCCTGTCCTATCTTAGGAAAGTATGGCAACAATGCATTTAAAGTGGAGCTCCTAGATGACAGTGGATTGTCCCCTGTTTTCAATATTGCAGTCTAGTTCATTACAAAGGACCACCATCAGACATGGATCAGAACCTTAGTGAAGTCATCCAAGATGTGGAGGAGCTCAAACTGCCTTGTGTTACAGTTAAACAAGCTGACAGTATACTGGATACCAGAGTCTACAAGAAGACTAGAACCAAGGAATACAAGGAACATCTGATTAAAAGGCATGGTCATTCTGATGTTGATGTAGTGTGGATCAAGGAATCAGAGTTCAAGAAGTTGGGAATTGATCCCAACCTACTCAATCCAAGGGTGGATTGAAATCTTTTGTTTTGGGGAGGATGGTGCAGGAGCACCTAGGCTAACCTCCATTTTGGTTAATTGACAATTTTGGCTTGTACCTGACCTTAGCCAAGTCAAGGAAATAGTGTGTTTATTTTGGACCTTAGAAGGTCTTGCTTGTGTGTGGAATTGGTGATTTAGTCACTAGGACTAAGCTCACCATATTTTAGTCCTTGTTAATTACTTTTGCTTTAATTAGCCTTAGTAGCTTAAGTTTGGAATGGAGCATTAAATGTGTTCTAAACACATCTAAGTTGTTAGAAGATGCCAAGAGGCAGTTAAGGGAGTTGATGGCTTGAAATGAAGGAGTTAGAGGTCCTAGAAGTTAGGAAGAGGACACAATGATGGGAAGTTGCAAAAAGTTGTTGCAAAGTTGCATGACAACATTTGTCAGGTTGCATGCAACTTAGTTATCTTGGATCCCCTAAAAGGTAGGAGTGTGGGATCAACCAACATCCCTTGAAACATGGAAAAATGCATCTATTTAAGGTAATGGCTTGAAGGCAAGCAGTTAGTCGATTGTAATCAAGTTTTGGCTTTTGTTGGAATAGAGGAATTATGCATTTTCTATGTATACTGAATGTTCTTGAGTGACAGAGCTATTAGATGAATTAGATGTGTTGATTTTCTATTATATTTGTGTTCATAGAGTAGTCTTGAGCATTTTCCATTTTTGTAATCAGGTTGTTTAGAGTTGATTTGGTGCTTTGAATTCATAGGTTAAGGTTTTAGAGGGTTTTCTTGTTTTGTACAGTCCAGTCAGTCTTTTCATGGCTCCCCAATAAACTCTAGCCACAGGATCTTCCTGAGATTAGATGGATATGGTAGGGGAGTCAATGATCTATAAATACTTAGTAGTAGGAGTCATGAAGAGTCAAGCCATTACATTTAAAACCAAACCCTAGGTGAGTTCCAAATACCCGGTTAGAGGTTTGGTAGTGAAAATTTGAAGAACATAGGTAGGGGAAGGAGGTACAATACGGAACAAGTACAATTCTAGGTAGGGTTCAGTCACATCTTGACATGCTAAAAGGATTGTGGCCTATCCAATCCATTTGTGTGAGAGAGGAGCAAGAAATCAGTATAACCCTAGTAATTAGGCCTATTAGCCCTATTTGACCTAGATTGTAGGAAGCCAGTGTACAGAGGAGTCAGAGGTCTAAAAGTTGGTAAATCTTTTAAAGGATCCAAAAGGGTATTGGAAAGTGAAATTTTTTTTGCCAGGTTGTTTGGATAGTTTAAGAAAGAAGGCCAAAAAGGTCACTGTCAAGGGCTACAAGGAATTAGGCCTCTTTAAAGCAAATCCTTGGAATCAGTAGGATAGAAGGTTGAAGATCCTCCAAGATGGAACCAAATGGATGTGTTTGGCATGTTTTCAATGTCTCTAACACCCCTGCAAGCAGTTCAAGGTTGAGAGTGAATTTGGCACTTAGATCCTTCTAAGTGTAGGAGATAGTTTACAATTTCAATTGGTGTCAAGTCCTCCAAGGTGAAGCACAAGGAGTGAGACTCTTGTAGAAGAGTTGAAACAGGGCTTAGTTAATGACCTAATCCTAATGAGAACTTAGAAGCTATCAGGTTCCTGGGTGAAGACAGAGAGAAGTCTTCCTAACTAGTTGGTGCAAGAAAACCTAGGAGCACTCACATCACACCATCGACTAATATCATGATGAAACCAAAATCAATATCCTCAAGCATGCCAAACATTCAAATTTAGATCTTCAAGGGTTCGTAACACATTACAACCATCATGGTGGCCAAGAACATGAAAACCTGAACATACTAAGAAAAATCTTCGACCACGAGCACATTGATCAATGTAGATAAACAACAAGAATAAAGAATGATCTAGAAGCATCCAAAAACAACAAGAACTAATAGAGAATCATTTGTAACAATAGAAATTTCCAAAAAACATAAACTTCAATCAAGAACACTAACATAACCCACAAAATAACTATCAGAACACAACTGATCATAGCAGAATCAAATCTTCATGTGGACCTCTTAAACTTCCAATAGATGAACTAGATACTCTCAGCACCAAATCCTTTAGTCTACAACAACTGATCTTTAACATACAAAGAAATACACTTTCATGACCTTCATTGTTCCACTAGCAACCTGCAACTCTTCCTTTAACAATTTTCTCAATATCCTCAACATATACAACCTTCAATACAATAATGTTAATAGTGTTGACATCAATGACAACCACATATCACCAACACAACCATAGCATCCAACAATCTCCCCCTTTGGAATTTATGGCAACACATGATGTGAAAAACACCATCAACCCAACTCTCAATCAACACTTACTCCCCCTTAGATTCTGAGTCTTCTTCCTTAACCTCTTTTAGATGATCTTCTCCCCACAAGACTCTCTTCCGAGATAAGAAACAATTTTTCACATGACTCTTCTCCTCCTTTGAAATCAATGGAAAATATACTTCCCACATTCAAGCTTTGAACCACATATTTTCACATCTAACTACTCCCACTGAGTAGTAGCCATGAAAACATCAATCTGAATGTGAAATATCTATGAAGCACATGGATTGATACAAGTAAATGCATCTTTAGTTCATATCAGGAGGGGTAATCACCCCTAGCATCCCTTTGAGATACTCAAAATTATCCTTCGATAATCTCTTGGTGAAAAATTCTTCAATTTTTTCTTTGGTAGGCACATACTCTATTCTAACTTCTTTCTCACTCACTTTTTCCCTCAAGAACTGACTTGATTGATATTTGCTTGGTCTTAGAGTGTAGCACCAGATTTTTTATGTTAATTGCACTTGAGTTGTCACAGTACAAGGAAATAGGTTCATCATATACTACTATCATATCTTTTAGCATCTATTTCATCCACATCACTTGAGTGCAGTTATTTGTAACAAAAATATACTCTACCTTAGTAGTAGACAGAGAAATGGAATTCTTCTTTTTTCTCAACCAAGACACCAACTTATTCCCTAGGAAGAAGGCACCACCACTAGTACTCTTCCTTTCATCTACATCTCCTATCCAATACACATTAGTATATGCATTCAAAGTAAGATCATCATCCTTAGGATACCAAAGCTCAAAGTCAACAATTCCTTTTAGATACCTGAAGATTCTCTTTACAACAGTCACATGAGACTCTTTTGGAACAACCTAAAATCTAGCAACCATACTTACAACATTCATAATTTCTGGTTTGGTTTGAGTTAAGTAGAGAAATCCACCAATCATTGACCTATATCCTTTTTCATTTTCCTTAAGAGAATCATCATTTTGAGTTAACTTGCATCCAGTTACCATGGGAGTACCAATAGGTTTTGAGTCTTCCATGCCAAACTTCTTCAGCATCTCTTTCACATATTTGGACTAAGATATGAAGATCCCCTTATCTAACTGAGGAACATGCAGTCCTAGAAAGAACTTCATCTCTCCAATCATACTCATCTCAAATTCATTCTTCATTTCATCAGAAAAATTCATACATAGATTGTCATCTCCTCCAAAAATAATGTCATCAACAAAGACCTCAATAATTAACTCTTTGTCATGATCCAATTTGAAATACAAGTTATTGTCAACAATAGCTTTATTGAATCCAAGCTTCAGTAAATATTTATCCATTCTAGCATACCAAGGGATTGCTTGAGTCCATATAGAGGTTTCTTTAGTTAAAAAACCATGTCTTCCTTATTAGTCAGTTCAAATCCATCTAGTTGTTCAATATATACTTCTTCTTCTAGCTCACCATTCACAAAAGATGACTTTACATCCTTTTGATAGACTTTATAGTTTTTATATGCAACATAATCAATAAATAACATTACAGCTTCAATTCTGGCAACAAGGGAAAAGGTTTCTTCAAAATAAATACCTTCCATTTGTGAATACCCTTTACATACCAATCTTTCTTTATTCCATACCACTTCACCTTGTTCATTCAACTTATTCCTAAGCACCCATTTAGTACCAATCACATTTTTATATTTAGGTCTAGGAAAAAGTATCCATGTATCATTCTTTTCAATCTAAATCAATTCTTCCTTCATGGCTTCCATCCAGTGTTCATCATTGCAAGCTTCATTGAAATCTTTAGGGTCAATCTTGGAAATTAGGCAATACTCTTCTACAATCTTTTTTCTAGTTTGCACACCTTTATTCTTGTCTCCTATAATTTGATTTTTAGAATGATTTAGTTTTGCATACCTCAAATTTTTAACATTCTCTTGAAATTTTGATTCTCCTATTCTTTCTTCTACATTTGCACTTGTCTCTCCTTCCTGAATACCTTGATTTACTAGAACAAATGATTTTTTTTTACCAGAAGATATGACACAATTTGAAGTTGATTATGTGTCTGAGTATTCTTCCTCTGTTTTTTTTTTCTTCTTGGTCATCTGAATCATATCCATAATATCTAAATGATTTAGTATAATCCTCATCAACTCTAACATTTGCACTCTCAACCATTTTTCTCAATCTTCTATTATAGCACCAATAGGCCTTGATTTTAGTAGAGCAACCTAGAAAGATTCCTTCATTGCTTCTTGCATCAAACATGCCTGTGTCCTCATCTCTATTGATGTAAAACTTACTTCCAAAACTCTTGAAATATCTAACAATATGCTTATAACCAAACCATAGTTCAAAAGGAGTCTTACCAAAATTATCATTTACATTTACCCAGTTCAAAGTGTACATAGCAATGCTTATAGCTTCACTCCAATAGATGTGAAGCACATTTTCTTCAATCATTGTTGTTCTAGCAACATCCAAAATTGTTTTGTTCTTCCTCTCTACAACTCCATTCTGTTGAGGGGTTCAAGGAGCAGATAATTGTCTTTTGATTCCATGCTCTTCAAATAAAGAATTAAACTCCTTGGAGGTGAACTCACCACCTCTATCTGACCTTAAGCATTTAATTTTCAGACCTTTCTCATTCTCTTCCATAGCTTTGAATATTTTTAACTTCTCAAATGCTTCACATTTTTCTCTTAAGAAAGCAACCCATATCATTCTAGAGTAATCATCAATAAGCAGCATAAAGTATCTTTCTCCATGAAGAATTTTGACTTTGGAGGGACCACATAGATTATTATGTACCAACTCCAGTAATCCATTTGAATGATTTTGTTTTCTCTAAAAATAAACTCTAGTCTATTTTCCCATCTAACACTCCTTGCAAATTGTGTTAGCAGGCTTCACTAGCTTAGGTGGATCTCTTACTGCTTGAGTGGAACTTACTTTGACAATGTTATCAAAATTCACATGACATAGCCTTCAATGCCATAACTAGCTTTCATCTACTTGAGCAATTAAATAACTTTCAATAGCCACATTTAGGTGAAAAATGTTACATTTTTTCTATTTACTTGAAGCAATTACATTTCCAGAACTTCCAAGTATCTTGCATCTTCCATCCTTGAACTAAAGATCATAACCCTTTCCCACCATCTATCCAACACTCAACAAGTTTTTCTTCAAGCCTTCAACATAAAGAACATCATAAGTGTTATGCTTACCACCAAGACAAATAGATCCTCTGCCATGAATTACACAAGCATTGTTATCTCCAAATCTTACAACCCCACCATCATACTTCGCTAGACTTACAAATCTTCTTTTTTCACCAGTCATATGATGTGAGCATCCACTGTCAATGACCCACTCATCCTTTTCTTCAATTCAGGCAGCAAGAGCTTTCTCAACTTTAGCAGATTCAGTAGCCACTGGACTATTTTCCTTGATAGCAATGAAAACCCAATCATCTTCATTTCCATTGTATTTATCAAATTCTTCATCAGTCATACCTTCTTCAGCAAAATAACATTTATTTTAAAATCTAGGTTTTTAATGCTTAGACCTAAGAACTCTTTCAAGACACCTTGATGCAAAATGACCTATTTTACTAAAATAAAAACATTTAATAGGAAACTTGAACCCTTTATACTTACCTTGTCCTCTACCTTCTTTCTTTACAATCAGTGCTTCCAACTCTTCTACCTCTATTTCTTCATCTTCAAGTTGTTCCATTTCTTCCTCATACTTGAATGTCTTTCTAGAACTCTCTCCCAGATCATATATTTTCTTGTTTCTTCCAGATACAGTAGCCTTAAATGAAATTTCATTCTTGGGAATAGATTCACCAAATTCTCTCAACTCAAAGGCAACAAGTTTGCTAATCAGTGTATCCTTTGTCACATTCATCAATAATCTAGTTTCTTCAATATCATGAGCCTTTTCTTTGTAGGAGGGAGGAAATGATCTAAGCACCTTAGCCACAATTTATTCCTCTTCTAGGGTACCACCAACAAATCTAATACCCATTACTATTTCATTTACTCTTTGCATAAAAAAAAAAATCTTCACCCATCCTCAAATTTTCATACTTTCCTTTCAAACTTTGTAGCTTAGCCACCTTCACATGTACATCTCCTACATACAAAGTTTCTAGCTTTGTCCACATCTCATGAGTTTTCTTCAAACCTATCACATTTGTCATTTTTGAATCTATTAGGGCACTCAGCAAAGCTTCTAGAGCCCTGACATTATTCTCAACCTCTTTAATCTCATCAATAGTGGAAGGACTATTCTGAGGAATAACATATCTATTCTTTGTAATCTTCTAGTAGGGTTCACCAATACACCTCAAATGACACTCCATCCTAGTTTTCCACAATGAGTAGTTTGTTCCATAAAATCTAGAACTGTCCTTCGTGTATGATGCCATATCGAATCACCTCAAGATTTTAAACTTCTTCAGAGGAACCTAATTTGATACCAATTGTTGGAAAAACAAGGAAAAAAAATTGAGAGGACGGGTGAATCAGTTGTCATAGAATATTTAAAATTTTCAAACTTAACTTAATCTCAGATTTGATAAATGAACAATAAACTATAAACAATAACACATCAAAAACATAGAGAACACAAAGACTTTTAATGTGCAAACCCTATTAGAGGAAAAACCATGGTAGATGTTACTCCATAATATTATACCCTATTAAAAGTATAAGAAAAATAATGGGAATGCACATGAATTTAGGCACACTATCTAGAGCTCACTGCTCAAATATAAGAGGGTTTACTACCCAACAATACACAACAATATGAATTAGATTTATAGGGTATGAATTGATAAAATAGCTTCTACACAAGCTTGATTATAGTTCCAGTTAAGCACATAAAACCTTCTTCACACTTCACTCAAATTTCTTCTTACTTTGTTTTGCAATTGAATGATTAGAACACTATTCACACATATGCACTTTCTCTAGCATACATTCGCTCTTATGCACACTAAATTCATTCAAAAAATCACTCTTATATATCCACAACATGGAATTACATCAACAACTTAGCCAAAAAATATAAAACATATTTTCAATGTGGATCAAACATTGTTGGCTAATATCACGATCCAACCCAAAACAATATCCTCGAGCACACCAAACATTCAAATTTAGATCTTCAAGGGTTTGCAACATGTTACAACCATCATGTCGACCAAGAACACGAAAACCTAAACATATTGAGAAAAATCTTCAACCACGAGCACACCAATCAACGCGGATGTATAGCAAGAATAGAGAATGATCTAGAAGCATCCAAAAAACAAGAACTAACATAGAATCATCCACAACAATATAAATTGCCAAAAACACATAAAATTTAATCAGGAACACTAACAGAACCCACAAAAATATTGTTAGAACACAACTACTCATAGCATGATCAAATCTTTAGGTTGACCTCTAAAACTTTTGGTAGATGAACTACATACTCTCAATACTAAATCCTTTAGTCCACAACAATTGATCTTCAACATACAGAACACAACACCTTCATGACCTTCATTGTTCCATTAGAAACCTACAACTCTTCCTTTAACAATTTTCTCAATATCCTCAACATATACAACCTTCAATACAATAATAATAATAGTGTTGACATCAATGACAACCACATATCAACAACACAACCACAACATCCAACATGACTATGATAAGGAAAAAAATAAAAAGGCACACTCACATGGGCTATTGAAGCTAGGTGTTCACTAGGTAAGCCCCAAAGGACCATATCAAATCCATACCTCCATGAATTTAATCAAGCACAAAAGGAAAATGCACACTCACATGGGCTAGTGAAGCTAGGTGTTCACTAGGTGAGCCCCAAGGGACCATATCAAAGCAATACCTCCATGAATTTAATAAGGCATAAAAATAATCCAAAGTAGGGGTAGTGAGGATCAAATTCAACTAGTCAACCACTTTCAAGAGCCCTTGCAAATCTCCAAAGTGACTTCCTTCACCAACCATCATCATTCCTCATAGTACTTCAACAAGGCTTATTTGGGCATATCTCTTGAAGCATGCCTAGGAATCAAAAAGTGAACACATATTTAGATACCATTTTGGCTCATTTAAAACCTATAAAAAATTCAAGTGAGGTTCCTTTGGAGTACAAGGGTCATTTTTTTACTGTCCCGCTTTGCATTAAGCCTAATTAGGCTTCTAGACTTGGATGCACTAGGGCTCAACCTAAAAGAGATCTCCAAAAGGATTCTTAACCCTTCCTTGGCTCTAATAGGGTCATCACAGGTCTATCAACATGATCCATCTTCCAATATAAAACACAACTTTTTCATGAACTCCTAGGTCTATTACATCAAGATAATAGACCTTAAAACCTCTCTAGCACATGCAATCTTACACCTCGGGGTCTAAAAGTTTGGAATATCAAGGAAATCAATAATTTCCCCCCACAATTACTTAGGTGAATAGTCGGGGCCCTCCCACCCAGGAATAAGAAGTAAAGTCCATAGATGGCTTGTTGAGGATCAACTTTCATAAAGAGGTGAACTCCTATCCGTGCTAGAAGTCGCGGGTGCTCAGGATTTGGAAACAATTAGAACAGACCTAGACGTACCATTCCATTGAGTTTCATGATTTTTCACTAGTGGAATGGGGAGAAAATTATTTTATTGTGCTCATTGTTACCCTAAACTAGGGTTTTAGGAAGTTTGGAAAAAAATAGCAATAAATTTCTTGAAACTTGATGAAATTACTTGAAACTAGTTGTATAAGAAAGTAGATTCAAGACCCTTTCACATCAAATAAATCTCAAGCTATAATGAATCTATACAGAACCATACAAATCAAAAGAACATGAGAGAACACATTAAAATTGAAAAAAATAGAGATATTTATTGCTTCGAACTTCAAAAATTCAATCAACAACCATTATCAATAGACCAAGGCTTCTTAAATATTTTTCTACTTGTCCCATCAGTTACCAACCTTTAGAATTCACATTCCAATGTTACATTTTCCTTTTTACAAAAAGAAGACCAAAAGTTGCATATCACATTTAGCAACTTGACAAGATTTTGCATGTTCTTGAATTTTGACACAAACAAATGATTAAGACCTCTAATTGGACCCCAAAATACATGAAATGGTCTTCCTAGACCTTATTATATGAAACCATCACAATAAAACCAAAATGAAAACTTGCACTCCTAAAAAACCTACTAAACAAAAGGTGCTCTTGCATCATCCTCCCAAGGAAAAATAAGCTCAAGTACCACTAGAGGACAAACCCAAACTATATACCCCATTAGTTATTTTTTTAAGAACCAAATTTATCTCCATGAATACCTATGGATTTTTCCATTTCCAACTATCAGTAATTCTAAAGGGATTGGCCAATGAATGAATAGAGGTTGGTAGACTTATATTCCTACTCTTTGGGCTCTGTGAAACCTAGGAGGGTGATCCCACAATGTATACTCCAAGACTTATCACAATTACAATCAAATCCACTGTCAATAACAAATATATTTCATAAAACCACTCAATAAAATGCATCAAATAAGTTGGCAGCTTATGTATCAATGTTATATGTAATGAGTATGACAAAGTAGACTTAGAACACAAAAAAACAACAATAGTATCCCCTTGAGATTCTATGATTTAAATAATGAGTAGTTAATGAATCAATAGTGAAAGTGTAACACAATTATTCTGCATGAACCAGTGTCTTTATCCCAAGCATAGAGTCAATACCATTCTATATAACCTGATAATAAGTTAGATCTTAGTACCTATAGCCTCAAGAAATTATGCATTACAACATTCACTATGACATTCATGATTATTACTTATTATAAATATCCTAGTACATAGTTATTATAAGACATTAATTTCATACATGCACTTACATCAATTCATTCAATCAATAAGCAAGCATGAAACTAAACATCCATCAGGTTATGATAGAGAAAAATGAAAAAAATATTTGATTACTTTCAATCATAGCTCACAATACACATACAAAGAGACAATAACCATGAAACTGATATTGCTATGTATTATAAATGCTATATCATTATCAGTCTTACATGCATAAGTATGAACTTCAAAATAAACTTAAAACAAAGACTCAAAAACTTGCTTCGTATTATCTTGATAATCTAATAGTATTAACTCAATTTTTCTCAACTCTCATACTTCTAGTCCTCAATTCCTTCTTATAGAGATGAAGGGGAAAACAAGCCTTAGACCAAATAGCACACATGTCATGATCCCATAGGACTGCTTGCAACACTATTCCTCTTTTCGTTACACGTAAGTGTTCAGGTGGAGCAAATAAACATGAGACAAAATTAGTTTGTTACAATAGTTTGAAGATATTTCCCATTTGTTCAAAATTCCAATTGTGCGAGAATCAAAATAGAAAAAATTACATAGCAAGGCAAGGAAAGTAGAAAAAGGTCTAAATTTGTTAATCTAGATTAGCACCATGTGCTATTCATTTTAATTTAAGGAGAGAATAATATTCTACCATGTTATACCAAAAGCCTAATCTATATTGTATTCGAGCTATGTATTATTCCTCTCATGTCAATTATTCTCCTCATTCATCGATCCTCACACAGATTCACTCTATTTATTTCTTCAACCAATTGTTGTATTCTTCCTCAATGGGCCATTTAATATTCAATAAATCTTGCATCTTAGTAATATACTAAGAGTACCTTGCATCAATTAAAATCTTAGCTTCCTTAACAAACATATCCATTTTTTTTCAATTTCCACCATTGTGCCAATATATGAATTGAGCAAGATGTAGTCAGTGATAGACAAAGTCATCATAGCCATTCCAAGTATTCCTCCCAAATATTTTTTCCAAGAGTCAAATGGATCCATTTCACCTATTAGATCTAATATTTGAGGCATACCACATTCCCCCATCTCCTTGAATATTTTCAACTTACTCTAGAGCTATATACCAAAATTTCTGTGGAAAGTAGTTATCTCATTTATTGAGTCAATAGTTTGCAAGATGTGAAGAATATTTTTGGGTGCCTCAGGGTCCTCATTTATTTTTGGTATCATTTACTTCAAAGCATTTACCCTAGCAATCCAATTATTCCATTCATTCTTGAAGGCCTCCTATACTTGTAGATACTTTGTATTTGCCTCATGAATATTGTTATACATGGTTGAAACATCATTAGCTTTATGGACTAAATTGGTCACCCTATACCTTAACACATCCTCAAAATTTTCATTGGCCAGACTGACTATTTCCAATTTGGCCTACTTGACATTTTCCTTCTCGGCAGTCAACTTTTCTTTCAAATCATTAATTCTTAGGGCCAAAGTCTCCCTATCTTGTGTAGACATATCAAATGAAGAAGAAGAATAAGATGGTTGAGTCATTGTCTTTTGAGTAGCCTGAACAATGGCTCTCATTTGATTCAAATAATTCAAGGCCTAATTATATTTTTTAACCAAGGATTCATACTGATGTATAAGGAATTCCTTTTCATAATATTCTCCTCAAGGTTTATCATAGTAGTCCATTCTCTTCTCCTATGCATGACAACCTCATCACTTGTCAAATTCCTCAGTACATCATCTCTATATAAAAATTCATGATGTATGATGCCTAAGCCCTTTTTTCTTCTTCTTTCTACCACACACCTTTCTAGATCAAAAAATCTAATCTCATTGATAGGAATTCTGAGTTTATTTACCATAATTCAAAACTTTTCATACCCCTCAGGGGTAGTGATTTTGAAATAAGAAAAATTACATTGGGGATGTATTAGAGTGCCCTTTTTTCCTTTTCTAAACATTTCATAATCCATGACATCAATTTTCCACATGAGCTCCATGAAATCCAATCTACCTAAGAGATACAAGGGTAGACAATGAGGTACCACCTTAGCTCCATAAGCCCTGCTCAAAGTATATTTAAAATGTAGAAATGATTCAACACAGTTGTGTGTCGCTTTAGAGCCTGGTACATCCTTTGGGAACATAATACTTTTGATTTGTGGAGAAAGTATGAATCTAGGTGCTACACCCAATGAATCTGAGATACCATATCTTACAACATTGGTAAACAAGATCTAATTGGAATTGGAGCAATCTTGATCCCAAATGTATGTCCACATTTGTATAGGGATATCATTATTTTCATTGTCCATAACTTTCAGATTTAGTTTCCTTTTCCACTCATAATCACCTTCCCATAAGAGCATATGCATCAATAAAGATTAATGGGGGAAAGACAAAGAGAGAACCTCCTTTTTAAAATTGAGAAAATCCTCATGCATTTGTTAAGCAACAAAGTTAGCATAATCAAAACCAGTGTTTCAATTATAGTTTTGTATATCTACCAACATCACCAACAAATCAGGAGCTATCCTAAGCTAGTACTTGATTTAAACAATAATAAGTGCTTTTGAAATAATTTTCAAATTTTTCACACTCAAAAGGCTTAGCATCCTTAGTAGTAAATCTTTCCCTACTCCTTCTGTGTTGCACAAGCAGTACTTCTTTGAATACAAATTTTCTCTTTTCATACTCAACATACAAGTCAAAACGTCTGAACTTTGTAGTATAATTGGGATTTAACCCAAATACATCCATTATCTTATCCTTTGTCACCTCTAGAATTATATCACCATTCTCAGTTCTAATTGTCCTGTCACTAGGGTTATAGTGTCTTGCTAGCTCCATCATTAAATGAACTTCTACAAACACATTCGAAACCACCAAATTTCCAAGGTTCAACCCCCATAAATAGCATGCACGATTACTAAAATGTCACCTATTGAAAGCATACAAAAAAAATTTCCATCCACTCTTGGGTTGGGGTTTTTCACCAATTTTGCTAGCATTATCAATCAACCTAGTGGTCATAGAAATTTGTCCTATGGGACTTTTACCAATTCGTGACCCTACTCCTTTAACATCTCTAGAGGCCTCTTGCATAATTTTTTTTGTTTCTTTCTTTATAGTTCTGGAAATAGTTGAAGTCACAGAGGTACTTGGCGAAGGGTTCAACACAGTCACTGGCTTAGGATTAATTTTAGCTAAAGCATGTTGAGTTTTAAGTCTTTTAACCCTCTTCTATTTTGGTTTCCTTTCTAGTCTAAAACTAGATTCACTACGCTCTGGGTCACTCGTGCTTGTAACACAAATAGAACCAGGGTTTACAATTTCTTATGGCCAAATAAAACTCTTCACAATTATGGTAGGACAAAACACTACAATTGAATAGGAAAATTTTCTTCACAATTTATATAGTGCTCAATCACCAAATTGAAATTACCAGAAAGGAATAAATTGCTAATTCCCCTAATTTTCCTACCAAATTTCTAGGGAATTCACCTTACTATGTCAATTAGAAGGAGATAACATTTTTTCTTACCTAGGCAAAAGCAGTGTCACTTTGGTTACTGATGACTTCTAGAGCTTGCCTCATAATTTCATCTTCTAGTATTATTTCCACTAGCCAATGAATTCAAATGCACAATCAACCAAGTATCTATTTTTGGTTATGACAAAGAGAGAAGAGTGTCACCATTAATACTTGATAATAATCTTTCACAAGCAAACTGACAATTATCCATTTAGGTTTAAACCTTGATCATTGATCCTTTACCTTTAAAACTATATCAATGGTTATTAATCCATCTTTCCACCTTCCTCTTTTCTTTATACAAAATCCTTAGGATTTCGCCACATTGCCTCTTCCTATAGTGGTTGTCACTTGCCACTAATTTACTTTATTCTCATCTAGCTCTATCAGTGATGCAAGTGTTTTATGCAATAAAATCTCAGCCCTTAGATCTGCAGCCTACTTCCTGATCACATTTGTCTCCATTGCTCCTCGCTATTTCAACTTTTCCCCTTGGATTTTATCAGCGATAGGAGATGAAAGCACCATATATTGAAATGTACACCTACATAAACAATCAATGGAACAAAAATATATTAGAAATAAGATGTACTCAGGTTAGCGAGAGAAAATTTCTTAAAAGGAACCTTATCACTCATCGCTAATCCTCCTCATAAGGCTTGTAAGCAATTAGCAATGAGAGATTATCCTAATATCATTACATGTTGTGTATCACCAATCAAGAAATTAGCACTCAAAACAAATCTACAAGAAGTGATGCAATTGGAAATTCACATCCTCTCTCATCACTAATTTAAAACAATCATTTCATAAAATTTTTGCAATAAGTGATGAAAATATAATCATAAAGCCAGAGGGCATCGCTCATCACTATTACAATTTTAAGAGGTCAGAAACCATTAGTGGTAAGTGATCCCTTAATAATACTAAGAACCTCGCTCATTACTATTTACAATTAGAAGTTCAAGGAGCTATTTGCGATGAGTGATCTCAAAGATATATCACCTCATTTCCCATTTCTGATTTAAAACATATATTTCAAAAGTGATCAACTATGAGCGGTAAAGAAAAAAGACCAATTGAACTTAAGTGAAAACCTTTACGCATGTGCTCATAAGTTTTTTTAATTGAGGGGACTTCCTAGGATGATACAATAGATAGGAAAAGACTTAAAAACCCCAAAACCATTATGAAATTTTTTTCTAGACTTATGATTAGGGAACCAGTTGCTAGATAATAAAAGTAGACACAAAAATTTAAACAGTGACCGACAATAGGTAATAGGGAGTCAACAACAAAATAGAATGTTCAAGTTCTTTAAATGAATCATAAACCCTCCTAAATGCAACAAGGGTTTGAGATGGGACATGAGAATTAAGATTCCATTAGTGGCTCTAACTGGGAACGTATGCCTCCTGCAAACATGGCTAGACCCCAAGAATCTCAGGTTGAAGTAGACCAAAATGTGGATTAAAACCAAAGGACCCAAACCGGGGAACTACCTAGACAAGGTAGCAAGACAAAAAGAAGAAGAATAAAACACACCTATATACATAATATACAAAATAGAACATACATGGAAAATAACATACTTAGAAGAAGTATGGCTTTAAGAACTATCCATGTACTGGTAGTTCAAAAATTTCACATGTTAGGCTCTGAAGGAAATATGAATCTTCTTTGTGAGTGTTGACTATCAAATAAGGGCTAGTACATAATGCTTCAAATTTCCCATGCTTGCCCTTATCCTAAGCTCTTGCATTCCAGGCTAACACCATGCTATTTACTTCAAAAAAATTCAGAGAAGCTCTCTTGTTATATAGATGCTTAACCTGCAATTGTATCTTCATGTTTTTTAAGTTGAGCTTCCCTCCTGGACTCATCTAACTGCACTGGATTATTTATTTTTTGCTATATATCATCATAAATTTCTTCAACATAATCTTGCACAAACTTGTACATTTTGAGTAGGTTATTCTGTGGGAATATAGCCCCTAGACCATATACTAAGCCAAATGGTGAATAACTAGTAGCATTTTTCACAATCACTCTATTTTCCCAGAGTGCCAATTTTAGTTTTGAGTCCCAAGCCTTTTTTTTTTTTTCCATAACTCTCTTGATTATCTTCATCAAGCTCTTATTACTAGACTTGGCTTGACCATTTCCTTGAGGATGGTAAGGTGAAGAGTAAGAGACTTGTATGCCATGTCTTTCACAAAATTCCTTGAATTCATTTGATCTAAAGTACATAGCGTTATCTAAGATAGTCCTTTGAGGGACCCCAAATCTGATAAGGATGTTATTTAATAGAAAATCAACTACCACCTTGCTTACTGCCTTCTTTGTAGGTATTGCTTCCACCGATTTTGTAAAATAGTCAGTGGCAACAAGAATCTATGAGTGACCCCCACTATATTTTTCTGGTATTTCCCCATTGAAATAAATTCCCCATTATTGGGAAGGGGCTTCAATTTTCATGCGCCAGAGTGGTAAATTTCCTGAGAACTTCAATTTTCCTGAGAATCATTGATAGGCATCACGAGTTTTAACAAACTTAGGAGAATCTTTAAAAATAGTGGGCCACTAGAATCTAGCTCTCAAAATCTTTTGTGCAGTAGCCTTTTCCATGTAATTACCACCACACACCCCATTGTGCATTTCCTTTAGAAGTTCCAATGCTTGTTTTCCATCTACACACTTCAAAATTACTCTATCCAAGCTTCTCCACCACAACTCATTGTCAATAATCACATACTTGATAGCATGCAATTTCAATGTTCTTTTTTCATTGTCAACCATATCAGTAGGACATTGCAAAGTTTGTAAATACTGGATAATTCTTATATACCATCTACATGTTTGCTTATCACAAAGAGGTGAAACATCACTTACTTTAGTCTAATTAACTTGATTAGCTTCCAAATTTTCGTCTACCATTAACTTGGCTAAACCCTCTCCTCTTACTTACTTGGTAATCTAAACATCAATGTTAAATTATCGGATCCTTTTGATCCATCTACACCTTCTTCCTATTGTCTCTTGTTGAGTAAAAATGTCCTTCACAACTGTACTTTGTACAAAATCTATAATTTTATCCCCTTGTAGGTAAATTCTGAAATTCTTCATAGCCTCTACCAAAACATATGTTTGTTTCTTAGTAGTGTCATACTTCAATTTTGTAGCTTGTAAATATTTGCTAAAAAATGCAATTGGTTGTTCAAAACCTTGCTCATTTTTTTGTAGTGAGACAACAACAATAGTATGAAAATAAGTAAAAGAGAAAATGTGCATTGGTTTAGAAAAATCGAGAGACTTCAAAACTGGAGCTTCTTTAATAGCTTGTTTTATTTTCTTGAAATCCTAACTAGGCTCTTCACTCTAAAGTACCTTTTCACCCTTCTTCAACATTTTGGAAATAGGTCTTTTAATTTCTACAAAGTTGGTTACAAATATTCTCAAAAGAATTATCTGCCCAAAAAATGACTTGATTTCCTTGACATTTTTTGGCTGAGGGATCTTGTCAATGGCTACCACTTTTCCAAGGTCTACCCTTACTCCTTCCTTGGATACAATATTCCCTATAAATTTTCCCTCAATGACCCCAAAGGCACATTTATTTGGATTCAAAGATATTCAATATTCTTGTGACCTGATAAAAACTTTCACTAAATGCATGCAATGATCCTCTTCTTTCTTAGAATAGGTGGTCAAGTCATCTTGATATACAACCATAAGTAAATCAATAAAATCTGAGAAAGCTACATCCCTAGCTCTCTGAAAAGTGGTAACTGCATTTGTTAAACCAAAAGGAATCCTTACATATACATAGGTACCCCAAGGAGTAGTAAATGCAGTATCGTGTTGCTTAGACTCCTTTACTTTTACTTGATTATATCCTGAAAAAACATCCATCATTGATAGTAGCACATAGCCAATTACCTTTTGTAACATAGCTTCCATGTTCAGCAATGGATAATTGTCCTTTAATGAGGATACATTCAAGTTCTTGAAATCAACACATACTCTTATGTCACCATTCTTTTTTCTCACTAGTACCAAATTAGATACCCATGGAGAGTGTCTAATGGGTTTAATAATACCAACATCCCTCAACTTTACCAACTCCTCTTGCATCTTGAGAGCTAAAGTAGGATTAATTCGTCTTTTCTTTTTCCTAAGGGGTTTTGCATCCTCCTTTAAAGGAATTTCATGCCAAAAAAATTCCTCCCTATAAGCTTTCAAGTCATCGTATGACCAAGAAAAGACATGCCTATATTTTCTAAGTAAGGTGATTAACATTTCCTTTACCTTTGGCTTCATCTTCTTTCCTACATAGACTTTCTTTGTGGCATTTATAGTTCCCAAGTTCACTTCTTCTAGGTCCTATGGGTGAGAAACAATTGTTTTGGCCTTTGCTCTTATCTTGACTATCAAATACCCTTTCAAGAGCTACAAGGCCTTTGGGGATTTTATTTATTTTTAATTGGATGACCTCTTTTCCAAACACTGTATCCTTTCCATTAGTACTCTCTACAAATCCACTAAAATCAATCTCGTGACCCTCATATTTATCAATGCAATTTAGGAATCTAAGGATATCATCATCATCATTAAAAAATTTCCAATTGTATACATTGTAAGGGATAGATGGTCTTGTTTTTATCTCAACCTTAGAAATTCCTATGAAAGTTATAACATCAGGTCTTAATGCAATATTAGCAAGTAAATTAGCTACTCTATTATGTCCTCTTCCATCCAATCAATTCCAAAAGCATCAAACTATTCAATAGAATCCTAGATAGCATTCTTGTATTGCTTCAATCTGTTATTTTTGCAAGCATACTTAGCTCTTACTTGGGATATTACAAGCTCAGAATCACCAATCACCATTAGCTTTATGAGTCCATTCTTTTCAGCAAGTCTCAATCCCAATAACAAGGCTTCATATTCTGCTACGCTATTTGTACAAAAAAAAGATAATGTAAAAGAGAACTTATAAGCATTTCAAGAAGGTGATACTAATAAAATTCATGCACCAAATCCTTCTTTGGAGCTTGCACCATCAAAGTACATTTTCCATAGTCCTTTATCAGATACTCTTGAAACTTCATTTTCTATAGGTACATGACATCTCTCAATCTCTCTTGGTGCTTCTACCTTGAACTCACCAATATCAATATCAATGAAAAGAATTTTCATCTTTGGGAACATGTTCCAACGTATGTGGTACCCTAGATTCTCTCATTAATTGGACATTCTTACCATCAATGGGAAATGTGACATAAGGCATGTCACATTGCATATTTCCTCCCATAGATGCACTCCATTTTCATGATAATAACATTCCATAGTTAGGTGGGATATCAACCACTACCACTCATTTTAAACTCTTTATCAGGGTAAGCTTCCAATCCATATGGAAGCTTATTTATCACACCTACCACAAGGACCTCTCTAGAATCCATGGCATAACACTTTCCATGAGTGCTATCAACCCTTAACCCTAATGTATCCATGATTTTAACTGGCATGATATTGTTTGATGCACTAGAGCCAATAATAGAATTCTTTATAAAATTCCACCCAACCACCAGGGTAAGAAAAAATGGTTCTATCTTATCTGGACAAGTGTGCACAAAATTTCCTAGGAAAATATGTCGAATCTCAATAATCACTCCCTCAACTTCTTTACCCTTCTTTTCCTTTTCATTTAATTTGGATGAAGTGATTCCACTAAATCGTTTTAGGATATAAGAACACCATTGATAAGGGCCACTACCTTTTATTTATGTTCTTTTATCCTCATAATTTCAAGAAAAGGTACAAAAACTTTAACTTGGCTAAGTAACTGAAACATATCAATAGGAGTATACTTGGGAAGTTCAATTGAAGGCATACCTTGTTTTTTGCTATTATATTTTTTTATTTATTTATGGTTGCTTCAGCCTTGTGTTTAACATCCTTCCTTATGTTTCTTTGATTTCTTAGAAGAAAATCTGTGTCTAGGAGTAGTTTTTGGCTTCTTTGCTCTCTTGGCCTAAATTTTATCTCCCCTGCCTTCTTTATTCTTGATTGCTTCTACCTTTTCATTAGGTTCATGTTCTTTTCCCTTAGAAATTTTTTCCTTGGTGAGTAGACCAATAGGATTACCTTGTTCACCTCCAACTGTTCTATTCCTCAAATAATAAGAACTCCTAGCTTGAGCAGCTAAGACTACTATATATTTTGCAATCTCTTCCATAGAGGGTCTGAGTGAAAAACTATCTTCAATTTCCTCCAAATTGTAAGCCTCAACATTACTAGTGCCATCCTCATCAGAGAGAACTTGTTGATGATATACATTATCAATTTTCCTTTGATTATCTACATCCACTTCATAATAACCTTCATCAGAAGAACATTCACTATAGGAAATTTTAGAATCACCCATAATAATAAGTACATCATCATCCTCTTGATCTTGCTGATCACAACCCTCAGGTATGTTATCTTCTACTTCCACCATCTATGCTACTGCACACTGCTGCAAGGAATGTGGCATTTGGAAAGTCATACACCAAGGAGTATCTTCAACAAAATTTCCTAAAATCTTTTGCAAAGGGTCTGGAGGAACTTTCTTTTGGGAAATTCTCAGATTATTTGGGATATACTTCCCATTATATCAATTGGTATTGTAAGGGTGGTCTTGCAATCTAGGGGGTCTTTCATTTCTTTGGTAGTTTTTAGGTTGGGACTTCTCTTGCCTTAAAATTTTATCATTGATAGTTTTCATAAAACTATCATGCTTGTCCTCAATTGTTCCCCCTTTAGTTCCTGAACTCTTTTCTTCCTTTTTTGAACTTTTGAAAAGTTTCAGATCATTTCTTCTTCCAACTTTACTAGTTTCTTTGCTAATATTTTCAATATTCTCTACCATCTTGAAAGTTTCCCTTAAAGACTAAGGACACTTATCTAGCAAACAATAACTCATTCTTGTATCAAAAGCATTACAATAATTTACCAAACACACATGATCATTTAATTATAGATGAGGAGGAAAACTTTTTCTAGCTTTTGGAACCTTGTATTAAAATCAACAACAGATTCATTAAATCCCTTAACAATATTATTGAATTGATTCAACAAAAAACTTGAATCAGTCTTTTCACCGTATTGTTCTCTAAAAACCCTTTTGAACTCCTCCCAAGAGCCAATGCTCTCAACAAGTAAAATCAGGCTATAATTTTTTTTTGCATGCTCAATGAGAGAATGCATGAACAACTTCATCATGACATCTTCTGCTTCCAGCTAAAAATCATCCATAACATTAGTGAATTCTTTGAGATGGTCTTCACCACTTAAAGAATTATTTCTAGAGAATTTGACTAGAGCAAGCCTAAAATCTTTAGGGAATGGGTTAGGGTAGCCAGGTATTCCAGTGAAACATAGTTGTTGGTATCTATCTACTTGCAATGGCCTCCTAGTATGTAAATCCCTATGATAATATTTGTGCCCATCACCTTTCTTGCTATCAGAGTGGCTACCATATTTTTCCTTTCCACTTTCACCATCATCTCCCCCTTTCTTACTTCCTTCATCATCTTTAAAATAAGACTTATTATTCTTTTTTTTCCTCCACCACCACTTCCACCAGGATTATGTCCATTAGATTTCTTATTTTGTAACTCACTATCAATATGTCTAGAGATTGAAGCCTCTAGAATATGGGTGGACATTTGAAGGAATGCAATCTTCCTAGACATTTCTAAATTAGAAGCTATTATTTTAGCTTTTTTCAAATCTTCTCGCAACTTTTCACTTTCCAACTACAACCTTACTATCTTAGGATCTGGAGGTATAACAGATGGGGTTGGATGAACTTTGGCATTATTTTTGGGGATTTCGATAGATGAAGTATTGGTTTTATCATTGTGTTTTAATGTATTTTTCTTGGTTTGGTCAAAAGGTCTCTTCCCATGATCAACAAATGAAATTTCTTAGGATTAATAAGAGGGTCTAAGGCTCCAGTGCTTGAGATAGACATTGTATAAGTATTAGTAGCTAAATCTCCCATTGAGACTGTTTCTCCAAGAGTATCATTAGTAATCTTAGAGGTGAATTTAGAAATATTTTAATCAAAGGTTCTATGCCTCGAGGCCTCTTCTCTCATTTTCTCCAAATTTTTTCTTCTAGCATCTCTCTCAATTTGTTGAGCTCTAATCCTATCTTCATTCTCTTTCAATTATTTCATTCTCTTTTCTTCTTGTTCTTGAAATCTTGACTCCTCTTCTTTAGTGGCTTTCATGCCATTATCTATATCCTCCTCATTTTCTAGAATATACCCATGCTCACTCAGGGTAGGAGTAAAGTAAGGGTGGTCAGTAAGGTCCTCTTCAAGAGAGAAGTGGACTGGCTCATCAAGGGATTTACCTCATGGCTTAAAATTATTTCAATTAAAAATGGAACCAATTCTAGGGGTTAAAGACTCAGAGAACTTATTCTTTTCCCAAAACTCCCACCTATCTTCCTCTCTTGAGATATTTAACTCACTATCAAAGACTTGTTCAATTGGAAAACTTCCCTCGTCTATGTTAGACTCTTGAACTTTATGTCCTTCTGCATGGATACTAGCACTACTTATATCAACATAAAAAGTAGGAGATACATCAGGATGGGAATTATAAAACTTGATTTAGAACATTTCCTAACCCATTCAAGTTTCTTTTCCTTTGTAGGTTCAGATTCTACCTTCTGGTCAGGATGCTTCTTTGCATAACTTCTAGTTTTCTTCATAATGTCAAGTACTACAAAATCTTTCTTATTTTTTTCCTTTTGAGAACCAATATTCACACTAGTACTAGATAACTCGAAGTTTCCATTGAAAATATTGGGAAACAAAAAGTGATTTCACTTTAATTTTGTACTAGTTACTCTAGAAAAGACTTTAAACATTACCCAACAGAAAGTGGCAAAATGAAGTAACACTTAACGCATAAGACCTAGTATGATGGGACTAATGCAACAAATTTAAAATTGATTACTTAAATAGTAAATAATATCACAACGAACAATTGACTCTGACTATACCTAATATGAACTTAGAGACTTTAGACTTAGCTAGTCCCCAACAAAGTCACCAATTTGTTGGTTATTTGTTTAAGAACCAAACTAATCTCTAAGAATACCTATGGATTTTTCCATTTCCAATTATCAGTAATTCTAAAGGGATTGTCATATGAACAAATAGATGTTGCTAAAATTCTATTCCTACTCTTTGGGCTCTGTGAAACCCAGGAGAGTGATCCCACAATGTATACTCAAAGACTTATCACAATTACTATCAAATACATTGTCAATAACAAATATCTTTCATAAAATGACTCAATAATATGCATCAAATAAGTTGGAAGCTTATGTATCAATGTAATATGTATTGAGTATGATAGATTAGACATTGAACATGAAACAATAGTATCCCCTTGAGATTCTATGATTGAAATATTGAGTAGTTAATGACTCAACATTGAAAGGGTAACACAAATACTCTGCATGAACCAGTCTCTTTATCCCAAGCACACGTCAATACCATTCTATATAACCTGATAACAATTTATACATTAGCACCTATAACCTCAAGAAATCTTGCATTAAAACATTCATCTATGACATTTATGATTATCACTTCTTACAAATATCCTAGAAAATAGTTTGTATAAGTCATTAATCTCATACAAGAACTTACATCAATTCATTGAATCAATAAGTAAGCATGAAACTAAACATCCATTAGGTAATGAAAGAGAAAAAATGAAAAAATAGCTGATTACTTTCAATCAAAACTCATAATACACATAAAAGGAGATACAATAACCATTAAACTAATATTACTCTATATTATAAATGCTATATCATTATCAGTCTTACATTCATAAGTACGAGCTTCAAAAGAAATTGAAAATAAAGACTTTAAAACTTGCTTTGTATTATCTTGACAATATAACAGTATTAACTCAAAAAAAATTCAACTCTCGTGCTTTTGGTCTCAAATTCCTTCTTATAGAGATGGAGCAAACAAGCCTCAGACCAGATATCACCCATGTCATGATCCCATTGGACCACTTGCAACAATATTCCTCTTTCAGTTACACTTGAGTATTCAGGTGGAGCAAATAAACATGAGGCAAGATTAACCTCAATTCTTCATGGAAAATAGATCCCACCTAAAAAACAAATCATTAGTTTGCTACAACAGTTTCAAGATATTCCCCATGTGTTCAAAATGCCAACTGTGGGAGAGTCAAAACAACAAAACTTACGAATCTATGAAAGGAAAGCAAAAAAAGGTCAAAATTTGTTAATACAAATTAGCACCACATGCTATTAATTTGAATTTAAGGAGAATAATATTTTACCATGTTATACCAAAATCCTAATCTTTATTGTATTTAGGCTATGTATTATTCCTCTCCTATCCATTATTCTCCCATTCACTAATCCTCACATGGATTCACTCTATGTATTTCTCCAACCAAATGTTATATTCTTCCTCAGTGGGCTATTTAATATTCAATAAATCCTACACCTTAGTAATATATTGAGAGTACCTTGCATCAATTAAAATCCTGGCTTCCTTAACAAACATATCCATTTTTTATTCAATTTCCACCATTGTGTCAATATTTGAATTAAGCAAGATGTAGTCGCTAATAGACAAAGTCATCAAAGCAGTTCCAAGCATTCCTCCCAAATATTTTTTCCAAGTGTCAAATGGATGAAGTTCACCTTTTACACCCAATGTTTTAGGCATACCACATTCCTCCATCTCCTTGAATATTTTCAACTTACTCTGGAGTTGTATACCAAACTTTCCATGAAAATTAGTTATCTCATTCATTGATTCAATAGTTTGTACGATGGAAGGAATATTTGTGGGTGCCTTAGGGTCATCATTTATTTCAAAGCATTTACCCTAGCAATCCAATTTTTCCATTCATTCCTGAAGGCTTCATGTACTTGCAGATACTTTGTATTTTCCTCATGAATATTCTTATATGTGGCTCAACCATCATTAGCTTTGTAGACTAACTTGGTCACCCTATACCTCAGCACATCCTCAAAAAATTCATTGGCCACCCTAATTGTTTCCAATTTGGCCTACTTGACATTTTGCTTCTTAGCAGTATACTTTTCTTTCAAATCATCAATTCTTAGGGCCAAATCATCCCTATCTTGTGTAGACATATCAAATGAAGAAGAAGAAGAATATGGTTGAGTCATTGTCTTCTAAGCAACCTGAATAGTGGCTCTCATTTGATTTAGCTCATTCAAGGCCTTATTATATTATTTAACCAAGGATTCATACTTCTTCTGAGAAATATGTGGAGTATCAACACTAAGCATTGTATCATGTCCAGTTAGCTCAGATTCCTGGATAGGAGTTATGTCAGTAGCTCACTTAACCACTGGTGAGCCAATAACTTCTTTAGTATGCCTAGAAACCTCATGTTTACTAGTATTAGGTTCCATGGACCAAATTGCAAGGGTATGCAACTTTGGACTATATCCAAAACCAAATACTTTATCCTCAAATTGATCTTCAGATATCAAAGCTTGAGGATCTCTCCTAACTGCATCATTTTCTATGGTAGTAGTGACAGTACATCCCGGTAACAACATGATTCCACTATCTTTGAAAATCCTTTGATCCTTAGTGGGAGTAATAGCTACAATTTCAGCCTTGATTTTCTCTTCCTCTGCTTTCTTAGCTTCCTCCTAATGAGAAGGTTCAACATTAACTCAAGATGATTCAAGTCTCTCTTTTATTTCCTTACTCCACTGTTGAATCATAGACTCCCAAAATTATTTGGTCTACACAAATTTATCATCAGCCAAAAACTCATCACATTCCCTAATCCTGGGATCATCATCATTTACTCTATCATACTACAACTTGACGATCATGTCAGTAGGAACATCTAAACTATGAGTTTCTTCAATATGAGGAAGGGGAAATTTCTGCTCCACCTCCTCATTTCTTGGCACATATTATTCCATTTTTTCCTCCTTGACCTCATGAACATCTACAGGTTGTTTTCAGATATCCATACCTTGTTGTTGTCGTCATTGTTCTAAGCAAACTTGGGATTTGTCTACATCCTCCTTTACCTTTACCTTAAACTCACTGGATTGATAATCCCTTATCATAGTAAAGGCCCTCTCCAAGGGGTTTACAATTACATTGTATGGATTGATGTAGAAGGAATTCCTTTTCATAATCTTCTCCTCAAGGTTTGTCATAGCCGTCCATTTTATTTTCCTAGCCATGATAGCCTCATCACTTTTCAGATTCCTTAGTACATCATCTCTATTTAAAATTCATGGTGTATGATGCCTAAGCCCCTTTTTCTTCTTCTTTCTACCATTAACTTTCTGGATTAAAAACTCTAAACTCATTCATAGGCATTCTAAGATTATTTACCATAATGCCAAACTTTTCAAACCCCTCAGGGGTAGTGATCTTGAAATAAGAAAAAGTACATTGGGGATGTATTACAATGCCCTTTTTTCCTTTTCTAAGCATTTCATAATCCATGACATCAATTTTCCACATGAGCTCCATGAAATCCAATTTTTCTGAGACATACAAGGGTAGACAATGAGGTGCCACCTTAGATCCATAAGCCTTGATCAAAGTATATTCAAAATGTACAGACCAGTCAACACAATTGTGTGTTGCTTTAGAGCCTAGTATATCTTTTAGGTGCATAAGACTTCTAATTTTTTGAGAAAGTTTGAATTTAGGTGCTACACCCAATGACTCTAAGATATGATATCTTACAGCATTGGCAAAAAATATGTAATTGGAATTGGAGAAATCTTCATCCCAAATGTATGTCCACATTTTTATGAGGATAGCATTATTTTCACTGTCCATAACTTTCAAATTTAGTTTCCTTTTCCACTCATTATCACCTTCCCATAAGATCATATGCATCAATAAAAAGTAGCAAGGGAAAGACAAAGGGAACACCTCCCTTTTAAAATTGAAAAAATTCTCATGCATTTGTTCAACAACAAAGTTAGCATAATCAAAACCAGTGTTTCAATTATAGTTTTTTATATCTACCACCATCACCAAAAAATCAAGAGCTATCCTAACCTCAAAATCCCAAGATATTACTTGATTTAAACAATAATAAGTGTTTTTTAAATAATCTTCAAATTATTCACACTCAAAAGGCTCATCATCCTTAGTGGTAAATCTTTCCCTACTCCTTCTATGTCACACAAGCAATACTTTGAATAAAAATTTTATCTTTTCATACTCAACATGCAATTTAGCACATCTGAACTTTGTAGTATAATTTGGATTTAACCCGAATACATCCATTATCTTATCCTTTGTCACCTCTATAATTATATCACCATTCTCACTTCTAATTGTCCTGTCAGTAGGGTTATAGTGTCTTGCTAGCTCCATCATTAAATTGACTTCTACAAACACATTTGGAACCACCAAATTTTCAAGGTTCAACCCCCATAAGTAGCATGTGGGCTTACTAGAATGTTGCCTATTGAAAGCATACTGAAACAATTGCCATCCACTCTAGGGTTGGGGGTTTTCACCCATTTCGCTAGCATTATCAATCAACCTAATGGTCATAACAACTTTTCTTGTGGGCCTTTTACCAATTCATGACCCTCCTTCTTTGACACCTCTTAAGGCCTCTTGCATAATTTTTTCTATTTCTTTCTATGCACTTCTAGACCTAGTGGAAGCCGCAGGGGTACTTGGAGAAGGGTTAGACATAGTCACTGGCTTAGGATTAATTTTAGCTGAAGCATCCTAAGTTTTAAGTCTTTTAACCCTCATCTATTTTGGTTTCCTTTTTGGTCTAATACTAGATTCACTATGCTATGGGTCACTCATGCTTGTAATGTAAATGGAACTAGGGTTTACAATTTCTTATGGCTACATAAAATGCTTCACAATTATGGTAGGACAAAACACTAATATTGAACATGAAACCTATGTTCACAATTTATACAGTGCTCAATCACAAAATTGAAACTACCAGAAATGAATAAATTGCTAATTCCCCCAATTTTTCTACCAACTTTCTAGGGCATTCACCTTACTACAATTAGAAGGAGATATCAATTTTTCTTACCCAAGTGAAAGCAGTGTCACTCTAGTTAGTGATAACTTTTGGAGCTTGCCTCACAATTTCTTCAACTTCTAGTATTCTTTCTACTATCCAATGAATTCAAATGCATGATCAACTAGGTATCTATTTTTTGTTATGGCCAAGAGAGAAGTGTGTCACCATTAATACTTGATAGTAAGATTGCATGAGTGAACTGACAATTAGCCATTTAGGTTTAAACCTTGATCATTGATACTTTAGCTTTAAAACTATACTAATGGTTATTAATCCATATCACCACCTTCCTCTTTGCTTTATGCGAAATCCTCATGATTTTTCCATGTTGCCTCTTTCTATAGTGGTTGTCACTTATCACTGATTTACTGTATTCTCATCTAGCTCTATTACCAATGCAAGTGTTTTATGCAATAAAATATCAGCCCTTAGATCTACGGTCTGCTTCTTCATCTCCATTGCTCTTCACTAATTCAACATTTCACCTTGGCTTTTATTAGCTACAGGAGATGAAAGCACAATATCTTGACACGTACACCTGCATAAATAATCAATGACACAAAAATATATCATAAATAAGATGTATGCAGGTTAGCGAGAGAAACCTTCTTAAAAGGAACCTTATCACTCATCACTAATCCTCCTCATAAGGTTTGCAAGCAATTAGTGATGAGAGATTATCCTAATATCATTACATGTCGTGTATCACTAATCAAGAACTTAGCATTCAAAAAAAATTGTGAGAAGTAATGCAATTGGAAATTCACATCCTTGCTCATCACTGATTTAAAAAAATCATTTCATAACATATTTGATATAAGTGATGAAAATATGATCATAAATATAGAGGGCATCACTCATCGCTATTACAATTTTAAGAGGTAAGAAACTGTTAGTGATAAGTGATCCCTTAATAATACTAAGAACCTCGCTCATTTCTATTTAAAATTAGAAGTTCAAGGATCTTTCCATGATGATCAATATCAAAGAGATATCACCTCATCACTCATTGCGAATTTAAAACATACATTTCAAAAGTGATCAGCAATGAGTGGTAAAGATAGAAGGCCTATTGAACTTAAGTGGAAACCTTTAGGCACATACTCATAAGTTCTTTTAATGGAGGGGACTTCCTAGGATTATACGATAGATAGGAAAAGACTTAAAAACTCCAAAACCATTATAACAAAAGTTTATGGACTTATGATTAGGGAACTAGTTGCTAGATAATAAAAGTAGACACAAAAATTTAAAGAGTGACTGGTAGTGGGAAATAGGGAGTCAACAACAAAATAGAATGTTCAAGTGCTTTAAGAAAATGAATCCTAAACCCTCCTAAATGCAACAAGGGTTTGAGACAGAACATGAGAATTAAGGTTCCATCATACCCATGCTTTACAATGTCTTATTTAGTCATCCAAGAGGCATCTTCCATTGGAAGATCTCTCCATTTGACCAAGTATTGGTAATAGACCTTATGCCTTGTCTATTTGAGTTCCTTTGTATCCAAAATGCATTCTAACTCCAATGAATTTCTTGGAGGAAGATCCTTGATACAATCATCATCTGGAGCTATTGAGGAACCTACAATTGAACCTACAACCACATCCCCCTTATAAGGGTAAAGGTCAAAAACATTAAAAATAGGAGAAATGGTTACTCTGAGTGGAAGATTTCTCTCATAAGCATTATCTCCAAATTTTTGCATCACCGTACATGGCCCTATCTTCTTCATATAGATCTTATAGTACTTCCCTTTAGGATATATCTTCTTCCTCAAATGTGCCAAGACTAAGTCTCCAACTTTGAAATTAAGTTCTCTTCTTTTAAGATTTGCACTTTGCTTATATTTGTCCACACTCTTTTGAAGATTGTCTCTAACTTGTTGGTGGATCTCCTGCATATCCATAACTCCCTCCTTCATCACTTCTCCTTTCCATGCCATTAACATACCTCAACTCAAACAAACCCCCAAGCTGAAATCCATAAATAATTTCAAAAGGGCTTTTACCAACACTCATATTCACAGAGTCATTATATGCAAACTTAGCTTGGGAAAGAATAAGATCCCATTTTGTTGCATGATCTTTGGTTAGGAACATAAGAGGGTTTTCAAGGCTTCTATTCACAACCTTAGTCTACCCATCAGTTTGAGGATGATAGGTAGAATTGAAACTCAAGTTAGTACCCAACTTCTTCCGCAAGGTTCACCAAAAATGACCCAGAAACTTGCTATCTCAGTCTGAAACAATGCTAAGGGGTAAACCATGGATTCTCACCACCTCCTTTAAGAAGAGACCTACTATGTAAGAATAATAATTAGTAATTTTTCAAGGTATAAAGTGAGCCATATTAGAAAATATTTCTACAACATATATTGAATCAAACCCCCTTTGAGTTTTAAGTAGACCCATCACAAAGTCCATGCTGATTGATTCCCATGGCCTATTGGGAATTGGAAATGGTTGATAGAACCTTACATTAGTGCTACTTCTATTAGATCTTTGTAAAATGGTACACTTCTCCAAAAAATTTCTCACATCAACTTGCATTCTAGGCCAATAGTAGTGCCTCTTCAACTATTTTGAAGTCTTATCTAGCCCAAAGTGACCTGCAAGGATGCCACTGTGCTTTTCTTTGATCAAGTTAGTCCTCATAGAAAATTTAGGAATGCATAAACAAGCCACTTTAAATAGAAAAACATATTGAATCAAAAAATATAACCATTTCTTATTACTGTTGCTACAAGGCTGCAAGCAACTAGCATAGATGTCTTCAAAATCTTCATCATCAATGTACATACCTTTTAGGGAATCAACTCCCACACTATGCAACTGAATTTCTTGCACCATAAAAACCCTCCTACTTAGTGCATATACCACTTTATTTGACTTTCTTTTCTTGTGCTTTATGGTAAAATTATAGCCTTGCAAGTACTCAACCCATTTCACATGCCTATGGCTAAGCTTTTCTTGACTATTCAAAAATTGCAATGCATGATTATCAGTAAACACTATAAATTCTTTAGGAAGAAATTAATGTCTCCATTTCTTTAATGCTTGTACCATGGCATAAATTTCAAAGTCATAAGTGGAATACCTTCTCTTGGATTCATTCAACTTTTCATTGAACAATGCAATAGGCCTATTTTCTTGACTCAATACAACCCCTATAGTATGGTTACTTGCATCACATTCAATAGTGAATTTTTTTTAGAAACTAGGCAAAGACAATATGGGCTTCCCAACCACTCTCCTTTTCAAATACTCAAAGCTTTTATTAGCATCATTAGACCACATAAACTTCCTTCTTTTATCACCCTTAAATGTAACAATCATAGGAGCACAAATGTGACTAAAACCATTTATAAATTTCCTATAAAAGTTGGCTAGACCATGAAAGCTTCTTACCTTAGCCCCTAACTTTGGTGTAGGCCAATTCAAAATTTCCTCCACTTTTCTAGGATCCATCTTCAAAGTTCCATTAGTCACCACAAACCCAAGATAGACCAACTATGTTTTCGAGAACTCACACTTTTTCAAGTTTATCATTAGCTTTTCCTCATGTAGCCTCCTCAAAACCATGTACAAATGTTGCAAATGCTCTTCTTTAGTTTTTCTAAAGAAAATAATATCATCAAGATACACAACAAAAAGCTTACCAATGAAGGTTTTGAGCACCCCATTCATCAAGTGCATAAATGTACCAAGAGCATTGAATAAACAGAAGGGCATTACAAGCCATTGATAAAAACCTTCATTTGTTTTATGGGTTGTTTTCCACTCATCACCAGGTCTGATTCTAATCTGATGGTATCCATTCTTGAGATCAATCTTAGAGAAATGGTTTTCACCCCCAAACAATCCATTAGATCTTCAATTCTTGGAATAGGAAATATATAACTTATAGTAATCTTGTTGATGGGCCTTGAAACCATGCACATCCTCCACTCTCCTCCTTTCTTGGGTGCTAGGAATGTGAGAACAACACAAGGAATCAAAATCTCCCTAATCAGCCCTGATGAGCCTAGTTTATGGTTGAATTTTGGGTAGAATTTATGTTTTTTTTGCTAAATTTTTCATGGAACTTGATGTTTAAGTGTTGACATTTTTTATGATATTTCCTCAGAACTATAGACATTGGGCCTGATCTTATTTCTACAAATCTTAAATTACATTGGCATGTTATATGGACTATTTATATTAATTTTTCATGTGGTTAATGTATGTTCTTTGAGGTACTTATAGATATGCAATTATTGTGCATGCTAACATTGCCATGCAGATATAATTTGAAGATACTAAATTGAGAAAGACACTGCCAATTGGGCATGCATCATAACGTCCAGCAATGGAATTGTTCAAAGGTCAAAGAAGGTTGACGATAGGAGATTCCCCATGAAAATCGAATGTAAGTGTCTTGTAGTGGAATTTAATACTCTTGAGAAAGTATTGGCATTACTGTTGTGCTAAATCTGCAATCACATTTGACCAAATTACATGCATGTGTAACTACATCTCCATTTTCTCTGCTTTCCCTAAATTGGTATCCTCCCAGTTCATGGAATTGACTTCCTTGCTTAGTTGGTATTATAAATAATGATCAGATGCTCCTTTTCAAAAGGTTTCATGATCTGATATTGTACTTGCATTCTTAGTTTTCAGTGATACAACTACACTGTTCTATTGTACTCATGTTTCCTAATGAATAAAATGAAGTTCTAAGTTTGAGCATCTGAATTTTTGTTAGTAGTAGAGGATACTTATCCAAGGGGGCCCACTCAGTGAGCAATCTATCATTTAGCTTAGTTTAGCCTATTTATTACTTTCTGTTTAGTAATTAGTTAAGAATATGGTGCTAATTGTTCCTCTAGCCAAAACAAACATAGTATTTTCCTATTTTTTGTTTATATTTTCATTTATATCATGCATTTCAAGATTAGTATAGTTGTTGGTTTATGTTCAACATTTATGTTATTCCTTTCCTAGCAATTTACTTTCAATATTGCATCTTTCTTAGCTGTAGAATGAAAATGGCTACTTTGAGTTCCTATTGTACATACTATGCTAACCCATTTCAAGTTCACATCCCTAGGTTGAAAAGTTAAATGCACCTTCATGATGATTGAAATAGCTATTCTAGTTAGGTGTCCAATCTCTAAATCATGGTTGTAAAAGCCTAGTTGTTAAATCATTGTAGGAGGCCAACATTTTTGGTGCCATTGTTGGGGATGGTGTCAAACTAGGGATTTCTTTACATTCATTGGTAGTTTTTCTTTCTATAGTGTTTTTGAATGTTGTTCTTAGTATACCCTCATTTAGGAAGTAATCATCCCCCTTATTCTTTACCAATTCTTTGTGTGAGCTGGCTGATAGTGAGTTGATACCGCATGCATAGAGGAAGGACAAGGGATGCTTATGGAAGATTCCTTCCTAACAATCCTAATCCATTCCAACTAGTTGAATATCAGAACCTACCAAGAGAAGAAGATGAAGATCCACACCCCTTTGCTGATACATTTCCTGATCTAACTAGCTCTAAAGTTTCCTCTGAAGACCAAAATTAGCTTGAGAATCCCTTTGCTTTGGAACTACATAAAGAAGGAATGGGTGATGCAAATAGGAACATACCTAACCAACCAGCTTTTCCTTTCCCAATTCCCCATCAGAATGAAGTTGACAACATAAAAAATATCCCTACTTCAGCACTCCCCAAGTTTTATGGACTTTTCATAGAAGATCATGATACATTCCTGTTTGAGTTTGACATACTCTGTAGGAGTTATGACTATACCACCAATTCCCATAGGCTTAAGCTATTTCCTACCACTTTGAAAGAAGTTAGATTAAGATGGTTCATGAGCCTAGGTAGAGATACTATGGAAAATTGGGAGGACATGAAGACAAAATTTCTTGAGAAATACGAGTATTGTACTGGCAGTGACATGAGAGGAGGTGACATTTTTAGGATGCAGTAAAAGGAAGATGAGAGCCTAGAAGACTATATTGCAAGGTTTTTGTTTTTCCTACAAAAATCTCTACACCATACACTTAATGAAAACTCATAAAAGTTTCTTTTCCTAAGAGGAATTAATGATAGTTGCATTGATGCATTGGACCTGATGGGAGGAGGAGATATCTCCCAAGTTTTGTGGCAGGGTATTAAGAAAATATGCCAGAACTACTCTAGAGCAGTTTTAAAGAAAGGGAGAGCTTACCAATATCCCATGGGTAGTTCATCTACCAATGGAGTCTAAAGAATGGAGATTACTCATTTGCTAGAATACTTCAAGCAATAAATTATAAATAATCTATCTACTTAGCTGGATACACTTTAGGCCAAGAAGAAACAAGAGGAGGAAGAGGCAATGTTCGCAGAGGACTGCCCCCATTGTAGACAAAAGAAGGATTGCAGATGCAAGATGGTAGCTAATATTGAAGGCAAGTAGATTTCACCTGAGTTCAAGTCAATTAAAATTGAAGAAGATCAAGTCTACTATGTTACACAAAGAGGCCTTGGACTCCAAGAAAAGTTATGCCACCAAATCCACTCTCTTATGTTGGGCCATATTTCAATTCCTATTCATCTGGTAACTAATGACAACCCCCATATCCATCCATCTATGGAGGATAACAACCACAACATTGGGATAACCCTCTGAATACTTGGCCCAATCCTCGAAACTCTCCACCCCAATGGTAGCAACCTTAGGGGAATTGGCAGCAATTTCAAGAGCATTGTCAACCACCTCCAAGAATTTGGCAACAAACAAATCAATGGAGGGGAGGATAACAATGGCCTACCCAGACAACTAGTTACATGCAACCACCTTCTCAACCCCAACAGCCTACTATAATGCCTCCACCTACTAATTAAAGCTCAAATGCACCTAAACCTACTCAGCTACTAGCTCAACCCACACCTAATCAAAATAATAAACCACAACAACATCCTATATACTCTACTAATTCAAACCAATTCCCTGCATATGTTGTGAGTGTAAGTCGCATCCACTTGCATTGAAGAACTACTTTACCAGCCTCTTCCAAGCCCATTATCACTAAGATTTTTGTGGAAGAGGAAGAGGAACCGCTAAATGATCCCATTCACCCACGTGCACCTAAAAATCCTAAACCAATCCAAGTCAAGTAGACTAAACAAGAACCACCATTTCCTCAGAGATTGGAAGTTTCCAAGAAGAAGGAAGAAAAGGAGGACACAACCTTTGACATCTTGGATCAGTTGAAGGATATATGTGTCCAAATATCCCTATTTCAGCCCATAAATGATGTCCCAATTTATGGAAATGAAATCAAAGAAGCATGCCTCAAGAAGCCAGGCAGGAAGAAGAAAGACCCCATCACGGTTCATGTGGTGGCATTGTTAGTTGTCATTATGCTTGGAAAAGTGACTATCCCTAAGTACAATGACCTAGGTAGTCCTCTGGTAGCAATTGTTATAAATGGGGTTCAAATAAAGAATGATTTGATTGATTTAGGGGTAGCAATAAATGTAATGATGATCCTACACATACCCAATAGCTATGATAGAGTCAAATACACAAGTACAGGTGTTAGAAGGAAAGTATCTAAATGTTAACAATAAACTGAGTGAAGAACAACAATTGTTATTGGAAAACTTATTGAGGACCTATCAAAATGCATTTGTGTGGGAATATCATGAGATGAAGGGATTGGATCCTAAGATTTACACTCATATAATTTACATCAAAGATGATTGCACCTCAGTGAGATAGCCACAAAGAAGAATTAACCCTGCATTGAGAGAGATTGTCAAAGGAGAACTGCAAAAATTGCTAAATGCAAGATTTATCTACCCCATTTCAAATAGCCAATGGGTGTCTCCATTACTAATTGTGCCTAAGAAAGGAGGGAAATGGAGAGTTTGTGTTTATTACAAGGAACTTAATGTTGCGACCAAAAATTACCATATTCCCTTACCTTTCATAGATCAAGTTTTGGACTCACTTGCGGGAAATCAATACTTTTGTTTTCTAGATGGATTCAGTGGCTAAAACTAGATCCAAAACACACCAAAGGACCAGGATAATACCACCTTTACCTATCCATGGGGTACCTATGCCTACTTGATACTTCCATTTGCTTATACAATGCACCTACAAATTTTTAGAGGGTAGTCATTAGCATATTTTTAGACATTTCTCATGATTGCATGGAAATTTATATGGATAATTTCACCACTTATAGTGCTGATTTCAATGAAGCAATGGAGAATCTCAGGAAAGTCCTATAAATATGTGAAGATCACAATCTCTCTTTAAATAGTGAAAAGTGTGTCATGATGATGTAGGAAGGTGTAGTTCTTGGATAGTAGATCTCTCACAAAGGAATTCAAGTTGATCCTGCAAAGATTGAGGTGATCACAAATCTACCCACACCTAAAAAATAGAAGGATGTTAGGAGCTTCTTGGGCCATGCAAGATATTATAGGTGTTTCATCATGGATTTTAGCAAAATGGCAGCACCATTGTATACTCTTCTCACTAAATATGTTGAATTCTAGTGGACTGAAGATTGTGACAAGGCATTTTCTAGTTTGAAGGTAGCCTTGACTCATGCTCCTATACTCAAAGGATCTAATTGGGAGCTTGATTTCCACATCCATATAGATACATAAAATTATGCCATAGGAGAAGTCTTAGGACAAAAAGAAGGATCTATTGAAAATGCCTTTTGTTTTGTCTACAAAAATTTGCAAGGAGCTGAACTCAACTATATAGTGACAAAAAAAGAAATGTTGGAAGTGATCTATGCTGTGGAAAAAATTAGGCATTACATAACAAGTTACCAAATCTTTGTGCACACTAATCATGTAGCCATTAGAAATATCATGAATAAACCCCTGATCATAGGTAGGCTAGCTAGATGGTTTTTGTTGATGTAGGAGTTTGACATAACCATTGTGGATAAACTAGGGAAGGCCAATGTTGTTACAAATTTTCTTTCAGGGCCGAATATATCAGGGGATAATCAAGCCATAGATGACTATTTTCCTGATGAGCATTAATTTTCCATCAGTGTACAAACACCCTAGCATGCTAACATAGCTAATTATTTGGTCACAGGTAGGGTTCCCCCTCACTTCTCTCCAAAAGAGAGAAGTGAATTCATTAAAAAATCTTTTCATTTCTCATGGATTGCTAGATGTTTTTTTATACTAGACCAGACCATGTCATGAGGAGATGTGAGAGAAGATGAGACATATGAAATTTTTCATGCATGCCACAATGAACACAAGATATTACTAGCTAATACTCCACAAGGATGCAGGAAGGTATACCATAAAATTTGATAGATGCCAAAGAATGGGTAGACCAACCAGATCTGATGAGATGCAACTTTTCCCTTAGGTAGTAATAACTCCCTTTGACAAGTGGGGATTGGATTTTTTAGTACCCATTGACCCTCCATAAAATGGTAAGTCTTATATCTTGGTATGCACTGATTATGTAACTAAGTGGCTAGAAGTTAAGGCCATGAAGCATGCAAGAGATAACAAGGTTGCAAAATTTCTTTTTGAGGAGAATTTCACAAGGTATGGAGTTCCAAGAGAGACAGTGACTAATAAAAGGACTCAATTCACATCAACTCTTGTTGCAACACTAATTAATGAGTATAACATAAGACATGGGAAATCTACTCCTTATCACCCCCAAGCCAATGAACAAGTTGAAGTGACCAACAAAGAAATTGAAGCTATTCTAACCAAAATAGTAGCTATCCACATAAAGGACTGGGAAAACAGATTACCAGAAGTTGTTTGGGCCTACATAACTACTTGAAAAACAACTACAAGCTTCACTCCATTTGAGTTGTATAGAAAAATAGCCATGATTCCCATTAAATTTGAACATAAGACTCTTCATAATATAGTAGATTTGGGGATGGATATCTCTAAGGCACAACGGGAAATAATTCTATAGTTGAATGCTTTGGATGAGATGAGGAGATAAACCTTGCATCACATAGAGGTAGTATAGAATCAAAGAATTAGGTGGCATGATAAATTTATAAAGGATAAGAAATTCCAACCAGGATACTGGGCCTTGCTTTATGATTCTAGATATTAGGACAATGTTGGAAAATTAAAGACAAGGTGGCTAGGACCATATGAGGCTGCTAAAGTATTCATTAATGGTGTTGTTCCCGTCACTACTATTGACCTAGTTAGATTCAAGTTGCTTATCAATGGCCATCGCCTTAGATTGTATCACAAGCCAACTTCCAAGGAGGAGTTCCTGGAGAAATTCACTCAGCATACTACACCCGAGCTTCCTGCAACTGAAGGAAGTGGACCTAGTGTCAATCCTCCTGGATAATTAAGGTATGTACTTGTCATAATAAAGACTTCCACTTCCATGGGAGTCCATTTATTCACCCATCCACCCATCTACCCATCCATCTCCACCTTTCTCTCTCTTCCATCACATCACTTCATTCCACTCCACCTCATCCCACCTCATTTTCATTAATTGCTCAACTTATTTCCTAAAAAGGTGAATGGTACTTTCTCTACAATCTTTGCAACAAATCCTCCACACATTTTAGTATGTGTGCATTAATTGTTATATTTTGATTGTATTTTAGTGCATTCATTTAATTGATGTACATTAATATGGAAATTCACCATAGCATGCCATTATTCCCTACCCCTATCAAATCATCATTTTAACATGTGATGAAACATACCCAAATATAGGTTTGGGGAGGAAAAATATGTGAATACTTTTCCCACGTGTCAGTCCATTCTGGTCTATGTCAGCAAAATTTAAATTGAGCCAATTTGAAATCTGAGTGAGAGGATGGCTTGCATGTGTGAGGTGACACCAACTGTCACCACCATTTCTCTCCATAATAGCTTTCCTTTAGTACTCCTTCCTTGCCATTATTGACCCTATCACAATCTCAAGTTGCAAAAAAAAGGTAAAAAGGAAAATTCAATCGACATTGGCATTGGAAATTTAGCATGTGTTGCAGGAAGGTGAATTTGGTTTTCAGACGAGAATTGCAAGAAGGAAATTATAGAGTGATTGTTTGATTACAGACAATGGGATGTGGGTTAATTTGAAATGAGCCCACAGTGCATGATGTATTACTGCAGGATGCACCCTGCCTAGTTGAATTTAGAAATTGTGGGTGGCTAGATTATTCCATGAAGTTGGATGGTTTTGATGAAGGAATTGCACTTGAATTTTCCTAGACATTGTCTGAAGGGAAAGCGATGGTAAAAGGGTTGGAAGTATTGGCTACCAAAGAAAGAATTGTAGAGGTTATAGGGTTAACAGATGATGGTGAAGATTACCCTACTTCTAGAGATGTCAGATCAGCTAGGGCCAATTTTACCGAACCAAGTAACCCTCCATTGAGCATAGATAAATAGGGTGTGAAGAGAACCTCTCTACCCAAGCCATGAAAGAAAATAGTTTTTTATGTCATAAAATATGTCACTTGTGAAGGATGCCAATCAAATCTACATTCTATGCATTTTAAACTCTTGAATCACATGAGGAATGGGAGGATGATGAATGTGTCAAATGTGCTATGCAACCTTCTTTCAATCATGGTGGTTGAGACTTAGAAAGGTAGGGACAATTCCATTTCCCACCATTGTTTGATTAAATTGTTAGTTGAGAAGTCTTTGCATGATGTATTTGGAATGACCTAGGAAGAATTCATAAAAAATGATCAAATTAGGCCTAAGCACTTGCAACCTAGGGTTTTACATCAACCTCGTAGGTCTAGCAGGAAATTGAGCATGGCTAAATCCACTCTTGGTGCTTCAACCTTTGGTGCAGGACCTTGTGTAAACCCTCCTATAGTAGATGAAACCATAGAAATTAGCTCTTTTGGGATAAAGCACTTAGACAAAGAAAGTTCTCCTCCACATTTTAATCATGATGTTCCACTTGGCATCCTAATTGTAACTAGGGCATAGAAAAGAGAGACATAAATGAGAAAAGGAAAAGCCAAATAGCAATTGGAAAAAAAAGAAGTACCAAGCTCTAGGAAGAAAAAGGCTGACACTATTCATCCTGTAGCCAAATAAAAACATGAGATCCCTCCCAAAAAATAAAGACCTATTGGGCCAGCCTTTGGTATGCCTCTAGAGGAAAGCTCTAAGTCTAGAGAAATATCATAGGGAGACATAAAATCTCTAATGAGGCAGGTGGATGTTGAAGAAGAGGATATATTTAAGATGACAACAAACATAATATTCATAGATCTTGATGACATTACAGAACAAGTGGAGAATCAAGGGTATGAGGAAAATTAGGATTTCCTATAGCAAGAGTTCCTATAGAAACAACAAAAACAAGAACAATTAGTGCCTTGTATCCAAAATCAACAAGACAACTTGAATCCTTGTAGTTAGTACTCTATGGAGAGAAAGCATCAATGCCAAAGAAAATGTTGGTAGGAATGCATAACCCCCCTAATTTTTCAATGCACATGGTACCTATACATTTATGGAAAGAGGTGCAAAGAAGAGAAGAGGAATGGAAATTCAAAAGCTAGATGAGGAGATTGAAGACAAGGTTGCAAAAATTGCCACCTTGAAGAAGAATGTGGATGATATGGTAGACTTAGTACCACATATTTTATAGTGCAGGACCCCTCCAAGGGTCTATGCTCTACACTTGAAGGATAAATATCTTTCTTTTAAGTTGGATATAATTTTCTTATGTTTGAACCCTTCTATTGAGACTCATGTTGAATTTTTTAATGCTTATTGAATTGCTTCCCCTGAAATGAAGAATTTGTTGTGTGGGTTTTATTTGCATAATTATGCTATGACTCAAGACCTTGATTGGAATCCACTATTGTATGTTAGAGATGTCCAATTAAGGGAATTCATGTCTTGGGTACAAAATGAGATCAATTGGGGACAATAATATGGGACTTATAAGCAATTGAAATCCAAAATCCCTCTTCCCATCAGGGTTGAATCAAGGAATCCAAGGGACATTTACAGAGAATGACATAGAATGCTTTTTAGGCCTAGCTATGTTAATAGGATTATGCCTTGGATAGAAGAATTCTATAGTCAATATGAGGTAAAGGAAAAAGCAAAAGAGGAAACCATGAAGAGATACCTCTCACAAAGATGGAACAACCTAACTAATGAGATAAAATAGGTTGAGCCTCATTCCATCCAAAAATATGTTGCAACACTTAAGAGAATTGACAGATATATATAGATTGGAAGAACAAATGGATGATTTTGGCTTCCCTTGACTTTTCAACCACCCCTCTTGATGTGGCCCATGTGAAGTTACAAGTTTTACAACTATGATATTGATGCAGAAAGACAGAGATGGAGTATATTGGAAAATTTGGGAGATTCTATTGGGACCCTAATTCATGCACAACAAACACTGATGTAGGGTAGTTTTCAGTTGTAAATTTCAGAGCATTAACCAAGTAGAAGAACAACCCTTCCCCTACTGGAGGACCAGGAAAAACCTTAGGTTGGGGGGAGTGATGAGCCTAGTTTATGCTCTAATTTTGGGTATAATTTATGATTTATTTGTTGAAGTTGTCATGGACCTTGATGTTAAGTGTTGCCATTTTTTATGATATTTCCTCAGAACTATAGACATTGGGCCTAATCTTATTTCTACAAATCTTTAATGGAATTGTCATGTTATATGGACTATCTATATTAATTTTGCATGTGGTTAATGAATGTTATTTAAGGTAGTTATAGATATACACTTATTATGCATGCTAACATTGTCATGCAGATATAATTTGAAGATACTAAATTGAGAAAGACATCACCAGCTAGGCTTGCACCATAACATCCAGCAAGGGAATCTTTCAAAGGTGAAAGGAGGTAGATGCTAGGAGATTCCCCATGCAAATAAAATTTAACCACCTTGCAGTGGAATTTAGTGTTGTTGAACAAGTATTGGCATTAATACTATGCTAAATTTGTGGGCACGTCTAACCAGATTCCATGCATGTGTAGCCACCTCTCCATTTTCTCTACTTTCCCTAAATTTGCATCCTCCCAGTTCATGGAGGTGACCACATTACTTAATTGGTAGTATAAATAAGGATTAGATGCTCCTTTTCAAGAGGTTGCATAATCTGATATTGTACTTGCATTCTTAGTTTTCAGTGATATAGTTACACTACTCTATTGTACTTATGTTTCTTGATGAATAAAATGAAGTTCTAAGTTTGAGCATCTGAATTTTCATTAGTAGTAGAGGATACTCACCCAAGGGGCCACACTTGGTGAGAAATCCATCCTTTAGCTTAGTTTATCCTAGTTATTACTTTCTGTTTAATAACTAGTTAAGAATTTGGCACTGACTATTCCTACAACCACTAGAATTTCATTTAGTAAATATTCTTGCAGCTAAAGCAGATAGCGTAGTTTCCTATTTTTTGTTCATATTTTCATTTTTTTCATTCATTTCAAGATTAGTATAGTTGTTGGTTGATGTTTACCATTTATATTATTCCTTTCCAAGAAGTTTACTATTAGCATTGCATCTTTCTTAGCTATAGAATGAAAATGGCTACTTTGAGTTCCTAGTGCACATACTGTGCTGACCCATTTCAAGTTCATGTCCTTGGGTTGAAAATTTAAATTCACCTTCATGATGATTTAAATATCTATTCAGGTTAGATGTCCAATCTCTGAATCATAGCTGTAAAGGCCTAGTTGTTAAAACATTGTAGGAGGCCAACAAACCCCTTGTCAAGAAGTTCTTGTACTTGCCTCTTTATTTCTTCATTTTGTTGAGGAGTCATTTTGTAAGCAACCTTTTTGGGTAAGCTAGCTCCTAGAATGAAGTATATATGGTGTATAATGACTCTTATAGGTGCTAATGCATCAGGAATCTCATCTACCACAATATCTACATGTCTTCAACAATGTTTTCACTTCCAAAGGTAACTCTTCCTTCTTATCTACTGCCATGACAGATTTTGGCCTCACTATGATTGCAAAACCCATTTTTTCCTCTTCCAAGGTCTTAAGGAACTCATTTTCATTTACCACCATTGCACTAGACCATACTTGTGCTTCTTGATTGTCATCCTTTAAGGGTGTAAGGGTATAAGAAACCCCATCCTTCTCTATGGTGTAAGTGTTCTTCTTTCTATCATCAAGTACCTTCCTATCATAATGACAAGGCCTTCCTAAAAGAAAATGGAACACATCCATGGGTATTATATAACATAAAACCTTGTCTTTGTAACCTCCTATGTGAAACTCCACCCAAAAAAATTCATTTACCACTACTTGCTACCCCTTATTAAGCCATGAAACTATGTAAGGAGTGGTATGAGTAATTTTCTTCAACTTAAGCTTTTCTACCATCTCAATAGACACCAAGTTATCTGTACTACCTGAATCAACCAAAAATTTACAAACTTTACCTAAGCACTTACAAGTTGTCCTGAAGAGGGAATTCCTTTGTGGTGGCTCCTTATCCATTGGTACCTTGATGAGGGTTATCCTTACCATGAGTGATTCACCAACTTCTAGTTCAACTTTGTGTGATGGGGAGTTCACACTTTCATTGTATTTTACTTGCACAATTTGATTTCTCCTTTCTCCTCCATATGAGGTAGTAGACTGATTTTCAAGACATTTCCATGCTTGGTGGCCTACAATTTTTTTGCACTTGTAACATTTACCTATGAATCCACCTTATCCTAGTCCTTTACCTCCAAATCTTCCACTATTATTTGATCTTCTTCCCCTAAAGCCTCCTATTTGACTGACACCTTGTTCTTGACTGTTGCTTGTTTCTTCTTGAGGTTTTTTGGGCTTCTCTTTACCTCCAAATGTATCACTTCCTCTAAAAATTCTACCTCTACCCCTGCATTGCTTCTCTTGCCTTCTCTTGATTTTATCTTCAACCTTTAGTGCCAATTGATAACACTCTTCTACTATATTTGGGGTGGTAAGGCTTAGTTCATCTTGTAGGTTGTATCTTAGTCCATTAATGTATATTTCCACCTTTTATACATCATCTTCCACATGGCCTACTCTAATATTCAACTTATAGAACTCATCTATGTAATCCTTCACATCCATGTCTTTCTGTTTCAGGTTTTGGAGCTTTTTGAACAACTAGATGGAATAGTTATTAGGTAGGAATTTACTCTTGAGTTTAGCCACCATCCTATCCCAAAAGTTTATCTTAGAATTTCATTTCTTTCTCCTTTCATCTTGTACAAAATCCCACCAAAGAAAAGCAGGGCCCTTCAACTTTGTCTTAGCCAATTTCACCCTTTGTTCCTCTAGTATGTCTTCGTACTCAAAGTAGTTATCCATTGCTCCTATCCAATCTAGGAGCTCTTCACCATCCAATTTCCCTCCACACACTAGTAAATCTATCTTTATTTTAGGACCTTCTCCCTTGATAGCCTTCAATAGCTTTGAAAATCTCAAGTCTTCAAGATCCAACTCCTCCTTCAACCCTTGGGAACTCCTCTTCCCTTTTCTCTTCTTCTTCTCAGTCACTCATATCACCTATTACCACACCTCTCCTCTGACTGGTTTCAATTGCAAAAACTCAGGCTTAAAGATATTTTTTCAATTATTTCATCTCTCTTATCTCTCTTTCATGTTTCTCCTTCAATTCATTCAATTCTCTAGCAACTGGATTTCTTTTTGGAGACATTTTTGCTTCTTTCCACTTCAACTTTTCCATTCTTCTAATCCAACCTATGCTCTGATACCAATTTTATGTAGAGAAAGGGTATTCAAGATCAAATGCAACTAAGCAACACCTTTCAATATCCCTTGTACATCTCTAAGGTGACTTCCTTCACAAACCATCATCATTCCTAGTAGTACTTCAACAAGGATTATTTGGGAATATCTCTTGAAGAAGACCTAGGAATCAAAAAGTGAACACATATTTAGATACCCTTTTAGCTCATTTAAAACATATCAAAATTTCAAATGGGGTTCCTTTGGAACACAAGGTTCAATTTTTTATTGTCCTGCTTTGCATTAGGCGTAATTAGGCTTCTAGACTTGGATGCACTAGGGCTCGACATAAAAGAGATCTCCAAAAGGATTCTTAACCCCTCCTTGGCTCTAATAGGGTCCTCATAGGTCTATCAACATGATCCATCCACCAACCCACCCATACCTAAATCTTCTGGTACAAAACACAACTTCTTCATGAACTCCTCAGTATGTTATATGAAGACAATAGACCTTCAAACCTGTCTAGCATGTGCAAACTTACACCTTAGGGAATACAAGTTTGGAATATCAAATAATACACCTAGGCCTACCATTCCATCTAATTTCATGATTTTTCACCATTGGAAATGGGGGGAAAATCATTTTATTGTGCTCACTGTTACCCTAAAATAGGGTTTCAGGAAGTTTGGAAAGAAATAGCAATAACTTTATTAAAACTTGATGAAATTACTTGAAACTAGTTAGAGAAGAAATTAGATTCAATACCCTTTCACATACAATTGGTATAAAGCCACAATGAATCCATACAACACCGTACTAATCAAAAAACATGAGAGAACATGTTAAAATTGTAGAAAACTTAGATGTTTATTGCTTCAAACTTCAAAAATTCAATTAGCAACCTTCAGGATTGATGGAACAAGGATTCTTAAAAAACATTACAATTGTCCCATCAGTTACCAACCTTTAGACTTCACATTCCAATGTTACATTTTCCTTTTTACAAAAAGAAGACCAAAGTTTCATATCACATTTAGCAGCTTGACAAGATTTTGCATGTTCTTGCATTTTAACACCAACCAATGACTAAGACCTATAATTGGACCCCAAAAGACATGAAATGGTCTTCCTATACCTTATTATATGAAACCATCACATGAAAAACAAAATGACAATTTGCACTCTTAACAAACCTATTGAACATAAGGTGCTCCTGCACCAAAAATGCAACACAACAAGAAAGACATATGCTCGAAGTTATTTTGATTAGTTCATGTGAGGTCTTATTCTTATGGGACATCATTCCTAATTTCTCCAAGAGAGGACAAATCGAAGGATAAAATATTTGCAACTTAGGGGATACAGTGCATTGCATCACCACTAAGAGGAATATAATATGCTAAGATGGATCAAGCTCTTGAAGGACATTACTCCCAATGTCACCACAAAGAGGAATATAATATGCTAAGATGGATCAAGCTCTTGAAGGACATTACTCCCAATGTCACCACAAAGAGGAAAAACACATTGCATGAAGTAAGGAAATCACATAAAGGAACATGAAAAGGAAAAATGTAAATGAAATCATGCCACAATAATACCAATGTATGCTCCAACTTTAAAGAAATATGTGAGCAATTACTTTAAAGCATCCAAAACATGATAAGGAAAAAGGAAAAGAGGGTTTCCCCCATAAACATAAGGGATCTAGGATTTTGGGTCAGTATCTATCTTTGTTTCAATGATATCAAAGAGCTTGTACATATAATCATTCCCCAAATACACATAGAATTGGAAGAGTGACATAAAGAGAGAAAAAACAAAATGAAAAACCTTTTGGGTCAACAAGGAAGAAACATAAATTTCTCAACACCTTGTGTCATCCCCAAAAGGAAAACACAAGACAAAGATGAAGAAGAAAAAAAAAGATACTGAATTTTCTTTTTGGCTTAGTATGGAAGAGACATTAGGTGTCTTGATGCCTTGTATCATCCCCAAAAGGAACAAAAAAGAAAAAGATGAAAAGAAAACAAAAGATAATGAAAAAAATTTTTGGTCAACATGGAAGAGACATAGGGTTTCTTGACACCTTGCATCATCCCCAAAAAGGAAAACACGAGACAAAAATGAAAAATGAAAAACAAAGATAAAAGATCAATGAAAAGGAAAAAGTATATTAAATATAGAAAAATGAAGGTACAAATAGAGGAATGGACATAGAGAGAGAAACATCAAAAAAAAATCATAGGGGGTCACATTACACACATGAAATAAAAAAGTGAAAAGAAATCAAAAAAGGAAAGAAAAGGTAAAAGATTAAAAAAAAGATAAAAGACTAGTAAAGCACATGCAAGTTAACCATCCAGCAGGTCACCTACATCCCATTCTTGTTTAGTATATATGGAATGTAGATCACTAACAAAAGGGAAAACATCAAGTGTTGTAATAGGAGAATCACCAAGTTCAACACATGGTGCATCAATCGATTTAAGAGAATCAACATAGTTTTTATCATCTAAGCTCATGGAAGAGGAAAATAACACATTCAACTCATTATGCACTTGCTCATCAATTTTAGCAATTTCCTCATCATCATCCAAGTTAACCATAACAAGAGGATGAATGATGATATCCATAAAGTTTTTTTGTCCTTGTGTTGGATAAATAACTTCTTTTTGTTCTAGTAAGAGATGACGACCATCGTTTATTGCTTCTATCAAGTTCAGATTTTGATTTTCAACGTTGTTTTCTTCATTTATCTTTCGAGCAATAGCACGACATCTACACCTACACTCTCTATCAGTTTTGTTCCTTTTATTACATTTTTCAAGTTGTGTTTGTGTAGGAGAAGGTTTGTCAACCATAGGTTCCTTTTCTTCATATGAGGGAAGAACAGAAGAAACCATAGAAGGTTGTTCAACCATTTTCTCTTTGGCTCTATAAATTTGTTTAAGAGGTGGATTAGGAGTTGTTTGGTTTTATCTAGGACTTTTATAGGAAATAGGCAAGGTATTTTTCATGTATGGGTCTTGGTTTGTTGGAAGGGCTTTAGGCTCACTATTGTTTTCTTCAAAGGATTGAAGTTCAATCATGGGTAGAGGAAAATTCTCAAGGGATAATTTGTCTATGCATTTTTCTTTGAACTTTTGGTAGGATAGTAAGAGGAAATTTTCATGGGGTCTTATAGGTTCCATAGGTTTAGGCCAAAAATAATCTAAGGAAAATTTTCCATGGGAAGACGAGGATCTAAAGCCAATATGGTTGACAGTGAATATTTCATTACTGACTAGAAACTTTAAGCACTTATGGACAATGGATGGGACTTCCTTCATGGAGTTAAGAAATTTGTAGCCCAAAATTCATATTAAATTGGTTTGAATTAGATATGATAGAGAATGATGCATTTAATTTCTTCAGTCCTACTTGTAAAGGGAGTGTGATCGAGCCCATCATAGCATGAGAAAAACCATCATGCATTTTAATCCATGCTTTTGGTTTATCATATATGTCTTGAGTAAGTTCATGCACATATAAGAGTTTTTATGTGATCACATTCTCTCCACAGATGGGATCAATTAAAATCCCAAGGGTGGTCCTATTACTGATTCTACCAGCCATGTAAAGAGGAACATTAGGTGCATGTGTGATTGTTTCTTCTAAAGAGAAATTAATATCAGTGGGCATTATGGTTTGTTGTTTACGAGGCTCGATATCAATCACTCCTATCATTGTATTTATAGGGCTTTGGTTACTAGTGTCCCTAAGACTCTTTTCATCATCATCCATAGGACCTTTTTCATTATTGCTTATATTCTCATCATCTATGTCAACATTCATCACATTAGGCTTAGTTTCACTAGCCTTAACAAATGAAATATTATGGTTGGGCATGGGATTGGTGAAATTTTGAAATTTTTGGTTGGGAGGGCAACAAAATTATTACCTTTTTCATTTACACTTCCAATTTGGATATGATTGGAATCAATGATATCTTGCACAAGATGTTTTAGACACTTTAAATGTTTTGTATCATGTCCTTTTTGTTGGTGATAAGCACAATAGGAATTGTGTCTAAATCTCAAAGGTAATGGCTTGCTAGGATCAAGAGGTCAAACATGAGGTAAGGTAAGCATGTTTTTTGTTTAATAGCTGGGTCATAATGTTGTGAAGTATGTTGGGTAAGGGAGTAAATTGTCTTTGTGGATCCCAAAAGATATAAGGATTACTCTTCTTTATAGCAGTAACTTGGTTATCAACTGGCTGGGTAGGTTGAGAGGTAGAATTTAGTTGAAGGAAACTTTTATTTTGTTTTCTAAAATGTTGGTAGGTGTTTTGGTTTGAAATTTTAGACTCTTCAGGATGAGTGGTTTACTACTACCTACTAAATTCTAATAATCTTGAAGGGATGAAGGAAGATAATTTCATCATGGTGAGCTTGTCTCTTATCTTACTTTGTAAATTTTATGTGAACATATTTTGAAGGTGGGAATCAAGAATCTTCACACTAATTTGGGAATAAAGCGATTGGTAGCATGAAATAAATTTAGCGACCTTTTCACCTTCATTTTGCTAACATCTCATCAAATCAGCTAATGTCATTTCAAGAACCATATGCACTTGGAAATGGTTAATAAAGGCCTCAACAAGTTCATTGAATGAATGAATTGAGTTATTCGGAAATGTAGAAAACTAATCCAAGGAAATGTCTTTCAAGGATTAGGGAAAAAGTTTAGCCAAAATTTTGTCCTCAAGGATTAAGTCACTACACAAAGTAGTAAGGGTATTAACATGATTATAAGGATCCCCCTTTCCTCCATATCTCTCAAATATAGGAATCTCTATACCTTGTGGCATCAAAGTTTTGAATATCTCAAAGGATAGTGGTTTACCTTTGACATAGTATGAAGGTGGACCATTTTGATTTTGATTTATGGTATAAACTTGGCATTGAATTGATGAACGGATTTGTAAAAGGTGGTTAATGATAGGATCATTACTTGTGGTTTGTGATGGAGATGAATATAGTGGTGGTGTATATGTGTTGGAAGGACCAATGAATGGATTGCTTATGGGAGGAGATATAAGATTAGATTCCACCTAGGTATAAGGAGCACTAGTGGAAATATTCAAGGTAGGAAGGAAATTGCTAGTTGGTTGCATCATTGTGGTCACTTGAGAATTAGTATAGGTTGGAATGGATGTTATGGTTGAAAGGGGAGGAGTTTGATTTCCTCCTTGGATTTGCACATTTTTTGAAGCTTGAGCATCATTAGTGGTGGAAGGAAGATATTTTCCAAATATGTGAGATATGTTACACACAACTTCTACTCCATCACTTCCCATCATGTGGTGAATACTATCTATGGAAGGTATAATAGTGTTGGAAATGCATTTAGTGCTCACACTATCTTGTAAATGATCTAGCTATTCATTTATTTTCATTATGTTTTCTTGAGGGACATGATCAACCATTGTTTGAACACTAGGCATGGCACTCATAGGTAAGGTAGGCATAAAAAAAGAGGTATCAAAGGTATGGTCCATACCTAGGGAACTAATACCAACACCAGAAGTAAGAGAGCTTGATAACCCAAGATCCAAAATAAGTGTTTTATCATAAGATTCCATGAGTCTTACACTTTATCTAACCATAATATTAGTAGTAGGATACCAAGTATTGTAGCTCAGATAAACCATAGAAAGTGCAATGCACACAATATCCTATTCTTGAAATTACACTTCAAATGAAAGAAACTGGAATAACAACAATTCTTGAAATGGAAACAAAGAATTGAAAGTAGGAAACATAAGCACAGAAAAGAAATTTCAGATCCTGAAAACTAGAAAGTCAAACTCAATAGGGACTAAGATTCCAATAAGGTTGTTTTATTCCTACTAGTGGAATTTTGAAGTTCCAGGGACTTAAACAAACAACAAATAGCAAAGAAAGGATTCTAAGCTAGAAACCCTAAGAGGGACTAAGACACTAGGAAGGGAATTTTAGTCCTAGTAGAGGTTTTTCTTAGAAAAATAGCAGATTCTAGATTGTCTATAGTGTTCACAGGTTGCCTATTTAGGATGTTGATGTTTAGAAATAGGAAAACATGCAAATGATTGCAAGAAAAAGTAACTAGTAACAAGAAATTGAATGCAAAGTGAATGCAATTTTTTTAGAATTTTGAATGCAGTAAGAATGTTTCTAAATGAAATTAAGATGATGAACAATGCACTTGTCATTTTTTGAATGAAATCAAATGATGCAAGAAAGAAAAAATGCAACCTATATGCAATTTCACTAATGCAAATATGAGAAACCCTAAATGCAATTTTCACTAAATATGAGAAACCCTAGATGCAATTTCACTAATGTAATATGTAATGCAAGAATGAATGCAATATAGATCTAGGAATTTAATGAACTCCAAATAATAAAATGAATGCTCAAAAGAGTCTAGTTCACCAAAATGAAATGTATGTTGAGAAGGGGTGATAAATAATACCATTGTTCACATACATTGATTCAATAATGTCCTAGGAGTCCTAATTGGATTGACTATCAACCTCACAAGGTGATTCAATTCACAAGGAAGACCTAGGAGGGGGGATTTTTAGCTTTAAGGGGTTCACCACCAATAAAAAGCTTGGAAAAGACAAATAAGAATTCAACTCACAAAACCTAATAATGAAAGATAAATGAAAGATGAAAATAATGAAATTATGCAACAAGGAGTTAGGATGTATGTACTTGGAAATTCTAGAGATGTGCAGATTTGAGAAATGCAAAGAAGCTGCCAAAATGTGTTATGGAGGACTAAGATTCCCATAATATTGTCTTAGTCCCACTAATATTTTCTTGAGGCAGATACAAAATCTTCAGATGTCAAAACTAGATCTAGAAGAATTTATGAAACATACCCTCAGGAGGATTAAGATGTAGGTTTACTATTATTTTAGTCCCAATCTAAATTTTTGAAATATCTAAGTGTGTTCTTAAGGCTTGATGTTTTCTCTTCCTTCTTTGATCTAAAGGTCTGAAACCTTCAAATTTGGCTTATAGGTGATTTTCTGTGAAGATGAAAACTTTGCAATGCAACTTTACAACTTGACAACTTTTCACTTCAAAGGATCTTCAAGTCTTCAACCTAGATCTGTAATCACAAATATGCAAGAGGGGAAAAACTTGTTGAATGCTAGTGAATGAGAGTTTCCTTGGTCAAACCCCTTGTTGGTAATTAAACCTTGAATTGAAATAGAATAATGAAAGAAATGGTGAATGAACAACATGCAGTGCTATAGCTCACCAAACCCTTGTTGTAAAATTTGCAAACTTGTGTGAAATGGTTGCAATGGATATGGATCTTGAATTAAAGGAAAACCTGATAGATATGGACTTGAATTGCTTGCTTGAATCAAAACCCTACATCACAAATGTTAGCACAAGAATACACATGATGCAAGAATATCCTTAATATGATGCTTGAATCTTGATGATGGATCCAAATGCTTGAAGAATTACTCTTGAATGCTTGAATGCTTAGATGCTTAGATTACTTGTTATGAAAAATGAGTGAAGGAACCTTGTATTTATACGTATCTATACTTAATATCCAAAAAATACATCACACCGAGCCAACATATGAATTCATTAAATAAAGGAGGCTAAATCCTACTAGAATTTGAAATTAAATCCCAAAAATGACTCAAGGGGGACTAAGACGCCGTAGTGGCATCTTAGTCCCAAGTCATGAAACCTGGGGCATACACACCAAAAAGGGTCCCAATTAAGATGCCTCAAAATTATGTTCCCAAGAACTTTGGGGGACAAAGACACCTTAGGTGGCATTTTAGTCCTGACCCAAAAATTGGGGACACTCAAATAAAATCATTAAATCATTATTTATTCATTGGAGAATGTTGGGATTAGCCAAAAAAGATATAATTCATAGGGATTGTGGACACAAAATAGGACCAATAGAGACATAATATGGATAAATAAAGCAAGGTGGCCCCAAAAAAGTGTGAAAATGCAAGGGTGTGCATTTTACTACACTACAAAGATTATAAAGATGCAAATATTGCTAGTGTGTTCAACATAGAAGAGAAAATGGTGAACATAGGCCCAACTGATTTTGAAAATATGGTTGATTACTTTAATTAGGTTACATATTTAAATTCCAAATTGAAGAAACTAGATATTTGCAATGTAGAAAATTGTTGATCTATGTTTTGGGAGATAGAACCACCAATTTTAGGTTCAAGTTTCTTTCAAGGGAACCTTCAAGATCTCAATCTAGGGATGGAAATGATGGAAATATAATTTTTATAAGGTGTCCTAGGGGTGTGATTAATGATTAAAATGGGGTTCACCACCAACAAAAAACTTTGAAAGAAAGAAATGTAAGTAATGTGACAATCTAGCTATGAAACCTAGAAAATTAAGACCCTAAAATTAGAATGATAAAATGGAATAAAATAGAAAGGTACTTGGAAGAAGGATGTAGATAGAACAAGATTTGAAATCTTGAAATTATATTGTTTGAATATCACTAGGACTCATATGCCAGTCTAGGCGTTTTAGTCCCAGACTAAGGTTTATGTGTAGAAATTGGAATCTCCAAGTGACTGATCTGGATCTCTTAAAATCTAGAAAAAGGTATTGTTGGGACTCATATGTTGAAGGTGGTGATTTATTCCTATTATTAGGCTTTGGATGAAACTCTGTTATTCTCTAGTGATCTCTTGTAGCTTCTCTCCTATCAAATATTTGAGTCTAAAACACTACATTTTGGCCTATAGGTGAATTTTCATGAATATGACAACCTTGTGACAATTTGAAAACTTTCCTCAATCTTGTAACTTTTTCTTCAAAGGATCTTCAAGCTTGAAAATTGATAGATCTGAAATCACACATGTAGAGAGAGAGAAAAAAAAAACTTGTTGATTGTTAGGAAATAGGGTTTTGCCTTGGTCAAACCCCATTTAGGTACATAATTAAACCTTATGATGAAATCATGAAACATGAAACATGAACAATTATACCTTGAATGATGTCTAGAAATGTAAACCTACAATCTAACATGAAGTGGACATGAAGAATGTAGATATTGATCTTGAATTAGATGTGGAATAATTCTTAACTTGGATCTTTAATGTTACATCATGACACTAGCTCAACAACATGATTGATTCATTATTCCTTTAACATGATGATAGATCTTGAATCACTTCACTAATCTTCCACAAATCTTCCTTTGGGTTCTCTTGAAATGCTCTTGAATGTTCTTGAAAGCTCTTGTGAACTCTTGTGAAAGTTCTCTTCATTGCTTAAGAAATTCTAGGATTGCTTAGGTCTTGAAATGATGAAATAACCTTACATTTATACTTGTTTATGCCAAATTTCCTAAAATTATGACACTAAAAACATTAGATCTAGGAGGATAAAATACTAGCAAGAATTGAATTCAAAATGGGTCCTGATTAGAGTGGGACTTATATGCCCAAGGTAGCGTATCAGTCCTAGTGGCTCAAAACTGAGGCACAAACTCCAAGACAAGTCTTATTTAATGTGAAACTTGAAATTAGGTCCCAAGACCTAGGTGGGACTCATATGCCCAAGGTGGAAATGTACAATTCCTAAATAACTAGATCTGGAACACATGACCCAAAAAATTGAATTATGATTGGTTATTTGATAAGTTTCGAGATTATCCACAGAAAGATGCAATTAATAAGGATTATAGATGCAAAATAGGACCAATTAAGGCATAAATAAGCCCAATTAATTAATAAATCCCTAGATTATTTTGAAAGTGTTAGGATACACTTTACAACACCCTAAATAAGGAACAATTAGATTCACTTTATCATTAATTATTCATTCCTAAATTAAGTGGGAAAAAGGGCTACTTTTTTCTACACTCCATTTAACCCCCACTTTAGTGAGAGGGGGAACTTGCTTCAAAATCACACTAAAGTAGACATTCAAGAGGGTTCTAAGTGTATTGATGTGGATGGTATATAATGCAAAATATTAAGGCAGTGGTCAAGCCCCCAAGATCCAAGATCCTATGTCAAACCATCATAAGAACAAATGACACTCAAAAGGTGTATGATATGGAACAAAAAAAGTTACAAAAATATGCAATGTCAAAGACATAAAGATGAAAGAAAAAGAAAAGAAAAGGTGGATCAAGCTTTGACCATTTTTCCCATGCATTATGGATTAGACCTAATCTTGTTTGTTTAAAATGCATGCTCACTCTAAGGCAACAAAACTTCAGGTTGTCAACTGGGTGAGTATCCAAAAAGGGTGGCTTAAAAGTCTAACACAATTTCCAATATGCAAGCCAAATACATGCTCACAAGGGCTAGTGGAACCTTAGGCCATCCACTAGGTGAGATTTGAGAGAGGTGAGACACATATGCATGCAGTCAATATGCACTCACACACAGAAGAAAGTGGCTATGGGAATGTCACACCTAAGTTAGGCTCCCATATGTAAAACCATACCAAAGCTATACATCCTGGTAACTTTGATAAGGTGCCACAAAATATGAATAGTAGGATTCATGAGGCAAGCAAAAATTCATATTCCTGATACCCATGAACAAACAAGATAGCTCCACAAGCAAGCAAAGTGTGTTATGCAAGATTTCCATATTACAGATCTCGTAAATGCAACATAGTGTAAGGTACGCTCAAAGGGATTTTTCTTAGTTAATGTATGGTCTCTTCTTAGGGGACATCATGCCTAATGTCTCCAAGAGACGACAAGTCAAATAAATACCATGCTCTCAGAAGATATCAAGCCCAATGACACCGCCAAGAAAAGGACACATCACAATAATAAAAAAATCACACAATGAAACATGAGTTTTGATGCATTCCCCCACTTTAAAATGGTTTCTAACACCATTTTTGTGAGAAATTTCTTTAAAGTAGAAGAATACATGAGAGGATATTTAGAAGGCCCAATGCCAAGTCATATGTTCTTAAATGAACCTATATTACGAATAAGGGATTTCCCCCAAAACATAGTATGTCACATGCAAGCCAACTTAAGGCATGTTTTCCACATCCCAAGCTTGCTCTTATACGTATATGGAAGGTGATCAACTAGCCCAAAGAGACAACAACAAATGGAATATGAGGACAAGGCTACCTATCCCCTTGACCACACTTACTACAAGATAAGGATGAGCTGAGATAATTGATGAGAAGCATGAAAATCAATATCAACTAGAGGATTTGGGTGCCTAGACACAAGGGAGAGCACCACAATCCTTAATATGTTGAATTTTATTACTCAAAGCCTTACATTCATTAGTAGAATGACCATGAAATCTATGATATGTACAAAATGAAATCTTGTAGTAAAATTTCTTTTCTGTTATTGGAGGGAGGGATATCAAATGATCTTGGAGGAGTCTCAACAAAATACTCTCTTGATCAATAGTAGAGGATGTTCCTTTATTTTCTGACAAAGATATCTCTAGCTTAGTACATGGTTTCATACCTACACAAGACTCTTTATATAGAAATTTTTTGTTCTCTTCTTTAAATGAAGGTGCAAAATATAAAAAATTATAATCATTAATGTTTTATGTGATGACATTGATATTAAGAAAAGTTTTTTTATTTCTTCCATTTCTTTAGAAGGATAATAATCAAGACCACTAGTGTCTATCAATTCAAAATTCACTACTATTAAAGTTTTCTTAGAAGAATATTTTTGTAATAGTGTTGACACTGAATGAAGGCTTGGTTTTTTTTTTAGGGATGATAACCAAGACCATTAGGATTGTTTGTTTCTTTTGAGTTCATTTTCTAGATTACATTGTTAGGTTTTACATGTCACTTTCATTACTTATCTTTCCAAGCCTTTACTCACTAGTGAACCCCCGTTTCATCTTTAATCACACCCATAGGACACCTTATTTCAGATCTCTTTCCCACACTTTCATCCCTAGATTGATATCTCTAAGGTTTCCTTGAATGAAACTTGAAGAAAGTTGGTGGAGGAACCCTAATCCCCCTTTAGTTTCATATCTCAAAACATGTAGTCGTTTCTTGCATGTTAGGTTCTATAGGGACATAGATACCTTGTTCTCTACCACCACATCCTTTCCTACTATATCTAGGTTGTTTCATAAGTTGATAACCTTTTCCATAAATCTTTTTCATTTCTTTTAGATTTGGTGGTTGCTCATAATTAAGTTCATCAAATTTTGTCATTTATGTTGTATTTTCTTCTAAAGTGTTTGAAGTGGATGCTTTTGAAGGGTCTTTAGAATTTTGTGTTGACATTACCACCTTTTATTTTCAATTTTTAGAGTATTTTTTTATGATAATGTCAAATTCATCTTGTCAACTTCATCAAAAGAAAAAGCAGAAAAGAAAAGAAAATGAAACGATGAAAATTGTAGCTCTATATGTTTTGGGAGGTAGAACCACAAATTTCCTTCAAGTTTCATTCAAGGAAACCTAAGAGATCTAAATATAGGGATTGAAATTATGGAAAGAGATCTACAATAAGGTTTCCTAGGGGTTTGATTAAATACTATAATGGGGTTCACCACCAAGAAAAGGCTTGGAAAGAAATGTAATGAAAAAAATGTGCCAATCTAGCTATGAAACCTAGAGAATTAAGAACTTGAGATTAGATTGATAAAAGATAATGAAATAGAAAGGTACCTAGAAGAAATATGTGATAAAAAAAAATCTAAAACCCTAAAATTCTAACTTTCAATGCTCACTAGGACTCATATACAATTCTAGGTGATTTAGTCCTAGATTAAATTCCTATGCAGAAACTGGAATCTCTTAGGGGCTATTCTAGATCTTCTAAAATTTGGAAAAAGTACTAGGATTCATACACCCAAGGTGGCGATTTAGTCCCAATATTAGAGTTTGGTTGAAACTCTAGTAATCTTTGTTTATTTCTTGTAGATTCTCTCCTTTCAGATCTCTAGGTCTGAAAGCTTAAATTCTAGCCTGTAGGTGACTTTTAGTGATCGTACAATGTAGATGACAACTTTGACAACTAGAAAAATTTTCTCCAATATTTCTCTTTAATGTATCTTCAAGATAAAACTAAAAATCACACATAAAAGAGAGGGAAAAATATTGTTTCATTAGTGGATAGGGGATTTCCTTGGTCTAACCCCATTTTGGTAATCAAACCATAAAATAAATAAAATTTAATTAAGCTATGTTGCAACTCACTATACCCTTGAACAAAAGGCTCCAATATTGTATGTAATGGATAGCATGAATCATCAATAGGGTAATGTTGACACAAAATTCAGAGGAAAAATGAAACCTTGAAAATAGGGTACCACCTTTTGAAAGATGGAACTAAATGGGGACTAGCATCCTTCCACTTATTTCCTTCAAGTTTCACTCAAGGAAAACCTATAGATATCAAGAAAAATATGTAATTAGGAAAAGAGATCCACAATAAGGTGTCCTAGGTTGTGATTGAAGAAGAGCAGGAGCCAACAAGGGGGGTTTGCCACCAAGCAAGGGCTTGGAAATAAATAAATGTAATGAAATGTAAACCTAATTATGCAACCCAAGATATACAACTAAAAATAACAAGAATTGACTAAGAAAGGACAAAGGAGCACTTGGAAAGTTGAATAGGATCGAAATAAGGTTTTAAATCCTAAAAAATATGACTTGTGAAGCTGAAACCAAGAAAATAGGGGTGTTCTAATCTTTTTGGAAGATAGAACTAGGGATTAGGACATTTCCCTATTTCCTTCAAGTTTCACTCAATGAAACCTTAAAGATCTCAATCTAAGCATGGAATAAGGGAAATAGATCTACAATAAGGTTTCCTAGGGTGTTATTAAAGACTAAAAGGGGGTTCACCACCAAGAAAAGGCTTAGAAAGAAAAGAAGTGCAAATGATATGTAAACCTAATGATATGACCTAGAAATTGAACTCAAGTTAGAATAAAAAATTATTGAAGGACAAAGGTGCACTTGGAAATTTGAAGAGGCTCAAAAAAAGGTCTAAAATCCTAAAAATATAACTTTTAAATAACAATAGGACTCATATTCTAGTAGGGGCAATTTAGTCCTAGTTTAAGGTTTTAGGCCAAAATCAAAATCTAGAATTGCTAAACCAATATCTATAGAAAATGCCTGAAAATAGGCATACTAGGACTCATTTGACACAAGTGGTGATTTAGTCCTAGTATTTGGGTTGATCTTAAAATATAATATCCTCTAATGTCCTCTTGTAGCTTCTCTCCTATCAAATCTCTGAGTCTGAAACACTCAATTGCAATTTGTAGGTGACTTTCCATGATCTTGCAATGCAGATGACAACTTTGACAACTTTTCTCCAATCTTGGTCTTCAATTTCTCTTCAATATATATCTACAAATAACACATAAAAGAGAGGGAATTTTTTTTTTGATAGTGGATATGAATTTTCCTTGGTCAAACCCCGTTTTGGTAATCAAACCTTAAAATGAAATAAAATAGAAGGAAGGAATGATGAATGAACAAGTATGCAATGTTACAACTAACCAAACCCTTGAACAAAAGATTGCAATCTTGAATGTAATGTCTAGCATGAATGTAGGTATTGAATCTTGATTGAAGGAAATGGATATTGAATTGAATTCTTGCTTGAATCATAAGATAGCCACATCAAAAATGTTAGCTCAAAAACAAGCATGATGCATGATGACTTTGACATGATACTTGAATCTTGAATAATGCTCCAAAATGCTTGATAATCACTCTTAAATGATCTTGAATGCTCTTGTAAACTCTCACTTGAATTCTCTTAGGATTACTTAAATTTCTAGGATATAATATGTGAAATAATCTTGTAATTATAGTTGTTTATATGCCAAATTTCTTGAAATTACAACACTACAAGCCCATGTTAGATCTACAAGAATAACATCCTTCCAAGAATTAAATTAAAAATTAGGTCCAAGCTATGTGGGACTCATATGCCACTTTGGGTGTATGAGTCATAGTAGGCTAGGCTTAGGACACAAATTTCAATAAAATGTTATGTTTTATGCCAAGTTTAGGTTTAGGCCCTGAAACTTAGGTGGGACCCATAGGCCCAAGGTGGTGTATGAGTCCTAGATCACTAAATTTAGGCCACAAAAACCAAAAGCATTAAATTATGAGTGAAAATTTGATATGTGTTTGTATTATCCTTAGAAGGATGCATTAATTAAGGATTTTGGATACAAAATAAGACAAAATAAGGCATAAAGAAGCCCAATTTTAGCAGGGAGGGCCCAAACAAGTGTGAAAATGTAAGGGGATACATTTTACTACACTACATATATCCCCCACATTAGTGAGAGGAGGAAATTGCTTCAAAATCACACTAAAGTATGCAAACTCGCATCAAGAAGGGTCCAAGTGTACCAATGCTAATGAGATAGGACAACAACGATCAAGAGGGTTGTGCAATCCCCTAGGATCAAGATCCCATGGAAAACCAACATAGGAACAAAAGAACACACATGTAAATAATGTAAGGAGCAAAAAAAAAGTACAAGAATACACTGCCAAAGACAAAGAGAAAGAAAAAAAAAGAAAAAGGGGGGGGATCAAGCCTCGACCGTTTGTCCTACACGTTGTTGGTACAGGGGCACCAAGTTTATTTTGCACATTTTGGTCACGAAATGTCTAATGTTGGGTTTGTTGATGTTTGAGTCTTATTTGAAGTAAATAAGGTCATATTAGACCATATTAGACCACTTTTTGATGTAATAAGTCTCTTAGGTTGATTGGAGTTTAAGTTGTCATATTTTGCTAAATCTTGTTAAAAGTTGTCAAAATGTAAAATTGCAAAAAAAGGTACAAAATTGGAATGTGAAGGGTCAAGTAGGTAAGATGTCAGTTAGATTCATTTGTTTTTGAGTTAGTTGTTATTGTAATGTATAAATAATCCTCTCATACTTTGAGGAAAATGGGGAAGAGTCTTTGTTGAAGATCTTTGTGATTGAAAATAAATAAAAACTCCATTTCTTTACTTATTTTTTGTGTGTGCAAACTTTTGTACGGCCCCGTACAGTTAGATTCTTGAGGGGAAATTATTGGGATTGATGAACCTATGAGTCTATATCACTTTTCAATTGGTCTTGTTTCATTTCACTAAAAGAAAGGAAATATATTGCATTTCTTTGGAAAATTGTCCAAAAACCTTGAGTAAGGAACCCAAAAGCAAACAAAAATGTATAAGACTCATTTTATCTAGTGAAATATTTTAAAACTTGGTAGAATGGAATTATTTGGGATAGGCCTCAATGTGGTATGAGTTCCAGGAGCCTAGAAGAAGGGTTTATGTGGGCTTGTATGATGCCCTAGTTGGAAAAAGTGTGAATTTTGAGTGAAAATGAGTGGTTTAAGGGGGTTAATGATTGAAATATATTGGGAAAGAAATTTCTAAAGATGTTTTAAGCATGTTCAAATTTTTTTTATGTGTTAGAAGCACTAGAAAAGAGAGGATAAGTTTGGCGTAGTGTTTTTCAATAAACCCTCCTTGGAAAGGTTAGAATTGAGGGTTTTGTGATTAGTGGTGTTAGAGGGATTTCCATTGGAAAAGAGTGGTGGAATTTGATTTTTTGTAGACTATTTTATGACTATCCAAGGTGTTTTGGGCTTGGAAGTAAGTTTAGAATAGCGCTTCTTTTTTTTATTGGCCTAATTGGCCTAGTTTAGACAACGTTGAAGCATGGATTGAGGAATTGGTCCAAGGTAGCCTTATGGCATGTTGAGATATATTTTGGAAGGGATTAAAGGGTATTCAAATTCTTGTTGGTTAATGGGTTTGACAAATAATCTACAAGTGATGATCAAGAAACTGAGTTGCAGACCTACAAGGAAAACTAAGATTGTATGAAGATTCACCCTATTAGGGTTTTGGAGGTTAAAGACTATTGAAATTAGTTGAAATTATGTTGATTGGTTGATTTGAACCCCTGTACTACATCAATTGGTATTAGAGCTCAAAATTTTTTTGGAAAGAGAGTTTGGTGTTTATGTGTTTGTGTTTATGCAGGTTGAAGAGAGAACCGAGTTGCCAAAAGATTGGGTAGAGGAAAAGAGAAGAAACCTAGGTGAGGAAAATTCAAGAGGAAGGAAGGTTAAAGAGAATTTCATGAAGAGAAGATGGTTTTTTTGAGAAGGTACCAGAAGGTTGAGGGTTCACAAAGGAAGAAGCAAGAAGAAAACGAGAGAAGAGGAAAAAGGAAAAGATGAGGAGAATAGAGGTAGATAAAGAGATTAAGGAACTAAGGTAGGATTTGGAAAAGGTAATAGATATGAGAGAAAAGTTGGTAGAGAGATTGAAGGTTGAGTTGGATCAATTAAAGGAATTAGCAAGCCAAGAGTCAAGTTGGAACTTATCAGTTAAGAGAAAAGTTGTATGGCCCATTAAGAAGATAATTCAAAGGAGAAGACAAGTGAAGATAATACAAGAATAATAAGAATTCATGAAGGCAGATGAAGACCACATGTAGATGGCAGAAAATTCAAGAATTGAAGAATTTGTGACAACAAATTTGAAGATTAATTTGATTTCAGAGGGAAATGACATTGAGTTGGTTACAATATTGGATAAAGAGAAGGTCAAGGATGAATTGATCCTTGAGACTCAAGACTAGTTTAAAAATGAGGCAATAGGTATAGGGGAAAAATATCAGATGGGAGAAGAGGTAAACAAATATAAAGAGATCACTATTACATATCAAAGGAAAAAAAACTAAGGAGATCATCTATCACTTTTTTGTTGTGATAGAAATTTTTATGGGAAAAAAACCAATGTTCAAGATGAAAGAAGGAGGAAAAGATGCTAAGGTAGATATTGGGACACACCAAATTAGAGAGGATCTGATTCAAGGTAATAAGATAGGTGGGAGGTTAGTTTGCTTTGACAAGTTGAAACCAAAGGTGAAGATGAAGACCAATTGGAGTTTTTTCAAAGAGGACAAGAGGCAGTGCATAAAAGACATCAAAGAGGATTGTACAGAGAATACAAAACTATTACTTCCCTCAATCCAAGAGGGCTTGTGATTTTATTTTTGTTGGGTGTATGGTGCAGGGAAACCAAGTTTATTTTGCAAATTCTAGTCAAGAAAGGTATAATGTTGGGTTTGTTGATGTTTGAGTCTTATTTGAGGTCAATAAGGTCATATTAGACAATATTAGACCACTTTTTGATGTAATAAGCGTCTTAGGTTAGTTGGAGTTTAAGTTGTCATATTTTGCCAAATCTTGTTAAAAGTTTTCAAAATGTAAAATTGGAAAAAAAAGTGCAAAATTGGAATGTGAAGGGTCAAGTAGGTAAGAAGTCAGTTAGAGTAATTTAGTTTTGAGTTATTTGTGATTGTAATGTATAAATAATCCTCTCATACTTTGAGGCAAAGGGGGAGAGAATGTATTGATGATATTTATGATTGAAAATTAATAAAAACTTCATTTCTTTGCTTATTTTCTATGTAAATGGATTGTGAAAACTTATGTACCACCCTATACAGTTAGATTCTTGAGGGGAAGTCATTGGGATTGATGAACCTATGATTCTATATCACTTTTAAATTGGTATTGTTGAATTTTATTAAGAAATAAGAAAGATATTGCATTTCTTTGGAAAACTATCTAGAAACCCTGAGTAAGGAACCCGAGAGCAAATAAAAATGCATAAGACTCATTTTATCTAGTGAAATCTTTTTAAACTTGTTAGAATGGAAGTATTTTGGATAGGCATTGATGTGGCATGAGTTTTAGGATGCCATAGTAAGGGTTTATGTGGGTTTGTATGATGCCCTAGTTGGTAAAAGTGTGAACTTTGAGTGAAAATGAGTGGTTTAAGGGGGTTAATTATTGAAGTCTATTGGGGAAGAAATTTCTAAATGTTTTTTAAGCATGTGAAGGTATTTTTTGGTGTGTTATAAGTAGTGGAAAATAAAGGAGAAGTTTTGAGTAGTGTTTTTCAATAAACACTCCTTGGAAAGGCTAGAATTGAGGGTTTTGTGATAAGTGGTGTTAGAGGGTTTTCCATTGGAAAATAGTGGTGGAATTTGATTTTTTGTAGACTGGTTTATGAATTTCTGAGGTGTTTTGGGCTTGGAAGTAAGTCTAGAATAGGGTTTCTTTGTTAAATTGGCCTAATTGGTCTAGTTTGGAGAGCATTGAAGCCTGAATTAGTCCAAGGTAACCTTATGGTGTCTTGAGATATGTTTTGGAAGGAATTAAAGGGTGTTTGAAATGATGATTGGTTAATGGTTTTTACAAATAATCTACAAGTGATGATCAAGAAACTAAGTTGTAGACCTACAAGGAAAAGTGTGAGATTGTATGAAGATTCACCTTGTTAGGGTTTTGGAGGTTAAAGACTTGCTAAAATTAGTTGAAATTGTGTTGATTGGTTGATTTGAACCCATGTATTACATCAGCTATGGATAAGATCTATTTTTTTCCAATAAAGTTTACAATTGGAACACAATGTCCACTATGCAAACCAAACACACACTCATAAGGGCTAGTAGAACCTCAGGCCATCCACTAGGTGAGCCCCCAATGAGACACATACACATGCGGCCAGTATGTGCTCACATAGACAAGAAAGTGGATATGGGAAAGTCATGCCTAAGTTTTTCTCCTATACATACAACCATACCAAAGATATACCTCTTGATAACTTTGATAAGGAGCCACACAACATGAATAGCATGATTCATGAGGCAAGAAAAACTTCGTATGCTAACACCCATGAAAAAATAGGATGACTCCACAAGCAAGAAAAGTGTGTTATGCAAGGTTGCCATATAACAATTATTGTAAATGAAAAAGAGTATAAGGAATGCTCAAATGATTTTTCCTAATTCCATGTAAGGTCTTAAATTAGGGAACATTATGCCTAATGTCTCCAAGAGAAAACCAATCGAAGAATATAAGATTCACAACTTACTGGATGTAGTGTGTCACATTTGGCCACTATGAGGAATGTAATATGCTAAGAGAGATCACACTCTTGAAGGACATCATACCCAATGTCACCACAAAGTGATAAATGCATTGCATGAAGTAAGAAGACTGCACAATGAAACATGATTTGCAGAAGAATAATGCCCATGGATGTATGCCCCCACTTTAAAGAAATTGCTAGACACCATGTTGTAAGAAATTACTTTAAAGTAGCAAAGGATAAATGTTAACAATAAAGAGGACATGAGAGATTATTTAGAAAGCCCTATTCCAAGTCATATGTTTCCAAATAAAGCTACATCATGGAAAGGGGAGGGGTTGCTCCTAAAATGAAACTCCAAATACATGAGGGATCCATGGATTCAGGGTCAGTATGTCTTTGCTACAATGTTATTAGAGAGCTTAGAACTATCATAATTGCCAAAATACTTATGGAACAGGATGAATGACATAAAGAGAGTGAAGAAAAAATAAAAATCCTTTGGGTCAACAAGGAAGAGACCTAAATGTATTGACGCCTTGCATCATCCATAAAAGGAAAACACAAGACAAATGAAAAAGCATAGAGGAAAAGCTTTTGGGTCAACATGGAAGAGACACAAATATATCGATGCCTTGCATCATACCCAAAAGGAAAACAAAAGAAAAATGAAAAAGATAAAGGAAAATATTTTGGGTCAACATGAAAGAGACATAAATGTCTTGATGCTTTGTGTCATCCTCAAAAGGAAAAAACAAGACAAATGAAAAAGTTAGTGGAAAATATTTTGGGTCAACATGGAAGAGATGCAAATGTCTCAATGACTTGTGTCATCCCCAAAAGGTAAACACAAGAAAAAAGAAAAATAAATTACATAGAGAATAATGTAGATACAAATTGAGGAATGTCACAAAGAGAGAGAGACATCAAACAAAATAGCACAAGGGATCACATCACACACATGCAATCACATACATAACATGAAAAAGAAAATAATGCAAAAGAATAGTAAGGCACACGTGATTCAACCTATAGCATGTCATTTGCATCCCAATTGTGTTCATCGTATACAAAAGGTGAACAATTAGCCAAAGTTATAATGACAAATGCGGTACTAGGACAAGGCTATGTAATTCTTTCCCCCACTATGTGCAAGACAAGAATGAGCCAAGATAGGTGATGAGAAAGAGCTCCTTGCATTTTGAAATGATTTTCAATAAATATAGAGCATGTAATAGTGAGAATGTTATGATACTACAACTATTACATGGCAAGGAGTGAAATGACATGCTTTAAGGGACTATTTTTATGATATCAAACTTTTTAACGATTTGTTTTAAAGCATGATACTCATCAATAATATGTCCAAAAATTCCATGATATCATCAATGTAATGTTTTTATGTTTTTAGGATTTGGAAATCAATTTTCTCACATGGGTGGTAATGTAATAAGTCCTTGGTTTAGAAGTATGTGTAAAGTTCTTGTAGTTGCAAATGGAAGACAAGGGAATTATAGTTTCTCTAGTTTGTAAGGCCTTTGTTGCTTGCTAGATTCACTAATTTCTTGAGTTAGATATTGAGGAGGACCTAAGATGATCCTATAATCCTTATCATTGCTATGAGGCATTCATTGTTATTTAGGAAAGATGACACTTATGTCAAGAGGGGGATCTTGATATCCTAACCCTTTGGTATCTTCAGTTGGTATTTTTTCTAAGAGTTGAAAAATTTCATGTTCACTTGTTGTATCACATCCTTGTTTACTTAAAATATCATGAATCCTTTTTCATGTGTCTCTTCGAGGTTGATGGTAGTGTTTCCCACTTTTTTAACATAGGATGGTTGATTGATTGCTTGATTAGAGAAAATAGGTTCACCTATTGTAGGGAACTTAGGTTCAACTTGTGATTCAATTCCAAGATACAAAAGACCACAAATCTTTAGAGTTGTTGGTTGCTTCATAGAAGGATAAAAGGATGTATTAGTCTCAAGGTTGTTAAGGAAATAATTTATGAAAATGTCCATGCTATCATCATCTTCTCCAATGATGTCAACATCACAAGGACATGCATTAGGAGTTGATTGAGCATGGGTAAGCTCAATTTCATTAGGGTCATTTCTGAAAGCATAGCTAGACACATCCACTAAAGATTTCAAGGTCATCCAAAGCTTACCAAAGCACATATCCATGATGCAATGCAATATAACAACCGAGAATGAATTTTGTAAATGTAATTTTAAAATTAAAAAATGCAAGAAATGAACCAAATTAAGCTAGGTCTAATGAAATGAATGGAATAGAAACTCTACAAACTGAAATAGAAATGTAATAACAAAAAAATGAAACACAGAAATAAAGTTTCTAATGTTGTAAAATGCAATTTATGATGCAAATGAAAATAAATACTAAATAAATCACAAACAGGGTTTCAATCCAAAAGGAAAAAATGTGCATTCTTGTTCATTCTTGAAAACTTGCTCTTAAAGCCTAAAACATGGGCATAGAAATTTGGGTTTTTTGGTCATAACTTTCATTGTAACCTATTATTAAAAATATAAGACCTGTTTGGAATACCCTTTTGGCTCTTACAAAATTAGAAACCCCTTTTTGTGCTTTCTATAAGTGGACTAGTGAAGATTACTCCTAAACATGAGCATTTGAAGACATAAAACCAAATCCAAATCAAAATATAGATCAATACAAAATTTTGGATGGGTAGATAACAAGTTATTACATTTCTAGTGCTTCCTACTAGCCTTAGCTAGGGTTTGGACAATTTTCACCAAAATCATTGTAACTTTCTCATTTTTCCATGAAAATTCCTCAAATCAAAGCCAAAATAAATTAGAAAAAAATTAATTAAACATGAAAAAGGTTTATATGCACAAACAAGGTTGTACAGGATGTACCAAATCTAAAAACTTGCTGGAACCATAGAAAAAATTGGAAAATATTATTCAAATTCTTTCATAAACGCCAAAAATCACTTCCCATCTTCAAAAATCCACCATTGTAGGCTCCAAAATGCCTATTACAATCTATTTTTTGTAGTTACAAGATGTTTCCAATTTCCATTAATAAATTTTCACCATTTTTTCCAAGTTGCCAAAATGCATGACACCCAAAATAGCAATTTTGACTTTTTTTTTGAAAATTTCCACAAACTAGAAACCCACACTCAAAATGGATTGAAAATATCATTAAAATATTAATCATGGCCATTAAAGATGTTATTAACTCCCTAAGACCACAAGGATTCCAAAATTGCCAAAATACATTATTTGAGCAAAAATTGCATATTAGGTGCTCCTGTACCAATTTAAGATCTGACACGGGACTAAAACACCCAAAGAGGCATATGAGTCCCAATCAAGGTTGTTCAAGGATTCAAATGATGATAATAATTCAGCACAGAATACCTACAAATTAGGCAAAACAACTTGTACTAGGGTTGAATTTCCTAGAGGGGCGTATGAGTTCCATATTAGGGTTTTCGCACTAATTATAGGAAATATTGAGTGAATGTTATGTTTTCTAATTTGTATCATGTATATACTAAGTGAAGTTATAGATTTCTAGTGAATTTAAATGATGCAAGATTCAAAAATGCAACCTGTATGCACTTTCACTAATTCAAGATTTTGAAACCCTAAATACAAACTAACTAATGCTAGAATGCAAAGCTAATGTAAGCTAGATCTAGGACTATGATGCACTCTAAATAGAAATAAGGTGTTATAAAGGTTAGGTTAACTAAAATGAAACATAGAAAATAGGGGTGTTCTTATCTTTTTGGAAGATAGATCTAGGGTTTAGGACCTTTCCCTATTTCCTTCAAGTATCAATCAAGAAAACCTTAGAGATCTCAATCTAAGGATAGAATAAGGGAAAGAGATTTGTAATAAGGTGTCCAAGGATTTTATTAAAGAATAAAATGGGGTTCACCACCAAGAAAAGAAATGCAAATGATATACAAACCTAATGATATGACCTAGAAAATGAACATAAATCAGAATAACTAGAGAAGGATAGATGTGCACTTGGAAAGTTGAAGAGGCTTACAAGAAAGTATGAAATCCTAAAAATATATTTTTTAAAGCACACTAGGAATCATATGCTAGTAGGGGTGATTCAGTCCTAGTTTAGGGTTTCAGGCCAGAATCAAAATTTGAAACTTTGAACTAGGATCTATAGAAAATTCCTGAAAACAGGTATACTAGGACTCATAGGCCACAAACTTGGAAATTCAGTCCCATTAAATACGTTGATGTGAAACTTTGATATCCTCTAATGCTCTCCTATAGCTTCTGTCCTATCAAATATCTTAGTTTGAAACACTGAATTACAACCTGTAGGTGACTTTCCATGATCTTGCAATGTAGATGAAAACTTTGACAACTTTTCTCCAATATTGCTCTTCAATGGATCTTCAATCTAGATCTGAAAATCACACATCAAAGAGAGGGAGAATGTTGTTTTGTTAATGGATAGGGGTTTTACTTGGTCAAACCCTTTTTTGGTAATCAAACCTTAAATCAAATCAAATAGAAGGAATGATGAATGAACAAGTATGGAATGTTGAAACTCACCAAAACCTTGAACAAAATGCTACAATCTTGTGTGTAATAGCTAGCATGAATGTATATATTGAATATTGATTAAAGGATATGGATCTTGACTTGAATGCTTGATTGAATCATAAGATAGCTACATCACAAATGCTATCTCAAAAACAAGCATGATGCATGATGACTTTGACATGATACTTGAATCTTGAATAATGCTCCAAAATGGTTTATAATCACTCTTGAATTCTCTTAGGATTTCTTAAATTGGTAGGAGAAAATATGTGAAATAACCTTGTATTTATACTTGTTTATGCCAAATTTCCTAAAATTACAACACTATAAGCTGACATCAGATCTAGGAGAATAAAATATCACCAAGAATTGAATTCAAAATTAGGTACAATCTAAGCAAGACTTATATGCCAGTTGGGGAATATGAGTCCCATCAGGCTATTCTTGGGAAACAAATTTCAAGAAATCTTATGTTTTATGCTAAATTCAAGTTTAGGCCCAAAACACTTTGGTAGGACACATAAGCCCAAGGTGGTGTATGAGTCCTAGATCACTAAATTTGGGCCATAAAAAGAAAAATCATTAAATTATGAGTGGTCATTTGATATGTGTTAGGATTATCCTTAGAAAGATGTATTAATTAAGGCTTGTACATGCAAAATAGGACCAAATAAGGAATAAAGAAGCCCAATTTTAGAAGGGAGGCCCCAAAGAAGTGTGAAAATTTAAGAGGATACATTATCCTACACTACAAAAGCACACTGAGACTCATATGCCAATAGGGTTGATTTAGTCCCAATTTAGGGTTTCAAGCTAAAACTGGAACCTAAAATTATTAAATCAGGATCTATAGAAAATGCTTTAAATCTGGTATACTGGGACTCATATGTCACAAGTGGTGATTTAGTCCTAGTATAAAGGTTTATCTAATCTATGGTATCCTCTAATGTTCTCTTCGAGCTTCTCTCCTATCAAATCTTTAATTTTGAAACATTGAATTGCAACCAAATTTCTTAAAAAAAAGAAAATAGGGGTTCCATGTTTTGAGAGATGGAAATAAAGGGGGATTACATTGTTAGGTTTTGCAAGTCACTTTCATTAATTTTATTTCCAAGGATTTTCTTGGTGGTGAACCCCCTTTTAGTCTTTAATCACACCCTTAGGAAACCTTATTGTAGATTGCTTTCCCTCATTTACATCCCTAGATTGAGATCTCTAAGGTATCCTTGAATGGAACGTGAAGAAAGTTGGTGGAGGAACCCTAATCCCCCTTTACTTCTCTCAAAACATGTAGTCATTTTTTGTGTGTTAGACTCTATAGGGACACAAATACCTTCTTCTCTAGCACCACAACCTTTTCCACTATATCCAAGTTGTTTCATAAGTTCATAACCTTTTCCATAAGGTTTTTTCATTTCTTTCGGATTCAGTGGTTGCTCATAATTAAGTTCATCAAATTTTGTTGTGTATGTTGTATTTTCTTGTAAAGTGTTTGAGGTGGATGCTTTCGAAGGATCTTATGAATTTTTTGTCAAAATTACCACTTTGTTATTTTTAGTTTTCATGTCAGGTTCACCAAAATGAAACATAGAAAATTATCGCTCTATGTTTTAGGAGATAGAACCACCAATTTCCTTCAAGTTTCATTCAAGGAAACCTTAGAAATCTCAATCTAGGGATGAGAATGTGGGAAAGAGATCTGCAATAAGTTTCATAGGGTTTTGATTAAGACTAAAAGGGGGTTACCACCAAACAAAAGCTTGGAAAGAAAGAAATGCAAGCAATGTGTCAATCTAGCTATGAAACCTAGAAAATTAAGAACCTAAAATTAGACTAATAAAAGGGAATGAAATAGAAAGGTACCTAGAAGAAGGATGTAGTCTGAACAAGCTTTGAAAGAATGAAATTCTATTGTGTGAAGCTCATTGGGACTCATATGCCAGTCTCGGTGATATAGTCCTATACTAAGGTTTCTATGCAGAAACTGGAATCTCTGAGTGATTGATTTGGATCTCTTAAAATATGGAAAAAGGAAGTATTGGGACTCATACACCTAAGCTAGAAATTTAGTCCTAGTATTAGGGTTGGCTGAAACTCTGGTATTCTCTAGTGATCTCCTATAGGTTCTCTCTTTTCAAATCTTCAAGTGTAGAGGTGTAAGATAGGGGGACCACAACATGAAAGGCCCTAGGTCATGGAGGACCAAGATGTAAAAGGTTGCCCTAACTTACCTCAGCTAAACGGGGTGTTAGGATATGAGGATGAGAATGATGAGGACTATAATGTCCTGCACCCACTATACAATCCCAAGATTCTAATTGAGGCTAGCCGAGCTGGTTTTTGAGCTCAACACTGTATATCAAATATCTCTCTATCCTAGGATGAGAGCATAGTTTTAGGATGACAACGTGGCACAATAGTGTCTCTCAGGTGCGCTAGCGTTCGTATGACTAGAGGACCAAAAGTACAATGTGAACTATTATAAAGCAAGCTACTAGCCTAGCTAATGACTTCTAAAAGAGTATTACAACACTATAAAATACGAGAAGTACAAATGAATGTGATAAAGAAAATATACCAAAGCTAGGGTGAGGAAGATTATTTTGTAGAAGAGCCTATATGCCAAATAGCTCCAGAAAAGCATGTACACCTACACAAAAAAAGAGAGGAAAATGTTAGGTGACTGTATAGGGGTCTACCTCAGTTAGACCCCCGCTTAGGTGTTTCCACCTCCATGGATAGCAAAGAAAGTGAGATAAAGAAAAAAAGTAGTAAAGAGCATAAAAGCACTGCAAAATAGTAAAGTGATAACTCAACCAAGTGATAGAAGGAAGGAAAGGGAAGCTTATCACCTCCACGAAGAGCACTCAAGGCTACTTGGGGGAGAGAATGACAATACTTGATCCTTTGCTATAATGGTGTTTCATTCCCAACTTGCTCTACCAAAGTGATGGAGTGTTGTGTTTGTTGCAATCGAGTGCAAGAGTGTGAGAATGGATACTTGAAGTATGTAGAAGATTGCTTGAATGCTTAGAGGATTGTAGAAGATGAAATTATTGTTCAAGGAATGAATTTGTCGAAGGGATGGAGAAAAATGACCATATTCGAGTTGGTCAGCCAAAGGGGGCATTACAACTTGACTCCCAATGAGATGTGTAATTCCTCTATAGATTCAGTCGCAGGAATCTGCTAGGGACGTAAGTGCACTACACAAACATCTACACATTGCATGGGTGTCCCCGATAGAAATGCCTTCAAAGATGCTCAAAAAAAGTACCAAGTGGAATGAAATTAGTGGGATTAGGTGGAATTAAGCCTCTGAACTTGGTTTTCTAAAGTGGAAAGAGACAAAAGGGGAATTTACACATGGGGTGTAAATTCACTTCTATACATTTTTTTCCCACTTTAGTGAGTAGTAGTACTGATGAGTGCTCAATAAAGTAGATTAAAGAGAGCGTAAGGTTAGAAATGTATACCTAAACCATCGAGGAGGTAGAAAATGATTTGGTGTACTTGAAGGTTCAGGCAAAGTGAAGGACTCCATAGATTCTTGGAACTATGAAGTTGAAAAAAGAAAGCATCATACAAGCTCTCAATCCTCCAAGGAAGGTGTCCCCCAAAAACTATAGCATGGAGGAAACCCAAAGGAAGTGCCCTACAGGCTCTCAATCCTATAGGGAAGGTATCCCCCAAAAACTATAGCATGGAGGAAACCCAAAGGAAGCAAACTCCGCAAAGTCAAGAAGCAACCAAGTAGGCAAGTAAGCAAATAGTCACACAGACCATCGATAATTAGGAAGTATTTCAAAGGGGTCCCTCAGGAACCCTTCAAAAGATAAGGGGTCCACTCAAGGGATGTATTGTTTGGAAGGAAAGTTCTAATCAGGCTTCCCCCAAGCTAGATGCGAATGATTTCACTCAAGATAAGATCCTTCAAAGGGGGTTCCTCAAGAACCCGCCATGAAGAAGGGGATCCACTCAATGGACACACAGTATGAAAGTAGATGTTTTCTTTCTCAAATCAATCCATCATCAAGAAATCCTTTTGAAAGATGTTTACTTCATCAAGGAATTTGAAAGGAATAATATGCCCCCATGCGAGGGGAGGGTCAAATTTGTTCCTACTTTAGAGGAAGGTTTCCAAGTCCTTTCTTTATGAACCCATGATGGAGGAAACATGTTCCATTAGGGTTCTGAGTTGAGAATGTGATTCTAAAGAATATCTAGGAATATTTTTGAGAAAAGGTTCATTGGAAATGAATGCATTTTCTAAAAATTGAATTGTTAAAGAAAGGCGTTGTCATACATGAGAGGGACAACTCAAGCAAAGAAGAGAAAAAGAGAAAGAGAAATAAAAAGAGAAAACCATAAACAAAGGGCACAAGGGGATCTGGCTTAGTGGGGTCAGATCTATCCAAGCTCATATGAATAATAGGTAACTATTATGAAAGGTGAAATATCATCAATCCCCAACCATATTAGGAAGAATGCATAGAAAGAAAAATAAAAATAAAAAATTGGGTCAACATGGAAGGGAAGCCTAAATGCCCCCAACAATTTGCATTGTCCCCAATTTTTTGAAAATAAAGCACAAACATGGAATAATGATGATACAAATAGAAGAAGGCTTATGACACAAAAACCACACCTATATCCAAGCACCAAAAAGGGTGACAAGGGTCATCTAGGCACACATAGTATGATCATGAGGGAACACATCACAAAATAGACACACACAAAAAATATAGAAGACACCTCCTCCTAACATTGATCGACCAAGAGGTCATCTGATTCCCACTCTAGATCATCGTAGGGGGAAGGAGGATGAGCCTGCAATGGTGGGATGTTAAGAGGAGGATAATCTAGCCCTCCCACAACAAGGGCCAAGGAAGAGGGGCTCTTAAGGTCCTCTCCACTAAGCTCCTATGTAGCTAAGGTTAGCAACTTTGCAAAGATTGTTGACAAGGACAAAAATTAATCTAGAGAGTTAAACATTCACCCCATAGAATCACCATGCCTAAATTTAGTGGACAGGGCAAGCTACACTTGAGATTCACCGATGGGCTCGCTGGGTGACTCGGGAGCAATGACGAACTCAAGAGAATCTAGGACTAGTTCCATCACTAGGATAGAACAAGTCAGCACGAGACAACCTTTTGAATAAGGTGGGATCCTCTTACATCCTTCACTACTAGAAGGACCACACTCCACCTTTTTCTTCGTCAGAGGAGATTAAATTCCTATAGACAAGGCTAGAGGTGTGGAGGAAGAGGCGGAAAGAACCACCATGGATACAATTGAGGTATTAATCATATCCATGGGCCTTAGGAAAGGCTGGATATCTAGAATAGACATCAGTAAAGGTGGATCCACTTAAGGAGTGATGCAAACCTATACCAGCTTGGGGTTAGGCATGTTTGCACTCATAGTGGAAGGTAGAAGTAGTGTTAAACTAGACTAGAGAGAAGTAGAAGAAAGGGAAGAGGGTGACACTATAGGAGCACTTGAAGCAGGGGTGGTCATATCTTCCTCCCTTCTTTGCAAGGTGACCTACTTAGCTAAGAGAGCCTTTCGTGAATGCTTGTTTTTAGATGCAAGAAATTTTCTTTGACTGTTTGAGCCAAAGGTCAAAGGCTACGAAGGAGTAGAAGGCTCCTACTCAACCATGGGAACATCCACTATAGTCATTTCTAGCAGAGGAATAGATTCTCGAATGGGAGTAGGAGGAAAAGGTTGAGGAGTAGCAGGGGAAGCTAGCTTAACAACCTCGACAGTGATCCTCTTCCCACCCATTGCTTTGCAATCAGGATTGGTAGGAGGACATAGATTGAATTCCCTCTAGGAACCTTTCTTTCTGTCGTATAAGTAGTACCATGGTCTGGGATATTCATTAGGGAGATCAGCAATCCTAAGCTTGGGCCTACACCAAGGAAAAATCATTAGACTCAACAAGTAGCCACTGGGCCAACTTATCCAGTACTCTTCCCAAGAAGGGGGAGAGGATGAGGTAGTCCGAGGAAAGAAAAACTTCTCTTTTCCTTTACAAGAAGGGGAGGGAGCTGGCATGGACTTCTCTTCTTTCTTCTGAGAAGGGGGAGTGGTCGGTATGGGCTTCTCCTTCTCCTATTGAGAGGAGGAAGCAACCAACTATTGCATCATAGGAAGGTTCAGTTTTGGTTGTCCCTTTCCCCTAGTCTTATACTCTACATAGTTCTTGTAAAGTAGGTCCATTCTTAGAGGAAGCAAACCAACTAGGGAGGGTGAAAAGTGATCCAACGGATATCCATCACGGGACACCAAGGGCTAATATCTGGTGTCATGCACTACATGCATGACACCTTCATGAGAAAACTTTAAACACTTGTGAATAACAGAAGCGAATCCATTCATGAAATCTAGCCAAGGGATTCCTAGCTTCAGCCTGAATAGATCTGACTCTAGGATAACATTGAAAACCATGTCAGCAACCCTAGGTCCAACCAAGATGAACAAAGTTATTGAGCCATAAGGTTTAAGACTCATACCATCATGTGAACAGATGGTTGATTTTTTTTCTTCATATTTTTCCCTTTGTAATGAATTTAGTACTAATGTTTCTTCAGTGATAACATTAACACAATTCGTGGGACTCCTATCACAATGTTACCATTGACACAAGCAGGAATGTAAAGAGGTGAGGATTTATGTTTTAAGGGAAAATCTTGTAATTTGAATGTAATGTCCAGTGAACCGGGTGTAGGTGGAGCAACGAAAGTCACCATGACCATGTTAACATAGGCCCTGAGTTGAGTAACAAAATCAGTAAGATCTAAAATCATATTAGCAGAGTGCGATGGAAATGGGTCCATGTATATCTACAATTCACTATTAGCTTTCACCACTAATTTGTTAGCATTTTTTTTACTCTAATAGAGACAAATGGTATCATCCTTGACGTGGTCACTTATCTCATGACTTAGCCGCATACAATGTTTGGTATCATGCACATTAGCTCGATGGTACTAACAATGAGTGTTCTCATTATACCAATTAGGGTAAGATTCCTTAACAGGCTTAGGACTTGGAAAATTTATGATCTTATCCTTCAAAAAACTTTGCAAGATAGAAGAATAGGATTCTGATAACTTTATGAACTTTCAGTTATGGCTAAGGCCATTGTTATCAATAGTGGCAACTATGTTCATAATGGCCTTACCTTTCCCAAAGATCGATACGATGGACTTTCCCTTAGAAAGGGAGTGTAAGGAGGATCCCCTGAATTGAACAATCATTTTTTGGTACTCTCATAAGGGTGCACACAAATGCACAAAAGAAGGGTATTTCATAAGGGAGAACTTCTCTTGCCAAGGCCTTTGTAAGTTCCCTATGAATACCTTCTGCACGTCAGAATTGGGCAGTTGATATGAGATTTTTGAAAGGAGGGCTTGGTAGCGTGCTATGAAATCAATGATTTTTTGGTATGTGTAGGATCATGATGGGCCAAAAAGTGGTGATATGATGGGGTATGTGTAGGGTATGTGGTTGATGACTTTGTTTTTACCCAAAATTGATGAAACAAAAAGGGTTTTTAAAGGAGATTCTTAGCTTTCCACCAATATAAATTATGCTTTACTTTTAATTTAATAAATAATTATTATTCATTTTCTATTTGAATTATTGCCAAAGTCCTGATTGATAGGTTGATTGAAAAACATCTATAGCTTTCAAACGGTATGAAATTTTTTGAATCTGAAACATGTGTCACATTCTAGGCTTTGCATACTCTAGGATTAGAAAAAAAATAATTTCATGAAGTTTTGACCAACTTAAGGTGGTCAGACATATGAGTTTTTATACTTTTTAAAAATTTTAATAAAAGATTCATAATTAATTATTTACTTGGAAGAAATTACAAAAAATATGCACCACATTAGGACATGAGTCCTCTACTTGTATCTAAAATATTATAAAAAAATATTATCATTTTATTGTGGTTTGGGTTGTCAGATAGACGCCTACTTCTTATTTTTTCCCTAAAATTTAAGTACTACTACATTGAAATTTCAAATTTTCACCAAATAGACTTTAAAAAAAAAAACCTACTAGTTTAGAAATTATGTTCATTTCTCTACAAATTCTATTCTTACATATTTTTTAAATAATATAGATAAATTTTCAAATTTTAACATCAAGTTGTCTAACTTTTATTTTTCTAAATATTTTTCCACTTAAGGGCTTTTTTTTCCATGATGATCATGTACATACCCTTTTTCATTATCTCCTTGTTTACATTGGATGAGATCCGAGAACATCTTCAAACCAATATTTTCTTGAAATTGTCTAAGGAATTGATTAACAATTTGGTTGAATGAGAAAATAGAATTGTCAAGCAAGGTATAGTACCACTCGAGTGTCGTGTCCTTGAGAGATTGGGGAAATAGTTTGTCCATCAACACATTATGATGGAAGAAGTTCATGCACAGGGCATTAAAGGTAGACACATGTGTCTGTGGATCTCCTTTACCACCATACTTTTCAAATTTAGGTATCTCCATTCCTTGGGGAAAAGGAGTTTTTAAGATCACAACCGACAATTTGTTGTGTCAGAAGAAGGGATGGAAGATTGGTTGGGAAAAGGCTTGGGAAAGACTCACTAACTGGCTTTGCATCTTACCCATATTCTAAAGAAGAGTGTTTAGAATGGGGTCATTAGAAGATAGAGGGCTAGAGGAATCTCCTCCAAAACCAACACCAAAGCCCCCTCTAGAGCTATCACTAGTGTGACTCCTACTAGAACCACTACCAGAGCCATCGGCACTAGTAGGGCCTCTGCTGGAACCACCACCATAACCTCCTCCAGAATTGCTTCAACTAGCACCACCTCAACGACTGAGTCCACCATGACTACCAAAGCCTCCACCACTAGAGGTGATATGGGGATGAAGCTAAAGCATAAGGGGACCCTATTTACTTTGTTAGTTTCAAGTTGTTTAGAGATAATGGGGATACTGATAGAAGGGACCACATCAACCATGTAAATGGATGTGAGAGGCATCAATACTCCTAACTATCCCCCACACTCTTCAAAAGTGACTCCTTGTGCAAAGCTAGGATTGCTTAGAGGAAACCATGCTTCAGAAAGACTGAGGAAGCTAGTTAGAAGCTATATTCCTATTCGATCTTTACCCATCATATGCTTTAACTTGCTAACAATCCAAGCGACACTATCCATCTTTAGATTTCTTTTTAAGTGATTTTATAATTCTCCAACCCTTTGGCAAGGGCAAAGACACATTCCGCGGGGATCTACTAATGATGGTGTAGGGTACACAAGGGAAGTGGGAACATGATCAGTCTCATCAAAAATCCCCATCTCATTCCTCGAAAACTAATCTTGTGCAGCCACACTAATGGCAGGACTAGAGTAAAGGCATGTAGATAACCCAATAGAGACCTTCATCCTTTCCATTGGGAGGTATCGTACACTTCTAACGATATAGCCAAATTTTTTGGAATAGATTGTGATACTTGTTGTTGTAATTAAAATGTCTTGTACCTTGTCCTAGGTCATGAGTACACCTTAGTTAAGTTAACTTAGGGACCACATAGGAGGTTGTTGGAGATTTTCCACTTTTGGTGGACTTGACATGTCATTACATTATCACTTCCACCTTTTGTGGACACATCATGTGATTATCTCTCCACCTTTTGTGGGGATTATCACATTATCCCTTTCCACTTTAGGTGGAGTGATAACTTTTCATTGTTGTCTCATGTCATAAGATTACGACACTTGTCATAATCTTATTCCCTTCTATGTTCTCACCTTGGGTATATAAACAAGGGGTCTCCTATGTACTATTGTACTGCATCTCATATTATTGACATTGAATACAATTTATTCTTGTCATATTCTATTCTCTCTCTTTTGTGCTTTCTATTAGGCCTCTAGATCTTGGGTGGCTATCTTCAAATCCAATTCTTACATGGTATCAAAGCCATTGCAGCTCCACATGGTTTGGGAAAGGAATCTTTCAGCATCAACATAGGGAAATTTGAGCATATTTCAGAGACTTCTTCCATTTTGAGGGTTCTTCCTTCTTCACTTGTGGATTGGGGAGACTTCATTTATGCACCTTTGGTATTGTTTCTTCCTAAGGGGAGGAACATTGTTTGACAGTTTTGGAGTAACTTCTTCATTCCTTCTTGAGCATCTTCCATGGGTGCACATTGTACATTGAGGGGGGGCTACCTTGTCTCTCTTATTCTCTTGTATGGGGGGAATTTTTCCTCACATGTGGTTTTTTCCTTCTCATGCTATTTTCATAGCTTTTGTATATTATCTCTCTTTTGGGGGGTAGTTTTTTTCCACTGGGTTTTTCTATCTTTACCCCACTTGTGAGATATTTCATTGCATTTGTACATGGGTACCTAACAAGGCCTAGTAGCTAGGACCCAACTTGTATTGTTTGCATTTGTGTACATTATCTCTAAGTTGCACTTAAGGGGGGGTGTTTGTGTAATTAAAATGTCTTGTACCTTGTCCTAGGTCATGATTACACCTTAGTTAAGTTTACTTAGGGACCACATATGAGGTTTTTGGAGATTTTCCACTTTTGGTGGACTTGACATGTCATTGCATTATCACTTCCACCTTTTGTGGACACATCATGTGATTATCTCTCCACCTTTTGTGGGTGATCCACCTTTTGTGGAGATTATCACATTATCCCTTTCCACTTTAGGTGGAGTGATAAATTTTCATTATTGTCTTATATCATAAGATTATGACACTTTTCATAATCTTATGCCATTCTATGTTTTCACCTTGGATGTATAACCAAGGGGTCTCCTATGTAGTATTGTACTACATCTCATATTATTGACATTAAATACATCTTATTCTTGTAATATTCTATTCTCTCTCTTTTGTGCTTTCTATTAGGCCTCTAGATCTTGGGTGGCTACCTTCATAGCCAATTATTACAATACTCATAAAGCTTCACAACACTCAAGAACACAACAATCATGAAGTACATGGGAGAGGTCTCAACACCAATGGATGAACAAACATTGGTTCACATTGGGTTCACCAAAATGTAAGATAGGGGGACCACCACATGCAAGGCCCCATGTCATGGAGGGCCAAGATGTGAAAGGCTACCCTAACTTACCTCAGCTAAACAAGGTGTTAGGATATGAGGATGAGAATGATGAGGAATATAAAGTCCTACACCCACTCTAAAATCTTGAGATTCTAAATAAGGCTAGGCGAGTTGGTTTTTGAGCTCAACATTATATCTCAGATAGCTCTCTGTCTAAGGATGAGAGGGAATTTTTGGGATGACAACACATGTTGGTGGCTCTTAGATGCACTAGCATCTGTACAACTAAAGGACTAAAAGTACAACATGAAGTATCAAGAAATAATCTAGCAGCCTAGCTAATGACTTCTAAAAGAGAAAAACAACACTATGAAATATGAGAAGTAGAAACAAATGTGATAAAGCAATTATACCAAAGCTAGGGTGATGAAGATGATTTTGTAGAAGAGCTTATTTTACAGCTAGCTTCGTAAAGAATGTACACCTAAACACAGAAAGAGAGGAAAATGTTGGGTAATTGTATAGGGGCTTGCCTTAGTTAGACCCTCGTTTAGGTGTTTCCACCTCCATGGACAGCCAAGAAAGTGATATAAAGAAAAAAAAAGTAGGAAAGAGAACAAAATCACTACAAAATCGTAAAGTGCTAACTCAACCAAGTGATAGAAGTAAGGAAAGGGAAGGTTACCACCTCCACTAAGAGCACTCAAGGTTGTTTGGGGCAGAGAATGAGAGTACTCAAGCCTCTGCTACAATGATGTTTCATTCCCAACTTTCTCTACCAAAGTGATGGAGTGCAAGAATGTTTCTTGAGATCTTGAGAGTGAGTGCAAGAGTGTGAGAATGGATGCTTGAAGTGTGTAGAAGATTGCTAGAATTCTTAGAGGATTGTAGAAGATAAAATGCTTGTTCAAGGAATGAATTTAAAGAAGGGATGGAGAAAAGAAACCATATTAGAGTCAATCAGCCAGAGGGGGTGTTAAGACTTGACTCCCAATGAGAAGTATAATGCCTTTGAAGGTTCAGCCACATGAATCTGCCAAGGACATAAGTGTGTCAAATGGGTGTCCCTAACAGAAAAACCTCCATTGTGCTCAAAAAAGGTACCAAGTGGGATGCAAGCAACAAGCTTAGGTGTAATTAATCCTCCAATCTTGGTTTTCTAAAGTGGAAAGAGACGGAGGGGGAATTTACACATGGGGTGTAAATTCACTCCTACACAAGACGTAACTTCTGAACTTCAAAATACATCTAGAGTAAAGGGAGGATATTTTGCTTCAAATACTAATAAAGAATGGATTTTAGATTTAGGAATATCCTTTCATATGACTGGAGATAGATCTTTATTTATTTATTTTCATGAGGAAAGAATTCAGATCAAGAAATCAGTATTGGCAATAAAATGAAACTATCAATTCTAGGAATAGGGACTGTTAGTGTAACAAATGGAACTTTGAAAAATGTTTTACTAGTTGAAGTATTAGGTGTGAATCTTATTTCATTATATAGAATTTCTCAAGCTAGATACAATTTTTTTGTTACTATTGATCAAGTTATTGTAAGAGATAGAAAATACCCAAAAAGTGTTATTGTTATTGGTAAAATTTACCATAAAGAGTCTCTTTAAATTCATTGGATTTGTTGATGATGAATACACACTCTCCCATGCTTTTGTTTCTCAAGGTGATTATATGCCAAAATTGTGGCATGCTAGACTTGGACATACAAATTATAGAAAATTGCAAGACAAGATTAGAATGAATATGGTTAGAGGATTAACAAATATTTTAGTATCTAAAGGTGTATGTGAAGGATGTGTGTTAGGTAAAAACCATTGAGATCCTTTTTGATTTAGGAAAAGAATGGAGAGAAATTCATCACTAGTGTAGCATAGAAAAAAGTATCCCTTGCTTGATTAAGGAATAATTAATGATAAATTGGACTTAATGGCACCTTGGTCTAGTGTTGTGAGGTGTTTTACACATCCACACATGGGGTTGGACCAATTTTAAGCTAAATTAACTTGAATTTTCTTCATTTTAATGTTGTAAAATACATTTAATTGCATTCTCACATTAATCTAGAAGGCTTAAATCAAACTTGGTTTTAATCTAGTGTTGTAATGTGTTTTACACATTCACATTAGATCTTGTGCCTTTCTAGGCTAGATGTGGACCTCATTTTAATGTTGTAAAGTGTATTTAATCTCACTTTCATATTGAAATTTTTGTCCCTAGCCCTAATTACCCTTTATATCATCATTAATAGGCCCTTGTGACCCCATATTATGCATCCCAATGCTTAATTTGATCAAAGACTCGATAAAATCAACATAGGAGCTTAATTTCTTCATCCCCTGACATCCTAGCTAGAAAAAGAGCCCTCGTGGAACCCATTCACCACTTTTGGTAAATGAGTCCCACTTTACCTACTTTCTAGATATTTTTGTGGATTTGGATACCCATTTGGCTAAAATAGGCTCTACTACAATTTCCCAGATCTAGGACTGATTTTCCCAAAATGGTGAATGAGTCCTAGTAGGTCAAAATTTTAGGATCAACAACATTTCTAGTCTTCATTCTAGCCTCTACAATTTTCCAATTGCACACTGTCTATTTTATAGCTTTACATTTCTCTTTATTTGTATTTCTAAGTCATTTTCTAGGTATTTTTTCATTTCACAGTGTGCTTTCAAACATCTTGCATTTTCCAAGTTTATACTTAGTGGTGAACCCCTTTTATCTATTTTAAGCCTTTAGGAAAATCCCCTTTGATATATCTCAATCTCATTTCCATTGGAATCTTAAGGGTTTTTTCTTGAGTGAGCCATTAATATTTTTGATACCTCTCTCCTTTTAGGTGCAAAACCATAGAAGTGTAAGAGAGCCCCAGAAATATCAAAAATAGTTGGTTCATTTTGGTGAAAATACATTTATAGCATCATATTTCTGATTTGGAGTGCATTTACATCCTAAGAATAACTTACATTAACATTGCATTGCATCTTCCATTATTTAATTTGCATTCTAGGGTTTCAAAATTTTGCATTAGTGAAAGACCATATAGGTTTCATTTTTGCATCTCAAACCATTATAAAAAATATAAAAACTATCTTTTCATTTAGTATTTAGGTTATACAACATAAAAAATCATAAGAAAAAAATTCAAAATTCAAAAAAAATTGAAAAAAATCCCCTGTAGGACTCATTCACCACCTTGGGTGAATCAGTCCCTTTCCACCCCTAAAACTACCTTTCATGGCACTGAAAGCCCTATTTTTTCACTTTTATTTGCTTCCATTAACTATCTCTATCATTTAGTTAAGTTCTTGTTCCATGCATTTCACTAAATCTAGCTTAATTTGGCTCATTTCATGCCTTGCTTAATTTCAATTTTTCTTTAACAACATTTCATTTTTAGATCATTGCATAATATAATCAATACATTACCTTGTGTGAAATTTGAAAAATTGCATTTCATCCTATGTCTTTACATTGAATTTTAAGTTTTCATAGCTTCTATTACATTTAAATCATTAGAAATAAGCATTGTTTACATTCTTGGCAATTATGGATAGCATTAGATTTTTGCAATTTTCATTTTCAGCATTAGTTCATAGTTCTTTTAGATTAGATTCATTAGTAAACAAAAATAAAAAACTAAAAACATAAAAAGAAACAATAAAAAAATTGCTTACATTTAGAAAAAATATATCATCCAAGCCCATTAGTATTGATGAATTAGACATGTTAGATGAAGCCCTTAAGGACTTCCTCTCACTAAGATAATCCCCTAAAGGTTTGACACAAAAGGATGCAAGCATCGATAATCATGATAATCATAATTTTTCTTCTCCCGATATCTCTCCCATTGGTCATGAAGGTATCTTGATGAAATAAAACACAATCATTGAAGATCATGAAAGTATTTATTGTACTCCTCCTCCCCCTTGGACAAACACTATGAAACACAAAATTGAGATCATGGCCACTACTCTCAACATCTCTCCTACTTGTTAACATGCTTTAGTGAATAAGGATACAATCATGAATGATCATGACAAAAAAATTTGTGTGGAGGATATGTTGATATTTGAGAGTTATGACAATCTTAATTATCTTACTAAATAATAAATTATAGGACATGGGGATGTAAATGTAGATAATCATGACAGTCAAAAAATTTATTCTCCCACTATCTTCTCTAGACATAAAGAAGATATTTTAGTGTTAGAATATATCCTTATTAAGACTCATGAGAATCTTATTCCTCCCTTTCATAATGCCCCTATTATTTGGGAAGACCTATTTGAACAAAAATGTCCAATCATGGGTAACCATGAAACTCCTAGTTATCCTTCTCTTGATGCCTCTCCTATGAGTGATGAAGATACTTTATCAACTCCAACCATGAAATGTGATGAACCTATTTTTTTTCACTTTCCTAAAAGCTCTCCTATTAGGGTAAATATTATGGTACAAGAGAATGAGACCTTAGAAAAAAAGGATGACATTATGGATAATGATCAAATTTCCCTCTCTCCTAATATCTCTCCTATTGGTGAAGAATATATTATGATGTTACAAGATCCCATCAATGAGAATCATGAGGAAAAAATTATTTAACAAAGAAAAACCATCATTTCCAAGCAATAAAATCCAACCATGGATCATTCCCTTACTTGCGATGATGACAATATTGAAGAACCAAACATTGAATATCATGAACATCTATTTTGTAGTTGTCCTAAAAACCCTCCTAATAGGGAAGGTATCATGGTGCAAGAAAACATCAACACTATCATGTGCAAACCAAAATTCAACCTCACTTTGAAGCATCCTAAATTGCTTGATATGGATTTACCACAATCAAGCTTTGAAAATAATGAAGCATTGAAGAAAATGTTAGGAGTTTATGACAAGTAACCTTCTAATCCTCAAAAAAAAAAGGTTACATGTGCTATGTTCAGTACCAAGCAAAACAATATAGAAAGACAAAAGAAAATTGAAGAAGCCACAAAATTATTTCAAGAGGCTTCAAAAACCTTTGATTTCATTTCTACATCCATGGGGGAATACATGATCATAACAAAAGAATCTAAGAAGAGAAGAGAAAAAGAAGTAATGTCAAAAAAATCCACTTCAACCACCTTAAAAGAAAAGACAACATCCAAGACAAACTTTGAGACACTTGAACAACCACCAAATTGAAAACAAATGACAAAAAATTTTGGATGACATTTTGAACTTATGAAGCAACTTGGGAAAGGATGTGATGCTATAGAACAATGTATCCAAGTCCCTATAAAGCCTAAAACACAAGAAACGACTCATGATATTTGTTATTTTCCCTCAAAACAAAAACCTCCATCCAATGTCACTACTATCATAAACAATTCTTCCAAAAAAACTCTAACCTTGGTAGATCCTAAACTGATAGACATGTCACTAAATATGTATCAAGCCAAAATTTTGTTTATTTATCAACATAAATAACATTAGTTGCTGATCCTTTCCATGTAATAGTTGTAGAATCATAACATACTCACTTTTTCAAGGAGCAACATATCATCATCCATTCCTAGCTCACCTTTTTCCTGCACTAAGTAGCCTTGTCCTCATATGTCACTTGTCATTGTCTCTTTTGGCTAGTTGTTAACCTTTCACGAACATATAAGAGAAAGCTTGGGATGTGTATGAAATGTCTTAAGTGGACTCTAATGTGACATAATTATTCATCATGTAGCTCAATTTGAAAACATATGACTTGGCATAGGGATTTTCAAGTTGGCTCTCATGTCTTCTTTCATTTATCATTGGTTACTTTAAAGAAATTGCTCATAGTGATGGTGTAGCAACTGCTTTAAAGTGGGGGCATACATAGACAACATCTTTTTACAAATTTCATAGATTGATTTTCCTTTTTCTTGTGATGTGTCCTCTTCTTGGTGGTTTCATTGGGTTTGATGTTGTCCAAGAGTGCACACTCTATTGACATGGCATGATGCGAATGAAGCATCCCATGGGAAATTATTTGACACCTTGAATTGTCTTCTCTTTGAGACATTAGGCATAATGATCCCTAAGAAGAAGACCTTACATGAACAAATAAAAATTCCCTTTAACAAAATATTTACATGATATTCAAAAAAATTTACAAAAAGAATTTTTGTGGTGCCTTATCAAAGTTATCAGGAGGATAACTTTGGTATGGTTAGTATGATGGGAAGCCAACATGCTAGCATGAATTTCTCATTATATAGTGGGAAGCAGACACACTATCATGACTTTCTCACTAAACCGCTTTGTTGGTACAACTCACCCCGTGAACGACTTGTTGTTTTGTGGCCCCAGAGTGAGCACATCTTTGATCCACCTTATTTTTCTTTCTTCTAGTTATTACCATTGCATGATCACTATATTGTTTTGCTACATATTATACACCTTGTGCGTGTCCTTTTGTGCTTATGTTGGTTTGACTTAGGATCTTGGATCCTAGGTCTTTGACTAATGCCTTCATATTTGTCATCCTTTTTCATCCACATTGGTATGATTGGACTCTTCTTGAATGTCTACTTTACTATGAGTATGAAGCAAGTTCATCCTCTCACTAAAGTGGGGGCTAAATGTAGCATAGAAAAAAGTATCCCTTGTTTGATTTAGGAATAATTAATCATAAATTGGACTTAATGCCACCTTGGTCTAGTGTTGTGATGTGTTTTACATATCCACACTAGGTCTTGGGCCCATTTTAAGCTAAATTAACTTAATTTTTCCTCATTTTAATGTTGTAAAATGTATTTAATTGCATTCTCACATTAATCTAGAAGGCTTGTAAATTAAACTTGGTTTTAATTTAGTGTTGTAATGTGTTTTACACATTCACAATGGATCTTGTACCTTTCTAGGATATGTGGACCTCATTTTATTGTTGTAGCTCAGTGTATTTAATCACACTTTCACATTGAAATTTGTATCCCTAGCCCTAATTACCCTTTATATCATCATTAATAGGCCCCTATGACCCCATATTGTGCATCTCGAGACTTAATTTGATCAAAGAATAGATAAAATCAACATAAGAGCTTAATTTATTCATCCCTAACATCCCAACTAGAAAAAGAGCCCCTATGGGATCCATTTTCCACTTTGGGAAAATGAGTCCCATCCAGGTGGAACCCATTCACCCAGGATGGCGAATGAGTCCCATTTGAACTATTTTTGGGGTTTGAGAAGAATTAGGTTTTAAGTTTAATTTTCTTCAATTTCAGCCTTGGGGATCAAATTAATGGGCATTTGACTGGGTTTTCTATATAAATAAACCTCCAACCCCTCATTTCATCCAAGTATCATAAGGTATTCATGTTGTTGAAATTCAAGCAAGCTACATGGTTCGGTCATTTAGAGAGCATTCAAGATCACTTCCAAGGAATTCAAGGGAAGATTCTTCATCCATTGTTGCATCAATTCAAGATCCATAATCATGGAAAGGTTCTAATTCCATTATTTCATCTTCATGCTTCATCTTATTTCTTCATTTGGTTTAATTACCCAAAAGGGGTTTGACCAAGGCAAACCCCTATTCGCTAACATTCAACTTTTCTCTCTCTTTATTTGTGTGGTTGCATATATAGGTATTTTGAAGGTTTGGAAATAATTGAAGAATAGGTTAGAAAGTTGTTGGATTCATCTCCCTATTGGAAAGGTCAAAATATTCACAAAAATTCATTTATAGTGTAAAAAATCAGGGCTTCAGATCTGAACACCTAGAGGTACAGAAACACTAGTCTGAGAGCTTCCAATTCCACTTTTGAGTTTTTAGAAATGTCAAAGTAGAATAATTTTCCACAAGTGGTGAATGAGTCCCAATGTACCTATTTTTTAGAGATTTTTGTGGATTTGGATACCCATTTGGCTAAAACATGCTCCAATATAGTTTCCCAGATGTGGGACTGATTCGCCCAGAATGGTGAATGATTTCCAATAGGTCAAAAAAATTTCATTAGCAACATTTATAGTCTTCACTCTAGCCTCTACAAGTTTCTATGTGCACACTCGAGTTGTTTTATAACTTTTTGTTTTGCTTTATTTGTATTTCTAAGTCATTTTCTAGGTATTTTTGCATTTCACAGTGTGTTTTCAAACATCTTGCATTTTCCAAGTTTATACTTAGTGGTGAACCCCTTTTATCTATTTTAATCCTTTAGGAAAATCCCCTTTGATAGATTTAAATCTCATTTGCATTGGAATCTCAAGGGTTTGTTCTTGAGTGAACCATTAATATTTTTGATGCCTCTCTCCTTTTAGGTGCAAAACCCTAGAAGTGTAAGAGAGTCCCACACATCAAAAATATTTGGTTCAACTACACCTCATTCCTAGTGATTTATGTGAACTGGTATTTCCTTTCATATTAGGTTCCATGTACCTTCTCACTTTTATTGATGATTATAGCATACGAGTATGGGTTTTTTTCTTGAAAGGAAAAGTGAATTATTTGAAGTATTTCAAAGGTTTAAGGAATTAGTTAAAAACCAAAGTGGAAAAAGAATTAAATGTCAAAGGATAAAAAATGGGGGTGACTATTGCAATCATGCACTTGAATCATTCTGTGAAAAATATGGTATTAAGGTACAAATAACAATTCCATATACCCCTCAATGAAATGGAGTAGCTGAACCGATGAATATAGCTCTTTTAGAAATGACACGTTGTATGTTGAATTTTAAAAGTTTGCATAATAATTTTTGGGGATTGGTTGTCTCTTGTGCTACACATATTGTGAATATAATACCCACCAAATCCCTCACAAATGTCACTCCTAAAGAAGCATGGAGTGGAAGAAAGTATCACATTGGGTATTTTAAAGTTTTTGTGTGTATTGCTTGGGCTCACATCCTAGAAGAAAATAGGAAAAATATTTAACCAAAAAGTCATAAGTGTTTATTTATGGGCTATAGTGAAGAGTAAAAGGCTTATATATTGTATGATTTGGAAACAAAAAGGATCTTTATTAGACAATATGTAAAGTTTGATGAACATTCATAGCTTATAGCCACAAATGATTTCCACATTTCAAATATTTTACAAAGAGATGGAAACTCTATTAATGAGGAAGATAAGAGAAATACTACTAATGAAGATGATATAACTAATAGTAGTGATGAAGAAGAAGAACTTACAGTTATACATAAGACAAAGAGTATTGAAGATATATATAGACAAATCCCAAAACTCCAAGGAAGAAATGGCAGTGCCCTCATGGAAAAAGTCTTACAAATAAATGACCCAATTTCATATGAGAAAGATAGAGGGAAGAAATAATGGGAGCAAGCCATGAAAGAGGAATATGATGCATTAATAAAGAATAAAACTTGGGAACTTGTGCCCCTTCCTAGAGGGGTATGTGTAGGATCATCATGGAAAAAACATGCCTTAAGTGGTGAAAAGTTCAGAAAAATCAAAGTTAGGCAACTTGACCCAAACATTTGAATAAGTTATCTATATTATTTCAAAAGTATGTAAGAATAGAAGTTATAGAAAATTGAATGTAGTTTCTAAACTACTAGGTTTATTTAAAAAATATATATATTTGGTGAAAATATGAAATATTAATGCAATAGTGGGTATGTGCAGGATCATCATGGAAAAAACAAGCCCCTAAGTGGCAAAAAACTTAGAAAAATTAGAGTTAGGAAACTTGACGTAAAAATTTGAATAAGTTATCTATATTATTTCAAAAATATGTAAAAATAGAATCTGTAGCAAATTTAATGTAGTTTCTAAACTACTAGATTTATTTTAAAAAGAAGAAAATCTATTTAGTGAAAATTTGAAATTTCAATGTAGTAGTACTTAAATTTAAGGGAAAAAATAAGAAGTGGGTGTCTGTCTGACCACCCTAATCACAATAAAATGATAATATTCTTTTATAATATTTTAGACGTAAGTAGAGGACTCATGTCTAGATGTGATGCATATTTTTTTGTAATTTTTTTCCAAGTAAATAATTTTTTTAACCACCTTAACTTGGTCAAAACTTCATAAAATTCAATTTTTTCTTTTTTAATCCTATAGTATACAAAGCATAGAATGTGATGCATGTTTTGGATTCCAAACATGTGATACTATTTGAAATCTATAGATGTTTTTCAATTAGCCTATCAATCAGGACTTTAATCATAATTCAAATAGAAAATTAATAATAATTACTTATTAAATTCAAAGTAAAGCATAATTTATATTTGTCAAAGCTAAGAATCTTCTTTAAAACCCTTTTCATTTCATAAATTTTGGGTAAAAAAAATTCATCAGCCATATACCCTACAAATACCCATCATATCGCCACTTTTTGGCCCATCATGATCCTACACATACCCTAGTACTTAAATTTCAGGGAAAAAATAAGAAGGTGTCTGTCTGACCACCATAACCACAATAAAGTGATAATATTCTTTTATAAGATTTTAGATATAAGTAGAGGACTCATGTACGAATGTGAAACATTTTTTTGTAATTTTTTTCCAAGTAAATAATTAATTATGATTTTTTTATTGCAACTTTAAAAAATATAAAAAATTGTATGTCTGACCACCTTAACTTGGTCAAAAATTCATGAAATTAATTTTTTCTTTTTTTAATCCTATAGTATGCGAAGCATAGAATGTGACGCATGTTTTAGATTCAAAAAATGTGATACCTTTTGAAAGCTATAGATGTTTTTTAGTCAACCTATCAATCACGACTTTAGTTATAATTTGAATAGAAAATAAATAATAATTATTTATTAAATTAAAATTAAAGAATAATTTATATTAGTGAAAAGCTGAAAATCTCCTTAAAAAAACCTTTTCATTTCATCAATTTTGGGTCGCTACACATACCCATCATATTGCCACTTTTTGTCCCATCATGATCCTACACATAACCAAAGGTAACATTGTCATTGGTTGCAAATAGGTTTACAAAACAAAATTCAAATTGAATGGAACTATAGAAAAATAAAAAGATAGAATTGTTGCTAAGGGATTCAATCAAAAGGAAGGTGTTGATTATGAAGAAACATTTTCTCATGTCATCAAAATGAACATAGTTAGAATTATTCTTTCTTTGGCTGCTAGTCTTGGATGGAATGTTCATCAAATGGATGTTAAAAATGATTTCTTAAATAGAGATTTAGTTGAAGAAATATACATGAATCAACCAAATATTTTTTTAGATGAAAAATATCCTCACCTTATTTGCAGCTTAAAGAACTCACTTTACGGTCTAAACCAAGCATCAAGTGTATGGAATGAAAAGACAGACATATACTTACAACTTCATGGTTTTAAATTCCTCTACCAATCAAAATATGCTTTGGATATTTTAGAAAATTTTAACATGATAGAATTCAATCCAACTTCTACTCCCTTTCAATTTGGAATCAAGCTTACTAAAGAATGTACTTCCAATAAGGTTGATGCTACTTTATACAGGCAACTTGTGGGTAGCTTGGTTTATCTAGCTCATTCTAGACCAGAAAATTGTTTTACAGTTAATCAAGTATCGAGATTTATGTAGGAACCCAGAGAAAGTAATTGGTTGGCTGAAAAAAGGATAATATAGTATGTCCATGGAACAATACACTATGACATCCACTATGGCCATAATTACTTAATTTATTTGGTTGGATTTACCAATTCAGATTGGGGAGGTGATATAGATGACATAAAATCTACAGGTGGTTATGTTTTTTAGCTTGGATCAAGCCCTATTACATGGAGCAAAAAAAGGAAAACAATTACATCATTATCTTCATGTGAAGTAGGGTGATCCCACAATACTGGTTTACAATTTTTAGCCAAACTAGACACTGAACTGATTTTTTCTAACTAAATCTTCACTTTCAGGCCCCTATAGTGGCTAAACCATGAGGAATTTGAAGATGATGAAAAATAGTGATTTGTGACATTTTTTCTATAGAGTCTAAATATATATTTTTCCAAAATATTTGGAATCAGATTACACTTCTTTTTCCATCTTCTTTGAAAACTAGTTTTTTTCAGTAAACACCATTTTTAAGGAGTGATGCTCACCGTATACAACATAATTTTTTTTCCATGAAGGATAAAATTATATTTTTTTTGAATTTATATTTTTAACTATGATATCTATCACTTTCATTTGGTTTCATAGTTTTTTATTGAATATTTTTTCTCTAATCAAGTTTTGAAGTCAAACTAATTACAATTCAAACATAGGCAGAATATATACAGCATAACCTTTTTTGTATGTATCAAAATTCAATTTTTCATTTTTGTTGGATCAAGGACTTCAATATCTAGTGCAATAATATTTTTCAATTTTTTTTTTGATAATTTCCTACTTTTCCACATGTACAAAACAAAGACCTTGATTTTTGCTGAAAAACCTACATTCACAAGAAATAAAAAATAAATATAATAATAAAATTGAATTTATTTAAAAGTATACTTTTGGGGAAGGTTATAAGAAGGAATACATAGTTACAAAAATAAATTTTAAATGAATTCATTTGATCATCCAAAAGATAAATCAAAAGTGGTTTTTTATCAGCAGTTTAATAGGTGTAAAGGAGACTCCGTTATAGGTATGGTTTAAAACTAGCAGGGTTTTATCCAAGGGGGTTTGATCTAAGGTGGTTTGATCAAACTCTCTTTAATTGGAATTCTTTAAATGGAACTTTTCAAGGCTTAAATCATTATGTTTTCTAAAAATATGTGATTTCAACAAAAATCAAGATCTCCCAGAAATTGTAAACCAGTATTGTGGGATCACCCAGCAGAATATAGAGCAACAAAAGAAGCAAGAAAGGAAGCAATTTGGATTAGAGATCTTCTATTTGATCTTGGTATTTTCCAAACTTTTGCTACTACTTTGTATTATGGCAATAAAAGTACCATACATGTTGCCAACAATTCAGTTTTTTATGCTAAAACAAAACATATTGATCTTGATGTTCACTACATGTGAGATCTTATTCAAGAAAATATTGTCAATCTACAATATTGTCCAAGTGAAAAACAAAAAAAAATGTATTTTCTAAGAGTATGATGAAAGCCAAATTATTGAAATTGAAAAAAATGCTTGGTATGTTAGAGGTTAGCATTAAGGAGGGATGATAGTATAATGTTCCCCTCTCCTTTGTATCTTACTCTGCTTTGTATCTTCCCCCTCTTCTTTGTATCTTGCTTGTAATATTCTATCTGATCTTAAGTGGAGATGTTAAGGGATAAGATTGTCTAGAAAAGTTGCAATATGTTTCTAGAAGGACTAAGATCTTCTAGAAGAGATGAAATCTTCTAGAAGCTAGAAGCTACTAGAAGTTGTTAAAGGAAAAAGGACATTCTAGTTTTAGATATATCTAGAACATTAGAAGTTTCTAGATCTTAGAGGCTTCAAGTATAAATATGAGGCTATCCATTGTGAAAACACTACTACTAAGCTAAGTTGTTGGATTGCATGTAAGCAAGTTAGGGGTAAGTGTACAAAAATGGTTCCCAAAAAGGGGACTTAAGTGACAACTTTTTTCTGAAATCAGGAAATACTGACCTTGGATGTGAAATTGAAGATAGTTACACTCAAAATTTTGAGATGGAACAAAAACAAGGATCAAATTTCTCCGAGTCTACTTTCTAAACTGCTAATTTATTTTGAAAATGGCTGAGATTAAGGGGTTGAAAAGAGGGACATACAAAAATTGGTGTTGTTTTTGTCATTAAAACATAACATAGCAACTCTTGTATGACCCTAGCATGATGAACCTTTTTGTAGTATTTTTAAAATCGCTACGGTCAAAAGTTAGCTAATAATATGTAGTTGATGCACATTTTTTCTAATAATCTTTTAATAAATATTTTATTTTTTACTAATTTTCTAACTCGACACTTTCTACAAAGCAGAATTTTGGTCGTGCTCCCCCTACAAATTTTGGAAAGTAATTGATTTTCTTTTTAAGTTCTAGAATGGAGTCTCGTTTCTAAAAATGTAATTTATTTGAAATTTCAATGAACGGTTAATTTATAATGAAAAAAACACCAAACACTACTTTTTGGAAAAAAAGAGATATACAAACAAAATAAATTATGGATGAAAGGCTTAACATTGTCAGAAAGTGAAAAAAATTACATCATTGGATAGCTAAGAGAGAACCTAACATTACCCATGTGTTTGATTTTGTCGATATTGAACCAGATGCAATCCTGACGGTGAGCAAGAACCCGATTATGTAAAAAATTGCAGAATTTGGAAAAACACAACTCTGGTCATTGGGAATGCCATCCAAGCCTTTTGGTTTGTATTCCAAGGAAAATACCAATGCTAAGACGCAGGGATTCCCAAAGTAAAATATAACGTGAGCGAGCTATAATACACTCGCGTTAAATCTTAGTTTTGACATGGTTTTTTGCTTCTCCGAGAAACATGTCAAGCAAGACATAACACAAGAATATTATAACACACTCGCCTTATGTATTCCTTTATGTTAAATTTCACTCTATTCAAGGTATGTTGATATATTTGTATGTTTGTATGTACATGTATGCTAGTGTGTCATGTATATGTGTATGTATGCATGCATGTATGTATGTATGTATGCCTATATGTATTAGTGCATGTATATTGTATGCATTCCTATATGCATGTAAGATTGTATCTACACATGTATGTATGTATGTATGCTTGTATGGATGTAGGATTGTATGTACATATCTATTATTCTTGTATGTATTTGTGCATTTCTTTAAAGGGAGGGGGAATTTTAAGAGAGAGAGAGTTTTCTAGGTAGGGTGGGATGGGGAGAGGGAGAGAGAGAGAGTTTGGAGAGAGGGAGAGGGGGTGGAAATGAGAATTTAAGAGAGAGGGAGTGGGAGATAAGAGGTTGGAGTGAGAGGGACTTAGCTAGGTAGGGTGGGAGGGATAAAGGGAGGGAGGGAGAGAAAGGGAGGCTAAGAGAGAGAGAGAGATAATTGAGGGAGGGAGAGAGAGAGAGAAACAGTGGGAAAGAGAGAGTTACATAGGTAGGGTGCCAAAGGGAGAGACATGAGAGTGGGAGGGTGGTGAGAGGGAGAGACTTGAGAGATAGGTATTAAGAGGGAGTTTGAGAGAGAGAGAGAGAGAGTGGGATAGAGAGGGAGAGAAAGAGGGGGGTGGAGTGAGAGGGATAGATAGAGATAGGGAGATAGAGAAAGAGAGCATTACCTAGGTAGGTTTCTAGAGGGAGAGACCTGAGAGAGAGGAAGAGAGAGAGTTTGGAGAGGAAGAGGGGGTGGAAGTGAGAGTTTAAGAGGGAGGGAGTGGGAGAGAAGGGGTTGGAGTGAGAGGTTATTAGCTAGGTAGGGTGGGGGAGAGAGATAGAGAGAGGGAGAGAGTTATGTAGGTAGGGTGCCAAAGGGATAGAATTGAGAGTGTGAGGGGGTGAGAGGGAGAGATTTGAGAGATAGGTAGTGAGAGGGATCACGAGAGAGAGGGAGTGGGAGAGAGAGGGAGTGTGAGTGAGATACCTGAGAGAGGGAGAGGGTGTGGGAGGGAGTGACCTGAGAGGGAGAGAAAGAGGGGCCTAAAGTGAGAGGGACTTATCTAGCTAGGGTGGGAGGGATAGATAGAGAGACAAGGGGAGATAGAGAGAGTTACCTAGAGGTAGGTTTCCAAAGGGAGAGACCTTAGAGAGAGAGGGGGTGAGAGGGGGAGACTTGAGAGAGAGGGAGAGAGATAGAGAGTCTGGAGAGAGGGAGAGGGGGTGGAAGTAAGAGCTTAAGAGAGATGGAGTGGGAGAGAATGGGTTGGAGTGAGAGGGACATAGCTAGGTAGGGTGGGAGGGAGAGAGGGTGGGAGAGAGAGAGGGAGGTGGGAGAGAGAGATAGAAAGAGTGAGTGAGTGAGTGAGAGAGTTTAGAGAGGGAGATGATTTAAGTGTTAAGTGTAGAGGATAGAGGGTTAATGGTAGAGGGGAGATAGGAGTGAGAGAGAGATAATTGAGGGTATAGGGTTGAGGACCTATAGGGTTGATGGTTTAGTGTATTGGGTTGAGGGTAGAGGGTTTAAGGGTTTAGGGTGTAAGGGTTTTTGGTTGATGGTTTAGGGTTGATGGTAGAGGGTTTAGGGTTTAGGGTTGAGTGTTTAAGGGTTTAAAGGTTGAGGGTTGGGTGATCCCACAATAGTGGTTTACAATTTTTGGCCAAACTGGACACTGAAATTATTATTTTTAACTAAATCTTCACATTCAGGCACCTATAGTGGCTAAACCATGAGGAATTTGAAGATGATGCAAAATAGAGTCTTGTCACATTTTGTCTATAAATTCTAAAAATATTTTTTTCAATTTTTTTGGAATTAGATTGCACTTCTTTTTCCATCTCCCATGGAAACTGTTTTTTCAAAAAACAACATTTTTAAAAAGTGACGCACACCGTATAACATATAACTTTTTTTCCATGAAGGATAAAATTATAATTCTTTCAAATTTAGATTTGTAACTCTGATATCTAGTGCTTCCACTTGTTTAGATAGTTTTTTATTGAATATTTTTTATTTAATCAAGTTTTGAAGTCAAACCAATTACAATCAAGGCATAGCTCGACCGTATAATGCATAGCTTTTCTTGTATATATCAAAATTCAATTATTTTTTTGTTGGATCAAGGAATTCAATATCTGGTGCACTCATATTTTTCAATTTTTTTTTGATAATTTACTATTTTTCCACATGTGTAGAACAAAGACCTTCATTTTTGGTGAAGAACCTATGTTTAATAAAACTAAAAAAACAAATACATAATAAAATCAAAACATATACAAATTATATTCATTGGATAGCTAGTTCCGAGGACTATCTTATTCAAGAAGGTTTTATGAAGACTTCTCCATTTTCATCCTCAACCTGAGCTCCGAAGCGTAAAAAAATATTTTTTTTTGTGTCTCGGGAGGGGGATGAGGGGCAAGGGGGGTTCGAATGAACCCCTAGGGGTTTGACCGAACCATGGTTCAAGAGAACCTCTTCAAGCGGATTCACTCGAACCCCCTTTTCTATGCATTTGTTTTATTTTTTGGCGGCCAAAATTTAAAGGTGTTCACTCGAACATAGGTTTGAACAAACCCCTAATGCATTTGGTCTAACCAGTAGGTTCGTACGAACCCCCAAAATCACTTTTCTTGCTTTGGGGTCATTTTTTGTGAGTTTTCCTTCGTCACTTGAATTGTAAACCACTATTGTGGCTTCACTTGGTTTAGGGTTGAGGGATTAGGGTAGAGAGGGTGGCATGGATGGATAGAGAGGAGAGAATAGGATGGAGGGATAGATATATAAGAGGGTTGAGGATCCAATGTATAGGGTAAAGGGTTGATAATTAAGGGTATAGGTTTGATAATCTATAGGGTTGATATGGTATTGGGTTGAGGGTGGAGGGTGGAGGGTTTAAGGGTTTAGGGTGTAAGTGTTTAGGGTTGATGGTTTAGGGTCTAGGGTAGAGGGTATAAGGGTTAAGGGTAGAGAGTATAGGGGAGAGAGATAGGAGTGAGTGAGTGAGCGAAACAGAGTTGAGAGAGGGAGAGGGGGTAGGAGGGAGAGACTATCAAGAGAGAGTTGAGTTGTTGTAAAGACATGCTGCTGAAATTTTAATAGAAGTTCATTGGCTTTTGGTGTATTCTTGAGTTTCAATTGCATGTTACATGGTTTTTCTCCCATATTTAGTTAATTTGAATAGATTTACTTTGGTGTTTGTGAGTTTTGCAAGTTATGAGTAGATTAGTTAATGTTGTTCATTGGTATTGAAGAATTTTTTTGTGTGTTGGCAACCTTCCTTGTCCATAATTTTTTCTATTTATTGATGATAAATAGCTGTGTAAAATTATTCTGGGCATAAATCAGAAGCTGCACTAAATTTCTATCTTTTATTCATGCTTATGGTGAATGAATGGTTGAATATCTACAATCCTTAGAAGCTTGCACTAGTTTCATGAGATTGTGAAGTAATCTGGTTAAGTAGAACTCAGTTTTAGGAAAGTTGTCCATAGTAGGGTCCTCCATTATCACTGTTCATTTCTAGTTTTAGGTCTAGGAACCTTCTCTCTTCCCTTCCCTTTTTCCTTTATTTTTATAAATCACCTAAGCTAAGGTTCATTACACATTGTAAAGAAAAATATGAAGCTAAAGTAAGAGTTCTAGACTGTTGTTTGAACCTACAACAATCATGTACCAAATTTCCCATCTCAAGAGCTCTATTAGAAGATTTAATTCTCCTCAAACTTAACTTTCGTAAGTCTTCCCTATGATTACTAGAAAGATCACATCAAAATAACTAAGAAATTCCAAGCAAGTCATGAACTGACACCCGAGAGACCTTGGGGTGATTTTCAATAACTTGTTGTTGGATATTTACTTTCAAGAGAGGGAGTGAGAGTGAGAGACCTAAGAGAGGGAGAGGATGTGGGAGGGAGTGACTTGAGAAAGAGAGGGAGAGAAAGAGGGGGTTAGAGGGTTTAAGGGTTTAGGATGTAAGGGTTTAGGGTTGATGGTTTAGGGTTGAGGGTAGAGTGCTTAGGGTTTAGGGTAATGGTTTGAGGGTATGTGGTTGAAGGTTTAGGGTTGAGGGTCCAATGTATAGGGTAGAGGGTATAGGGGTTGAGGGTTGAGGGATTCCTCCTGCATTTGTTTCACAAATCATAAATGAGAAAGAAAAACATATGACGTTGCAAGGCCCAGATGGGCAAGAGTGGGAGTTGGAGTTAATGGGTACAAAAAATAGACTGGAATTTTGATATGGTTGGAAAGAATTTATCAATTATTACAGCCTTCAATTGGGAGATTTTCTTGTGTTCAACTACATAGTGAAGTTGTACTTGAAGGTCCATATGTTTGGAAGATCTGGGTATGTGTGAAAACTATCTATTCTCTTCATGCTAAAAATCCAAAAATTGATTCAAACAAGAGATGCCCTTCTAAGAAAATGTGTAGTTTAAATCAATGAGTGGGAAATAAATTTCTGATTTGATTTTGTTTCTAATGAGAAAAATAACCACTAGTTTGAAGTGGTGCCTAAAAATTGAAGAAGTAAAAGGAAATCCTCATTTCCTGGTAAGAAATTTTTTTGTCCAAAAATATAGAGCTTGTTAAATTTGTATGTTCAATAACTAACTTTTGGAGTTTCCATTTGAATTGTAATTTTATAAGCAACAATAAAGTGAGTTTTATTGTAGGAAATTCATCCAAGGAGCTTGCCAATTTGGTGAAATTGGAAATGTAGTGGCTTGTTTGAAAAATGGGTCCAATAAATGGGGTCTCTCGGTGATGTAAATCACTGGGAGACCCCATTTCTTGGACCCATTTTTTCAAACAGATCCCAATTTCACCCACTAGATTTCCAATTCGGTGAAATTGGCAATGCAGTGGCTTGTTTGAGAGGGATAGGAGTAAGTGAGATAGACTTGAGAGAGGGAGAGGGGGTAAGGGTTAAGAGTAGAGGGTAGAGGGGAGATAGATAGGAGTG